>CM042480.1:47359040-47959040 GCA_023621385.1 Quercus gilva | reverse complement strand
TTAACTCTACCAAAAGTTACTTTATCTATTTTACCTATACACATACTGCAGCAGTGGATTTATTTTAGTTTTCAACATAATAAAATAATATAAACATCACAATAAAATAATATATCCCCTACAATAAAATAATATATCCCACTACCCAAAAAAATCCACAGCACCAACCACAACCACCTCTACCATCAGCCATAACCACACCCACAACCATCACTCTACTTTGGCAACCACAACAAAACATAGAAAAAAACAAAAAAAAAAACAAAACAAAACCACAACCACAATCACAACCTCATCACCACTAGTCACCACAAACCACCAGCCATGACAACCAACCAAGACAACCACAACCACAACCCACTGCCACTGCCACAACCACAACCATAAACCACAAAACCCACAACCAAATACACAAAACCCACTACCAAAGCCAAAATCATCCACCACCACCACAACTAAAATCCACAAACCCACTGTCAAAATCATCCACCACCACTACCATAGCCAAAATCAACCACCACCACCACATCCACCAAATCCATATGAAAATACATAAAAAAAAAAAAAAAAAAAAACCTCAATCACAGCAAAGATAATAGAGAGATGAGCGACAGCGGTGGCTTGCGACTTGGGGAGGACAGTGTCAGCGTGGGTCTAATCGGCAGAAGAGAAGTGGGCCTGAGGCGGCTTAAGTTCGATGAAGGCGGTGCCGGTGGAGCTTGGATCGACGATGAAGCTTAGTTTGGCAATGGAGCTTGGATTGGCAGTGAGATGGAGGACTAGGCTTGTCGACGTTGGGTGAACGGTGAGATGAAGGACTAGGCAAGATGGGTTGATAGCATGGGACGGCAACGTGGGCGATGACGATGAAGATTGGCGATGATGAAGATCCAGAATAGATCGGCGAAGCAGAGAGTAGATGAGGGAGAGAAAAAAAATGAGAAGGAAAGAGGAAGAAAGAAGAGAAGTCGGAGAGAGAGAGAGAGAGAAAAAGAAAGAAAGAGAAAATATTTTTTTAATGGAAGAGGAGAGAGAAATTTAATAAAATAATATTTTTTTTTAGCTCTCATGAACAGTGCACATCTATTTATAGATGTGTATTGTAGCAATGGAGCTAAAAAAAAATAGATTTAACTCCACTGCTGGTTACTGATTTTGGGGTTTAAGGAGCTAAAATATAACAATATAATAATATAGTACTACTGTTGTGAGTGCTCTTAGATTTTTGCCTAAATGACACTATTTGCCAAAAAAGAAAAAAATGTGTTAATATTTACTTGGGTGCCCATTTAATATTTCACCTACCCCCACCTAATCCCACCTTTTTTACTTGAATGGAGCCCCTAGTTTTCAAATTCTCTACCTCTGTGTTTTATACTTCTATCTTACAAGGCACCACACTCTCTCTGCCACTTAGTCTCTTTGTACTGCAAAAATGTGAACATTGTGAAGGTCGAAGTTTCATGAGTAATCCACCTCAAGCTTAAAGAATTATCAAAGGTCACCTTCAGTTTTTTACTCGTCTCACTCTCACTCTTTCTCTCTCTCTCACTATTTATGTTCATTGTTGTGGATTTTTTGGTTATATTTTTTGGCTATAATTTTTTATGTAACTATGTCTTATTGATTATCTAAAAAGCTTTGCAATTTTTTTTTATACTATTTAATAGTATTTAACTATTTATCTTTTGGCTGAAACTAAAAGGATTATAATTAAATTTAAAAAAAAAAAGTTTTACTTTTGGAGGACTCCTGCCACTATCCCAAATTCTGCCTCCAATAAAAAAAAAAAAAGAAAAAAAAAAAAAGACTCTTTAGGTTAGGTAAGGTATCTGATTTTAGGTTTTGCTTTAGCTTTTTCCTTTGATGACTGGGGCAGACGCCTATTCGTATTGGGTTTTGGTTGGGTGGTTGTTGTTGTTTTTATTTTTTATTTTTTTGAGAATACGTTTGGATTGGGTTGTTGGGTATTTGTTTAGGGTTGATGTTAGGCAATTTTTTTTTGGGGGCTTGCTCTGTTACATTATTATTATTATTTTTTTTTTTCTTTTCAGATTTTAGTTCAAAATTTGTTTGGCATAAAAATTTTGAGAGTGTTTCTGATTTTGCTTGGGGTGCTTTTTTTTTTTTTAAACAAATAAAAAAAATTTAATTATTATATATATATATATATTTTTTTTTTTTCAGGGTGTTCCCAACGTGGCGCCGCCACTGTCTGTAACCCTGCGTCAACTTTTTCTTCTTTACCTGTTTCTTTTTGTGATCCAACTCTAATTATAAGTGTATTCTCAATATCAGTACCTGTTTTGTTCATTCAAGATTGGGAAGAGAGCATCGTAGCAACTTTGCTAGCTAGTATACCTGATGGCTCTTATAAACGACGGAAGCACCTTTTCGTTGCGTACCGGTAGATGGATTTTTGATGTCTTCCTTAATTTTAGAGGTGAGGATACCCGTCACAATATTTTGCGTCTTCTATATGCTGCTTTGGTTCAGAAAGGAATCTCCACGTTTAAGGATGATAAAGTACTCGAAAGAGGAAAACCCATTCCTTCAGAACTCTATAATGCAATTGAAGGATCAAGGTTTTCAGTTGTTATTTTTTCAAAAAACTATGCATCCTCGAGTTGGTGCTTAGATGAACTTACAAAGATTGTCGAATGCCGCCAGAAAATGAAGGGGCATACAATTTTTCCAGTTTTCTTTGATGTTGAACCAACTGAGGTACGGAAGCAGGAAGGGAATTTTGGAGAAGCATTTGCGAATCATGAAGAAGCTTTTAAGGAGAAGGTGAAAAAATGGAGGGATGCTTTAAAAGAAGTCGCCAATATCAGTGGTTGGGTTATACCGATGGGGTAAGCCTTTTTCTTTTCATTATTCAATTCACTGCACTTTTAGATACCAACTTTAATTTTATAGGGCATATATAGCTTCTAAAACTCAACGCACATATACCTAGTATTTTCGTTTTTAGAGAAAAAGAAAAGGGCAGGGGTCATGGCCTCCTAGCCAATGTACAGCTCCATCCTATGCGCTATTGCGGAATAATCTAGATACATCTCATCTATCAAACATATATCAGAATTAAAATCAGGATCATATTACTAATAACCACATACTTATAGAATTTGAAATTTTTATTAGAAAGAATTCAAATAAAATACCTTGATGCAACAAACTTGATTTCAAATAAATTTTTGTAAATAATCTTCTTGAAACTTTACTTGATCTTCACCTGACTAATATCTTGACCAATATTATGGTTTTTTTTCTTGTTGAGACTAGCTCTACCCGTGTAGCCCAAGAAGTAGTGAAGAAATTAATTTTCACCTTCTCCCAAACGGAAAATACAGTTGCTCTGTTCTTATATACTGGAAACAGATTGTAACAGAGTTCGTTGAGGGTCAATCCAACAACCTTATGATTGTCACAACTATCCCACTGAAATCGCAAGACTGTCAAACTAACGACCCTGCTGATTAGAAAAAAAATTAGAAAAATAAAAACACTAACACCTAATGACCAAAGCATAATATTTCACACAACGTGTAGTTTAATACAAGCGGCTCATAACAGGAAGCACTACACTTCGTCTGTGAGTGAAAGCTGAGAAGACGACTTGCTATTGGGATCATACTTGTCGTTTTGGTTAGTAATGTTAACAGAATATTTGAAATTTATTGAGACATTATTATTTTGTAACTTTTCTTTAGTTTATATTTTGTTAATAGAAGTTAATTTTATTTTGTATTTTAACCTACTCTTGAATTTTAGACCATTTTTAATTATTGAAATCCAAAAAAATTTTTGTTTATACTTTGGTCCCAAAAAATAAATTCCTGCTGTTCACTCTTTTTGCAGGCAGGAGTCAGAATATATCGAACCAATTGTTGAGAAGATACTCAAAACACTGGCTTCCATAAAACTAAATGAGGGCTTGGTCGGAATAGAATCTCGTGCATGGGAAGTATATTCAGACTTAAAAATAGGTTCGACTGATGTACGCATGATTGGGATATATGGGACAGGTGGTATCGGTAAGACAACCATTGCACGAGTGGTTTATGATAGCTTCTCTAATCAATTTGAAGCTAGTAGCTTTCTCCATGATGTTAGAGAAACATATGAAAGACAGGGTTTAGTTTATTTGCAGAAAAAACTTCTTTCTGACATCTTGATGGAAAGAAATATAAGATTTAAAAGTGAGGACGAAGGAGTCCGATTGATCAAGCGCAGGCTATGTAATAAAAAGTTACTTCTCGTTTTTGATGACGTTAATGATAGAGTTCAATTACACTCTTTGGTTGGAGAGCGTAGTTGGTATGGTCCAGGCAGTAGAATTATCATTACAACGAGAAATCAAGGCTTGCTAATGACACTAGGAGTTAATAAAATATATAGCCCTGCGGAAATGAGTAATGATGAGGCTCTTCGTCTTTTCAGCTTGACATGTTTCGGTAGTGAACACACTCCTGAAGGTTATAAGGAGATGTCCAAACATGTTGTCAGTTATGCTCGCGGCCATCCTTTAGCAATTAAGGTTTTGGGTTCTCATCTAGTCGGCGGAAGCATCCCTGCATGGAAAAGCTGTTTAGATGGGCTTGAAAATAATTTTCCAACAGAACTTTTTCAAGTATTTCAAATAAGTTATGATGGTCTAGGAGAAACAGAAAAAGAAATATTTCTACATATGGCATGTTTCTTCAATGGGGAGGACCGAAATCGCACAGTAGATATACTAGACACTCTTGAACTTTGCCCGGAAATTGGATTAAGGATTCTTGTGGATAAATCTCTCTTAAATTTATCTTTAGACAAGAACGGCTTGTGGATGCATCCTCTAGTTCAACAAATGGGCCGGGAAATAGTTTGTAGAGAATCTCCTAAATGGCCTCCGAGACGAAGTAGATTATGGTTGCCAGAGGACATTGACGCTGTGCTTAATATAGTAAGCAATTACGTAGAAATCTTCAACTTAAATAGATCCCTTCTATTATTAAAGAAAATAAACATTTATGTAATCTTGTATTCTTATTATGCAATTCACTAATCCCTTTTCCTTGTTCATGATTGTTAGGGAACAAAAACTACTTTTAAAACTACTAGTATTGTCCTCAACTTGCCTGTACAAAAAAAGGTACATTGGCATCCAAAAGCCTTCTTAAAGATTCCTAATCTTCAATTGCTCAAAATTTACAATGTGCAACTTCAGCATGGACTCACACATTTTCCTAATCGGTTAAGATTTGTTGAATGGAATGGGTATCCTTTAAAATCTTTGCCACCAAATTTCGAACCTGAGGAGCTTGTTGAACTTACAATGTGTCATAGCAACATTGAACTACTTTGGAAGGGAGTAAAGGTAACGTTGTTTCCTCAACTTCTCTATATTATTTATTTTATTAAAAATAAATTCTAATGAGCAATCATTCTACACTTTTTTAATTTATTTTTTGAACAGCAATTGGCCAAATTAAAGTTCATCAAACTCAGTCACTCCCAAAATCTTATTAGCACTCCAGACTTCTCAAAGGCTCCATGGCTTGAGAGAATAGATTTTGAAGGCTGTACAAATTTAGTTGAGGTTCACCCATCCGTTGGTGTACTTAAACGCCTTACTTTGTTGAATCTGAAAGATTGCACAAGTCTTACAAGTCTCCCGCCCAAGCTTGAAATGAAATCTCTAGAAATTCTTATTCTTTCTGGCTGCTCCAAAGTCAAGGAGATTCCAGAATTTCTAAAAGACATGGAACGGTTACGGGAGCTTCATTTAAATGGTACTGCAATTAAATATCTACCTTCGTCAATTGAACATTTAACTGGTCTGACTTTATTGAATTTAAGCCATTGCGAAAATCTGGTGGGTCTTCCACGTGCCGTTTTTAGAATGGAGTACCTGAAAGAATTCTATGTATTTGGATGCTCAAAATTAGGTGAGGAATGATAACAAAAGACCGGTATGAGAATGGGTAGAAAATATTTTCAGAGGTTTATTTTTTTCATGTTTTTCTTTTCATGAGAAGGAAATTTTCAAAGGTTCAAGATGATGGATCAAGGTTGTCCTCCTGATCAGTCAAACGGCCTATGCAAGATTTTTTTTTTTTTTTTTTAAGTATTCTTTTATTAAAAAATTGTAAACTTTGAACTATATCATGGTTTTCACTTTAT
The DNA here is from genome assembly GCA_023621385.1 of Quercus gilva. Classification (NCBI taxonomy): domain Eukaryota; kingdom Viridiplantae; phylum Streptophyta; class Magnoliopsida; order Fagales; family Fagaceae; genus Quercus; species Quercus gilva. The sequence continues at coordinate 47,952,872 of CM042480.1, read as the reverse complement.
TGAGATTGAATAAATATTGTATTTATTCAGAAAGAAAAAATTGAATATTGCATTAAGCCTAGAAAAGAATTTTACAGCTCTGTTCATAATGTATACTAACAGAGTTAGTGGAAAGAAAAGTAACAAACTAACTACTGCCATAACAGAACAGCTGAAAATGACACGGCATAACAAACTCCAAGTCAGCTTCCACGTGGACTAATCTATAACTAGCTAACTCCACTATAAATACTTCAAAGCTACCTGCCGTTTGTATCTTATATTTAGAAAACTACATGTCGCACTAGCTTTCTTAACACACTTTTATTCCTCTAAATTTATTTATTTTAGTTTCCTTCACATGTCAAAAAATAGACAAATGTGGCCATGAATTATCACGTTGGAGCAAGAGACACTTTGGCAATGTACGACGAGAGTTGGAGAAGAAGAGAAAAGAATTTCAATAGGCATAAAGACTTTCGGTCCGGACTGGAGATTCTAGACAAATGAGAGTATTGGAATCGGAAAAAACTTGCTTCTTGACAAGGAGGCACAAATGTGGAGACAATGGTCTAGGATTTTGTGGATGAAAGACGGTGATCGGAACACAAAATTCTTCCACAGTAAAGCATCTCAGTGGCACTGACGCAACTACATCACTAAATTGTATGACTCCACGGGTAGGTGGTGCACAAGACAAAGCCAAGTAAATGACACCATTCTTAGGTTCTATAAGGAGCTCTTTACTTCGACAAACCCGGACAACTTGGCAAATGTGTTAGAAGTTATTCCTCAGGTGGTCACTAAATCTATGAATGACACACTTCCAAGGGCATTCACCATTGAAGAAGTTGAAACTGCAGTGCAAAAAATGGCACCCTTGAAAGCTCCCGGCCCTGACGGCATGCCTCCTTTGTTTTATCAAAGCTATTGGTCCTTGATTGGTTCAGATGTATCTCAATCCATTTTACACTATTTGAACACAAGTACATTGCCACAATCTCTTGGTCATTCCTTTATAACTTTAATTCCTAAAGTCAAAAATCCGGAATATGTGTCTCAATTTAGGCCTATAAGCTTGAGTAATGTGCTTTATTGTATTTTTGCTAAAGTCTTGGCGAATAGATTGAAAAAGATTATGCCTCAACTTATATCTGAACATCAAAGTGCTTTTTGTCTGATCACCTAATTTCTGATAATATTTTAGTGGCTTTTGAAACCTTGCATCATATGAGAAATCATAATAAAGGAAAGACAAGTTTTATGGCCTTAAAACTCAATATGAGTAAGGCCTATGATAGAGTGGAATGGTCATACATGGAGCATGTTTTGGTGAAGATGGGTTTTCATAGTAGATGGGTGCATCTTATGATGCTTGGTATTACAAATGCATCATATTCTATTTTGATTAATGGCAAGCCCCATGGCAATATTACTCCTACAAGAGGACTTAGACAAGGGGATCCCCTATCCCCCTACCTCTTTCTCATGTGCACTGAAGGCGTTCACGGCCTAATAAAAAAGGCAGCCTATAATGGCAACATAAGAGGAGTATCTATTTGTCAAAATGGACCTAAGATAACTCATCTACTATTTGTAGACGATAATGTGATTTTTTGCAGGGCCAAGGAAAGTGAATGCCAATGCCTACTTGATATTTTGGCTAAATATGAGAGTGCTTCGGGGCAACAAATTAATCGCACCAAGACTACTCTTTTCTTTAGCAAATCCACATTCGAAGAGGTGCAAACTTCAATAAAAAATATGCTTGGAGTTTCAGTCATTCAACAATATGAAAAATATTTAGGCCTTCCATCACTTGTGGGTCGAAGAAAGAAGGAGAGTTTCTTCCATATTAAGCAACAAGTTTGGAAAAAACTAGTCGGTTGGGAAGCAAAACTCCTATCTTAAGCAGGAAGAGAGATCTTAATCAAATCTGTGGCCCAAGCTTTACCCACTTACACTATGAAATGCTTCAAACTACCACTTTCCTTATGCCATGAGATAGAATCAATGATATGCAGATTTTTTGGGGGTCAAAAGGGTGATAATAGGAAAATTCATTGGGTAAAATGGCAAGATTTGTGTAAACCCGAAAGCCAAGGGGGTATGGGCTTCAAAGACCTTGCTTTGTTTAATGATGCCCTCCTAGCCAAACAAACTTGGCATCTACCTCATGACACAGATTCTCTATTCTACCAGGTTTTTAAGGCGAAGTTTTTTCCAAATTCTACAATCATGGAAGCAAAAAATCCGGCAAATGCCTCATATGCTTGGAAGAGTATATTGAAGGGGAGGGATGTTATCAAGAGAGGTGCAACATGGAGAATAGGGTCAGGCCTATCGGTCAATGTATGGGGGAAGAACTGGCTGCCTACTAAACATAATCCTAGAATCATCACACCTGTGGTGGTTGGATGGGAAGGTGCAAAGGTTGGAGATTTTATTGATCAGAGGCAAAAAATTTGGAAGGCTGATTTAGTTGATGGAGTTTTTTTTTTTTTTTTTTTATGATTTTGAAGCATCAATTATAAAAAACACTCCCCTGTGCCGCTCCATTCAAGATGATGTTCTTATATGGCCATTCACACTAGACGAAAATTACACTGTCAAGTCTAGATACCGTTTTTTACAAGAAGCCTCTAGAGTGCAACAACCGGGTCAGTCATCAACCCAAGCTCTGAAATCGTTGTGGAACAAAATCTCGACTTTTGATGTTCCAAACAAAGTGAAGACACTGATATGGAAAGCATGCAAAAACTCTCTACTCACAAAAGCAAATATGTTTCGGCGCAAGATCACACCTAATGGATGATGTGAGATATGCAAACAGGAAGATGAAGATGTTATGCACACACTCTACCGCTGTCCTGCCTTGCAAACTCTCGAAAATCCCATACTAGCATGGAATCAAGGCTCTCTCAAATAGAGCACATGCTTCACTGACTTTATTGGTTTTATTTTTGCAGGTACAGCAGATTCGACGCTCTTTTCCTTGGTGTTATGGAACTTGTGGAATTGGCGAAATAATCTCCGACTTCGGAAACCAACACTCCCACTAGACAAGGTACTGGAACACTCTCGGGAGCGATAGTTTGAGTCCCACTCCAGTCTTATAACATCATCAAAACAGAAAAGAACACAAACAACAGCATGGACTCCGCCCCAAGATAATTGGTACAAGATTAATTTCGACGGGGCCACATTTGCCGACAATAGAAGTGCAGGACTGGGTGTTGTCATACGAAACAAAGAAGGCTGAGTTATGGCATCGTTGTCTCAAAAAATCCCCCTGCCAATGACAATCATCGAGGTTGAGGTTCTTGTAGCACGGAGAGCTCTTGAACTTGCTGTGGAGCTGGGTTTTGACCACATCATACTTGAAGGGGATTCTAAAATTTTACACAGGGCTTTGCTAGTAGAAGGCAGAAACTTCACACCCTACAGACATTTAGTGCAAGACATTGTATACCTTAGTAGTTTCTTTTCAGCTTTTAAAACTTCTCTTGTACGCTGATTGGGTAATAAGTTAGCTCACTCTCTAGCGAGGAACTCAAAATCCCTCAATCATATGCAAATCTAGATGGAAGATGTATCACCAGATCTATCACTTGTTGTTCAGGCTAGCCTTACTAACCTACCTTAATAATATTCAGTGACATTTTTCTCAAAAAAAAAAGATTCCTTCACGTGTCGCTGCTTTCGCTAGTCACTGCATCTTTGATTTTTCACGTTTATTACATTTCTCTCCGTTGTATGTTGAAATAGTAATGTTGGAATTCATAGAAATGGGATTCTGGAATTAATACACGAGTAAGCCCATGTAATAAAAACATAACATTGTTTAATGTGGGGAAAAAAATCTTAACGATAAGAAACCTTTTGGTTACATAACCAAAATGATTTGGAAAACTGGATTGTATTGAATTAGCTTATCTGAAGGAGAGTTACAAGAGAATAATTCAGGCTTACGGTTACAGGGCCCCTCAAGCTAATAGAGGGAGAACCTAACCTGAGCTTGTCCGGTTGTCCCGAAGTGAAGTAAAGCAAATATAAAGAGGTGGTCTTTATTGCATGCGTCTTCCCCTGAATAAGGACAAAAATATTTTGTTTATATATTTCTAAAAAGGTGGGATGGTTTGTTTCGGATAAAATAAGTTGATTAAGCTTAATTTTTTTAGTTTTATTTTTGGTAATTTTTATTGTTGTCCTAATTTTTTGAGTTTGTATATTTTGTTTTATATTTTAAATATATAAATTTTTTGGTAAATTATATACTTGGTCTCTATCTTTTACACTATATTTTAATATGGTCCCTAAACTTTTAATTGTGTCAATTTTTTCATAACATTTCGGTGTCATGTCAATTTAGTGCCTATAGTTATCATTTGGATAAAAATTGTTGACGGGGCAAAGGGTCCAAATAAAAAATTAGTTTATTGCCATATCAACGAATTTTTTTTTTTTTTTTTTTTGTCATTACCCATGTTAGCAATTTTTCATCCAAAAGATAATTGTAGGGACTAATTAACACGATACTGAAAAGTTATGGACTAAATTAAAATATTATATAAATGATAGAGACCAAATACTTAGTTTACCCTAAATTTTTTATAGCCTTTAAATGGAAGTAAATGTTATAACTACAAATTTTTTGACAAACTGCTAATGTGGCAAGTAATTATTGGTTAGTAAAAAAGTGATGTAATTGGTAAGTTTAGATTCAAACCAATAAGAATTTTCTAGTTCAACAGTTTGTAAAAAAAAATGTAGTAGAAAAGTTTGTGGCTATAAGATTACTCTTAAAAGAATCAATGTTATTATTAAGGGAGGTAAAGTGTAATTTAATAAAACAAAATTGCAAAAATTACTCTCTCTCTCTCTCTCTCTCTCTATATAAATATTTTCAAAAAAAATTCCCTATCCACGCTTGTGGATTTCATCCCATGCGAAAGGAGTGTGATTTATTGCGATTACACAAAATAAAAATTCAAAAAAAAGAGAGGCCCTTAGCAAAGATTTTAGCAACTGCAATATTCTTCCAAACAACCTTTTTAGGAACAAAAATAGATTAAGGGGTTGTTTGGTTGGGTTGATTTGGGAAATAGTGGAAAAGGGGAGGAGAAGATAGGATCACCCATTTGTACTGAAAAGGGTGATTTTTTGTTTTTTTTTTTTTTGTGTGAACTCTTAAAAGCCTCATTTTGTTGAACATAAAAGATTGCGCAAAGTTTTATAAGTCTTCCCAACAAGCTTTTATCTCTAGATATTGTTAATTTTGTCTGGTTGCTCAAAAGTCAAGAAGATACATTGACATATTACATAACATAAATTGAAGAGCTGCCTTGGCTTCCCTAACAAATGTTTTTTGTACTTAGATGCTCAAAATTAGCTAACTCCATGAGATTTTACCCACTGGAAAAAGACCAAAGAATTTTTTATATGGTTCAAGACGAATCTAGCCCATAACGAGTGGCATTGGTGTCAAAATCTAAAGATGGCAGAAAACGTCAACAGGCAACACGTTTAGAAGTTTTTTGAACAAGAAATGGAAGGGTGGAAGATGCCCCAGGGTACCTCCCATGCCAACTATTAAAGGATCTATCCAATTATGAGTTTTAAATCTAAGTTTGGGGTCAAAATATAGTTTTTCAAAAAGTATAGGAGCTAAAATGTAGATTTGGTAAAGTTTCGGTGACATTTCTGTAATTTTTTATGTAGTGTTGGCTGGTGGGATTTGTTCAAGACTTCCAGGTATAGATTTATTGGGCTTTTCTATTTCTTTTATTTAGACGTGGGTTTTGGATTTTATGTTGGGTTTGGAGTGATGGGCTTCTCTTGTTTGGTGATTTTAGCCATTGGAAAAAGACTCTTGTCCTTTCCCTTTTTTTATTTATTAATTTTTTTTTATATATATATATATATATAAGACTCTTGTACATCCTTTATTAGCATAAAAACTTTACCTCAAAATAGGTTTGGAGGAAACTTCTTCCAACCCATAATATGGTGGTAAAAAAAAATCACGTGTACTTTTAGGTATATTTTCCACCGGCAAAATAATTTATAGGTGAAAAAATTTTTTGGAAAATAAAATTTTTTCAAGTAATTATTTTTCAAATTTGAAGGGTTTTTTTTTTTTTTTTTTTTCCCCCTAACTATCACTCTATCAGATTTGCATTGTACCATAACACTTGGGGTATTTTGAGAAATTTGACACTTGACAAGTGGGAAGGATTTTTATTTTTATTTTTAAAGAAACACTAAATATTTTGCCAATGCTTGTAATAAAATTTCAAAAACCTTTTTTTTAAAAAAAATTATTTTTGCACACACTGAGTTATACATTGTTATACACACTCCATTTGAAATTGTATTTTGAAAATACAACTTCAATTATAATTGTAAAATAATGAAATTTTAACAAAAATTATGTTTTCAAAACACGATTTTAGTTGTGTTTGGTATGCACAACATGTAACTATCACCATTTTTCTCCCCTATTGTTTAAAGAAATTTATTGAGAAAGAGAACATTTTTTTTTCCCTCTTGTTTAAGAAATTTACCGAGACGAAAGATAACAAAAGCCACAAGATGGGCCAGCTCATCTCTTTACTCTTGGACCAAAATATAAGTAGGGAGAACAGATATGGGTATAGGCCCATTAGCATTATAATTTACAGCCCATCCAGCTGGGTCAGAAATTTCTCACTTCAACTTAAAAAAGAGAAGTCTCAAGCTGCAAACTTTTTTCATCAGCAACTTCATGTCATGTTTGTCATAAGTTACTGGTTAATGTACAATTTTTTAAAAATTCTATCTTCTTCTAGATACAGTTATATCTTTGGCCAAATTATTTTCTAAAATAGGTGTGACAAACTCTACCAAGGATCGATCCCCAAGCATTAATGTGAAGAAGGTAGGTTCTAGTTTCCTCTTTTGCTATCATTTTAAAGGACTTGGACTTCTCTCGCAAATGCTACTATGTTTGACATTGCCGCAACTTGTCGCACATGATAGCAAAGAATACGTTGCATAAACATTTTCACCTGGTTTTCCATAGGTTGAGTAAAAAAACATTGCTGAAATAAAGTCTGGTTGATAACCACCGTGGGGTGAAAGAGCAAATGGTGCCCAGGATTTCAACATGGAAGTCACAATAAAGCGCGTGATAGGTCAATAAGATTTAATCTTCTGATAATAAAAATAAATAAATAAATAAATAAATAAACATTCTAACATTTGCTATTGAAGATGGGGCCACCATGATAGAACCATTGTTGTTGATCAAGCAGGTATACTTTATAGCGTGATTAAAGTTACAAATAATCATTGTAACATAGTAACATTAGCTGGGTTGAGTCCATTATTCCCATAAACGAGTATTGGCTTTACTCTCTCACACTCTCTCCCCGCGTAAGATTCCATTGATGTTCTTCCTAGAACTTGCTAAGTCTTTGCTCACAGTCATTACATCTATATCTCAAATCTGTAATTTCCTACTTTCACGTGCACACCCTTCTCTTTTATTTTTCCAGTTTTTAGTTCCCTTCTTGACACAAGGTATATCCCTTTCAAGATAAAAGACCACTTCTCTCAGTCTCTGCAACCCTACATCAACTTTTTTCTTTTTTACCTGTTTCTTTTTGTGATCCAACTCTAATTATAAGTGTATTCTCAATATCAATACCTGTTTTGTTCATTCAAGATTGGGAAGACAACATCGTAGCAACTTTGCTAGTACACCCGATGGCTCTTATAAACGACGGAAGCACCTTTTCGTTGTGTACTGGTAAATGGATTTTCGATGTCTTCCTTAATTTCAGAGGCGAGGACACCCGCCACAGGTTTTTGAGTCTTCTATATGACGCTTTGGTTGAGAAAAAAATCTCCACGTTCAAGGATGATAAAGTACTTGAGAGAGGAAAACCCATTCCCTCAGAACTCTTGAAAGCAATTGAAGGATCAAGGTTTTCAATTGTCATTTTTTCAAAAAACTATGCAACCTCCAGTTGGTGCTTAGATGAACTTATAAAGATTGTCGAATGCCGCCAGAAAATGCAGGGGCATACAATTTTTCCAGTTTTCTTTGATATTGAACCGACTGAGGTACGGAAGCAGGAAGGGAGTTTTGGAGAAGCATTTGCGAAGCATGAAGAAGATTTTAAGGAGAATTTGGAGAAGGTGAAAAAATGGAGGGATGCTTTAAAAGAAGTCGCCAATATCAGTGGTTGGGTTATACCGATGGGGTAAGCCTTTTTTCTTTTCATTATTCAATTCACAGCACTTTTAGATACGAACTTTAATTTTATAGGGCATATATAGCTTCTAAAACTCAACGCACATATACCGAGTATTTTCGTGTTTAGAGAGAAAAAATAGATGTCATGGCCTCCCAGCCAATGTACAGCTCCGTCCTATGCGCTATTGCTGAATAATCTAAATGCATCTCATCTATGAAATACATATCAGAATTAAAATCAGGATCATATTATCTATAACCACATACATACTGGAATTTGAATTTTAATTAGAAATAATTCAAATAAAATACCTTGACGCAACAAACTTGATTTCTTTGTAAATAATCTTCTTGAAACTTTACTTGATCTTCACCTCAATGACTAATATCTTGACCAATATTATGGTTTTTTTTTTTTTTTTTTTTTTTGGGGACTAGCTCTACCCGTGTAGCCCAAGAAGTAGTGAAGAAATTAATTTTCACCTTCTCCCAAATGGAAAATACAGTTGCTCTGTTCTTATATACTGGAAACAGAGTGTAACAGAGTTCGTTAGATAATCACTGTATACTAGCTAGCCGTTGGGGGTCAGTCCAACAAACTTATGACTGTCACAACTATCCCACTAAAATCGCAAGATTGTCAAACTAAAGACCCTGCTGACTAGACCCCCCAACCCCCCCCCCCCCCCCCCCCCCCCCCAAAAAAAAAAAAAAAAAAAACACTACACCTGCTGACCAGAGCATAATATTTCACAACGTGTAGTTTAATACAAACGGCTCACAACAAGAAGAACTACACTTCGTTTGTGAGTGAAAGTTGAGAAGACGACTTTTCATTTGGATCATACATGTCGTTTTGATTAGTAATGTTGACAGAATATTTGAAATGTATTGAGATATTGTTATTTTGTATCTTTTCTTTAGTTTATATTTTGTTAATAGATGTTAATTTTATTTTCTATTTTAACCTACTCTTGAATTTTAGACCATTTTTAATTTTTGAAATCCAAAAAAAAAAAACTTTGTTTATACTTTTTTCCAAAAAATAAATTCCTGCTGTTCACTCTTTTTGCAGGCAGGAGTCAGAATATATCGAACCAATTGTAGAGAAGATATTCAAAACACTGAGTTCCATAAAACTAAACGAGGGCTTGGTCGGAATAGAATCCCGTGCATGGGAAGTATATTCATACTTAAAAATAGGTTCGACTGATGTACGCATGATTGGGATATATGGGACAGGTGGTATCGGTAAGACAACCATTGCACGAGTGGTTTATGATAGCTTCTCTAATCAATTTGAAGCTAGTAGCTTTCTCCATGATGTTAGAGAAACATATGAAAGACAGGGTTCAGTTTATTTGCAGAAAAAACTTCTTTCTGACACCTTGATGGAAAGAAATATAAATGTAGAATATGTATATGACGGGGTCCAATTTATCAAGCGCAGGCTATGTAATAAAAAGGTACTTCTTGTTCTTGATGACGTTAATGAGTTGGACCAATTAAAGAAATTGGTTGGCGACCATAGTTGGTATGGTCCAGGCAGTAGAATTATCATTACAACGAGAGATCAACATTTGCTAAAGACACATGCAGTTGATGCAATCTATAGGCCTGAGGAAATGAGTAATGAAGAGGCTCTTCGTCTTTTCAGCTTGATATGTTTCGGCAGTGAACACACTCCTGAAGGTTATAAGGAGATGTCCAATCATGTTCTCAGTTGTGCTCGCGGCCTTCCTTTAGCAATTAAGTTTTTGGGTTCTCATCTAGTCGACAAAAGCATCTCAGAATGGAAAAGCTGTTTGGATGGGCTCGAAAATAATATTCCAACAGAAATTTTACAAGTATTTCAAATAAGTTATGATGGTCTACGTGAATTCGAGAAAGAAATATTTCTACATACAGCATGTTTCTTCAATGGGGAGGTCCGAGATCGCACAGAAGATATACTAAACTCTCTTCAACTTTTCCCGCGAATTGGATTAAGGGTTCTTATGGATAAATCTCTCTTAAATTTATCTTTAGACAAGAAAGGCTTGTGGATGCATCCTCTAGTTCAACAAATGGGCAGGGAAATGGTTTGTAGAGAATGTCCTAAATGGCCTTCGAGACGAAGTAGATTATGGTTGCCAGAGGACATTGACGCTGTGCTTACAGACAATATGGTAAGCAATTACGTAGAAATCTTCAACTTAAACATAGATCCCTTCTATTATTAAAGAAAATAAACATTTATGTAATCTTGTATTCTTATTATGCAATTCACTAATCCCTTGTTCATGATTGTTAGGGAACAAATGCTATTAAAAGCATAGTCCTCAACTTGCCTGTGCAAAAAAAGGTACATTGGCATCCAGAAGCCTTTTCAAAGATTCCTAATCTTCAATTGCTCAAAATTCACAATGTGCAACTTCAGCATGAACTCACTCATTTCCCTAACGGGTTAAGATTTGTTGAATGGAATGGGTGTTCTTTAAAATCTTTGCCACCAAATTTCGAACCTACGAAGCTTGTTGAACTTAAAATGTGTCATAGCAACATTGAACTACTTTGGAAGGGAGTAAAGGTAACGTTGTTTCCGCAACTTCTCTATATTATTTATTTTATTAAAAATAAATTCTAATGAGCAATCATTCTACCCTTTTTTTTTTTGAACAGCAATTGGACAAATTAAGATTCATCAAACTTAGTGACTCCCGAAATCTTATTAGGACCCCAAACTTCTCGGCAGCTCCATATCTTGATAGCATAGATTTTGAAGGCTGTACAAATTTAATTAAGGTTCACCCATCCGTTGGTGTACTTGAACGCCTTACTTTGTTGAATTTGAAAGATTGCACGAGTCTTAAAAGTCTCCCGCGCAAGCTTGAAATGAAATCTCTAGAGATTCTTATTCTTTCTGGTTGCTCCAAAGTCAAGAAGATTCCAGAATTTACAGAAGACATGGAACGGTTACGGGAGCTTCATTTAAATGGTACTGCAATTAAATATCTACCTTCCTCAATCGAACATTTAACTGGTCTGACTTTATTGAATATAAGCCATTGCAAAAATCTGGCGGGTCTTCCATGTGCCGTTTTTAGAATGGAGTCCCTAAAAGAATTCATTGTATTTGGATGCTCAAGATTAGCAAAGGATGATCGAAGAAGACCGATATGGGTATGGGTAGAAAATATTTTCAGAGGTTTATTTTTTTTGTTTATTTATTTTCATGTGAAGGAATTTTTCAATGGTTCAAGATGATGGATCAAGCTAGGTTGTCCTCCTGATCGGTCATACGGGCCATGCAAGATTTATTTATTTATTTATTTATTTATTTTTTTTTTTTAAGAACAAAGAGAATTACCGATAGAGTACATCCACCTAAAATCGTAGAGCCCATCCACTTGAAAAACATCAGCTCTTATGAACCCATCCACCTGAAAACCACCGGCTTGACCAAATCAGCTTTAAGGCAACGGCTCAATTGCAGTGAGTTCTCTTTCTATTCTTTGCAACTCTCTTTCTCTCTCTCTTTCGCATTGGGCTTTTAAACTCGTGGGTTTCATGTGTTAATTTTTGTTGGGTTTTGGTTCCAATTTGGGTTAGGGTGGCGGTGGTTGATGGTTCCAATCTAGGTTTGGTTTGTGGTTTGTAGTTTGGTTCGTGATTTGTAGGTGGGTTTGGCAGTGCCGGCTCAAGGCCTAGGTAAGTTAGGCCTAGGCCTAAGGCCTCCACCAAAAAACAAAATTTTTCTTAAGAAAAAAGGCCCCACTTTCCATAGTTAAAAGCCCAAATTTTTATAAAATTATATATATATATATATATTCTCTAAAGGCTGTACATTTTTTTTATTAGTGATGTTAAGGATATTGCAAATTTTACTATTGGCTTATAAATTGCCATGTTATTAATCACAAAAAAGTGATATAAACATTTATTAGTTAAATTGATAAAGTTCATCAATAAGAGACAATATTACATTATATTTTGAACATTTTATAGTGCTTTTAATTAGCGCATTTTTCTTTTTCATTTCTATTAAGATTCTCAAAGTACGAGACCAATAGAACCTTAACTCAATTGAAACCCTAAAATATTTCAAAAAGATGTTGCAAATGTGTTAAATCATCAATTATAGATTAATCTCTCATAATAGTTTGAGACTTTGATTTTTGTAAAATAATATCCTATAAAGCCACACACCAAATAATATCTATCTCTCTCTCTCTCTCAAAATCAAAAAATAAAATTAAAAATTAGATTACAACTTTATTTAACTATGCATCGTCTTATATCCAAAATAAAGTATCTTTTTCAATCGCAATATATTTTTATTTCTTTTTATTAATATTTATAGGTTCAACTATAATATTCAAATTTCTATATGAAATTAACATTAGTCTAGTTGGTATTATTTATGTATTTAATGTATCAAATTAACCTTAATTTGATTAGTATTTTTTTTTAATGATAATTTGATTAGTATTAAATAATTTTGTTCAATTAATATTTACAAATTAAAGGTCCCGCATAAATTTTTCGCTTTAAGCCCCAAATTATGTTGGGCCGCCCTTGGGGTTTGGTCACAATGTTTGTCACTGGTTCGTGGCTTGCTTCAGACGTGGTGGTTGTTGGTGGTTGATGGGTTTGGGTGTTTAGGATTATTGTGGCTGGCGGGTGCGATTTTAGGGGTGTGGCAGTGGTTTTTGGGTGTAGTTTGCTATTGATGGGTGGTGGTTGCGGTGGTTGTTGATTTAATATTAATGTGTTTTGGTGGTGGTTGTTGAGTGTGGCATGGTGGTAGCGAGTTGGTGGTGATTATTGCTGTTGTGGTTGGTGGTGTGGCTAGTTATGGTGGTGGTTTCAATTTTGGATGGTGGTTGGCTAAGTTTTGTTTGTTGGGTTGATATGGGATTGAGCGGTGGGTAGTGGTTATGGGTTGTTGAGAGGTAGAGAGACAAAGGGGAAGAGAGAGACACAGTTGGAGAGGAAGAGAGACACAATTGAAATGGTGTCGTACCATTAAGCTTGAGTTTTGTGTTTTCATTTTTGGCGAAATGAAACCGTTTGACTTAGCCAGCTTTTTTTTTTTTTTTTTTTTTTTACTGAAATGGTGTCGTTTGAGGCTGATTTGGCAAAAAAAAAAAAAAAAAAAAAATGTCAACACAATGATGTGCCACTCAACAAAAAAAACTAACTGCGAGGTAATTACTAACGAAACCAAACTCCAAGGTGTAAAATCGAATTTTTAAAACTTTAGAGTGTAAAATCCAATAAACCTCATACTTCAAGGATATACTTTGCAATTTACCGGTCAAAATATAGTTTTTGAAAAGTTTTAGGAGTTAAAATGTAGATTTGGTAAAGTTCAGTGACATTTCCGTAATTTTGTATGGAGTGTTGACTGGTTGGATTTGTTCAACACTTCCAAGTATAGATTTATTGGGCTTTTCTACTTCTTTTATTTAGATGTGGGTTTTGGATTTTATGTTGGGTTTGGAGTGATGGGTTCTACTTGTTTGGAGGTTTTACCCACTGGAAAATGACCCTCGTTCTTTCCTAACGTAAAAGGTTTACCTCAAAATAGGTTTGGAGGAAACTTCTTCCAACCCATTACAAGGTGGTTAAAAAAACCATGTGTACATTTAGGTTATGTTTGGCTCGACAGAAAATATTTTCCAATTGCAAAATATTTTTTAGGTGAAAATAAATTTTCAAAAACAAAATACTTTCAGGAGTTTTATTGCATTTCTAAAAATGCTATGGAAACAATATTTTCTACTACTTTCTCAATTTTCTCATTTTCTAAGCACATAATAATAATAATAATAATAATAATAATAATAATAATAATAATAATAATAAAAGGAGAATTCTAGATCAAAATAATCATAATTGGCGACTGGTAGTGGTAGCGACTTACAGTAGTTGGCAACCAGAGACTGAGAACGTTAATGGGGTGGTGCTAGGGTCGTTGACAATGGGGGGTGGAGGTTCGCTTGATGATTTTTGGGTGAAGCGAAAAATGAAAGGACTGCAAATGAAATTATAAAACATTTTCCTCTAGAAGTGCCTTTATTTTACGCTCAACTAGAAAACAATTTTTTTTTCCCGTTGAACAAACTTTCAGGCATCCCAAATACCTACGAAATGAGAAAAATATATTTCAAAAATTTTCGTCGAAACAAAAATGGCCTAAAAGAACTTGTTTGCTACCAATTAAGAGATTTAAAATTGGTTGATAATCTGAAAAAATTTCATGAATCTTAGGGTTTGGTAATGCTTATTTGCTTAAGTGTAAGATAAAAACTGGTTTTAAGCGAATAAGTTGGCTTATTTGTAGGGTTGTAAACGAGCCGAACTTTGTCAAGTATTGAATATTCAAGCTCGACTTGACAAGAAATGTAAAATGTTCAAGCTTGGTTTGAGCTTGAGCTTCTTTGATAGTCCAAAAGCTTAAGTTTAGCTTGGCATGATTAGGCAAGTTGAGCTTGAGCTCAATATCAAGCTCAAGCTCAATATCAAGCTTAAACTCGAGTACAATACCAAGCTTTTGAGCTCAAGATCCAATACAAGTATATTAGCATGCATATATTAGGCATTTTATCAAGCCCATTTGGTTTAGACATATGGTATCAACTCCCAATTAATTAAAAGCTTAAGAAGATATGAATTTTTTTCAAACCCATATCAAATTTATTACCAAGCCCATAAATTATCCTAAGCTCGATGTGTTTTTTATCAAGACCTACATCGTTGCCAAAACTAAATTTTTTAACAACTTGCTAGAGTAATCTACGACTAGTACTAGGTTACTATAACAAGTTGCTACTCATTTTGTAAATAATTTCTCTCTTTCTCTTACACTCTCACTATCTCTCATAATCTCTTCTCTCTCTCTCTCTCTCTCTCTCTCTCTCTCATCGACTTGGGTGGATAGCGATGGTGGCTTTGTGATGTGCGATTTGCAATTTAGTCTGTGATGTGGGTTTGGGTGAGTCTCTCTCTCTCTCTCTCGTGTTGGATCCTTGGGTTTCGAACTACCACTGCTTGGGTTTCAAACGGTGACAGCTTGAGCATCGAGTGACCAATGATGTATATGGATCACAATGGATTTGTGGGTTTATGGTTGGGTTGATTTTGTATTAGGTTTAGCTTTTTGAGGTGCTAAATGTTAAATTTTTTAACACCTCGAATTTGAATGCGAGCATTCACATTGGTGGTGCTAAAAAAAATTAGTTTTTAACACCTCAAAAACCTATTTTATCTCCCTAATTTAATAGTACACCTACATCTCATTTATTACTTTAGCACATCGTCCATTAAAATAATATAGAACATCCACCTACAAAACTCCATAGCAACCAGCCACAACTAGCTACCATAACCACTTAAAACTACAACCAGCCACCATAACACCCATAGCCCACCGCAACTCTTTTTTTTTTTTTTTTAAAGGAAAACCAAAACAAATAGCCATAAAACCTAGTAACCCACCGTCGCCACCACAAACATCCAGAGCCTACCCATTGCCACTATAATTGAAACCAACCAAATCAATTAAAACTCATTAGATCAACCAAACCTAACCAAAATTGAAAAATCAGATCTAACCTAGATGCAAATCCACTGCCATTGTTGTTACACAGAGCTGATTGATTTAACTCACGATCTATGAGGAGAGAGGGAAGAGAGTTATGTGTGTGTGTGTGTGTGAGAGAGAGAGAGAGAGAGAGAGAGAGGCTAAGATGAGAGAAAAAAAATAAATTAAAAAAAAGAAGAAGAGTAGCAGTCCATTATAGCAAGTTGTTAAATTTTTTAAAACTTAGTAGCTCTAATATAACATGCATTTTGGTGTTTGTAGTACTAAAAATAGCTTTTTTAGGGTGATTTTAACACCTCCAATATGAATGCTAAGACTACTACAAAGAAGCCAAAATCATATTTATATTACTATGAAAGTGAGAATCAGTTTAGATGAAAGATTTAAAACCTCATATGGCAAATTGTATTGTTGGGATGTGTTCACTGCACAGTCTTAAAACTATATTATTTAATGAAATAAGACATGTATCTTTCCTTAAACTTTGTATAAACTTTTTTTTTAATGGGTTTTACTAATCTATGCCTTTAGAGCATGTATTAGTAAAACCATTTTAGAAAACTTTTTATGATAGGATTATAAAGTTACTAATTTTTTTTATACTTTTTTTAATTTTTCATAAATAATTTTTTAAAATAAATGATTAATATATGTAAACCAAACCCTTTATTTGTAACTTTGTTTTCAAATTTTGATTAGGTAGAGGAGGTTAAAGGTAGTGGTCTTTCCTTTTTTTTTTTTTTTTTTGGTCTAAGCAAAGTTTCTACTTGGGGCCTTTCCCGAGCAAGCGTATTGCCTTTACTTTTCCACTCTCTCTACGCGAAAAAAAACCCATTGATGTTCTTCCTAGAACTAGCTGAGTCTTCGCTCAGTCTTTGCATCTCCATGTCTCAAATCTGTAATTTAATTTCCACTTTTCACACGCACACCCCTCTCTTTTATTTCTCCAATTCTTGACACAACTTAGTTCCATTTCAAGAAAAAATTCACTCCTTTGCGAACCTTGCTAGCATAAGCGTACCCAATGGCTCTTATAAACGACGGAAGCACCTTTTCGTTGCGTACCGGTAAATGGGTTTTCGAGGTCTTCCTTAATTTCAGAGGCGAGGACACCCGCCACAGTTTTTTGCGTCTTCTATATGACGCTTTGGTCGAGAAAAAAATCTCCACGTTCAGAGATGATAAAGTACTTGAGAGAGGAAAACCCATTCCATCAGAACTCTTGAAAGCAATTGAAGAGTCAAGGTTTTCAGTTGTCATTTTTTCAAAAAACTATGCAACCTCCAGTTGGTGCTTGGATGAACTTGCAAAGATTGTCGAATGCCGCCAGAAAATGAAGGGGCATACAATATTTCCAGTTTTCTATGATGTTGAACCAACTGAGGTACGGAAGCAGAAAGGGAGTTTTGGTGAAGCTTTCGCAAAGCATGAAGAAGTTTTTAAGGAGAATTTGGAGAGGGTGAAAAGATGGAGGGATGCTTTAACAGAAGTCGCCAATATCAGTGGTTGGGTTATACCCAAGGGGTTAGCCTTTTTCTTCTTATTCAATTCACAGCTTTTTTTTTTTTTGACATACCAGCATGTTGGCCAAATATACTACCTTTTGAATATTGACTTGTAACGTAAGGCTTAGATTCAATATATCTTCATTCGATTTTGTTTTGAAAACTTGTGATGGGGTGGGGTCTAAAAATACCATAAGCAATACCATATCAATTATTCTAACCCACATTGTTGCCGACTCACTTGGCCACTCGTCACTACCAACAAGCACTACAAACCATTTTGCTTTTGGATTGGTTTTGTAATTGTGCTAATTGGTTTGTTTATTTTTTGGGTTCAAGGGCACCAAGGATATTGATTTAGGGGGAAGTTTATAGCGCATAGCTTCTAAAACTCAACCCACATGTAGCAATGTACAGCTCTGTCCTATACATTGTTGTTGAATTATCTACATGCATCTCATCCATGAAATACAAAGCATAATTAAAATCAAGATCATGTGATGCATAACATTATACTTGCTAGAATTTGAAAATTCAATTAGAAAGAATTCAAATAAAATACCTTGATGCAACAACAAACTTGATTTCAAATAAATTTTTTTTTGCAAATAATCTTCTTGAAACCTCCTTCATTTTAAACTTAATAGCTAATATCTAGGCCAAGAATGTGAGTTTTTCTTGTTGAGACAAGTTCTACCTGTGTAGCCCAAGAAGTAGTGAAGAGAATTTGATCTTCACCTTCTTCCAAAGGGGAAATATACACGTGCTCTGTTAATACACTTCCCCTGTTCTTTTATAATGAAAACACAGTCTTAACACATTTTAATTCTGCAATTGTCTAACTAACACCTGCTGACCAAAGCATAAATATTGCACAACATGTAGTTTAATACAAACGGCATGCATACTATTTCAACTGGAAGAACTACACCTCAATTGTGAGTGAAAGCTGTGAAGAGGACTTGTCATTTTGGATCATACATGTCATTTTGATTAGTAATGTTAGCACTTAATATATTTCAAATGTATTGAAAGATTACGATTTTTTAATCTTTTTTTTTAGTTTATATTTTGTTAACACTAAATATATGTTAGTTTTATTTCCCTATATTAATTTAGTGTTGAATTTTAGAATATTTTTCATCCTTGAATTCCAATATTTTTTTTGGTTTATACTTTGGGCCCAAAAATAAACTCTGGCTGTTCACTCTTTTTGCAGGCAGGAATCAGAATATATTGAACCAATTGTCGAGAAGATATTCAAAACACTGAGTTCCATAAAACTAAATGAGGGCTTGGTTGGAATAGATTCTCGTGTATGGGAAGTATATTCATGCTTAAAAATAGGTTTGACTGATGTTCGCATGATTGGAATATATGGGACAGGTGGTATCGGTAAGACAACCATTGCACGAGTGGTTTATGATAGCTTTTCTAATCAATTTGAAGCTAGTAGCTTTCTCCATAACGTTAGAGAAACAGCTGAAAGAGAGGGTTTAGCTTTTTTGCAAGAACAACTTCTTTCTGACATCTTTATGGAAAGAAACATAAGGATATCTGATGTTGACAATGGAATCCGATTGATCAGGCATAGGCTATGTAATAAAAAGGTACTTCTTGTTCTCGATGATGTAGATTGTTTGGACCAATTATATAAGTTGGCTTGCAAGCGTGATTGGTTTCGTCCAGGCAGTAGAATTGTCATTACAACAAGAGATGAACATTTGCTTAAGACACTAGAAGTTGACGAAATACATAGGCCAAAGGAATTGAGTAGTGAAGAGGCTGTTCGTCTTTTGAGCTTGACATGTTTCGGCAGTGAACATCCTCCTGAAGGTTATATGGAGATGTCCAATCATGTTGTCAGTTATGCTCATGGCCTTCCTTTAGCAATTAAGTTTTTGGGTTCTTTTCTAGATGGCAGAAGCATCCCTGCATGGAAAAGCTGCTTAGATAGGCTGGAAAATGATTTTCCAACAGAAATTTTACAAGTATTTCAAATAAGTTTTGATAGTCTACAGGAAGTAGAAAAAGAAACATTTCTACATATTGCATGTTTCTTTAATGGGGAGGACCAAGATCGCGTAGTAGAAATACTAGATTATCTTGAACTTTACCCGAAAATTGCAATAAGTATTCTTATTGATAAATCTCTCTTAAGTGTTTCTTCAGACAAGCACTTGTGGATGCATCCACTGGTACAACAAATGGGCTGGGAAATCATTTTTAGAGAGTCCCCTAAATTTCCTTGGGAGAGAAGTAGATTATGGTTGCCGGAGGACATTGATCTTGTGCTTACAGACAATATGGTAAGAGGCTATGTAGATATCTTCGACTTAAATATAGATCCCTTCTATTATTCATGAAAATAAACATTAAAATATCTTGCACTCTTATTATGCTATTCACCAATCCCTCATTTTTTATTATTAGGGAACAGAAGCTATTCAAAGCATAGTCCTCAACTTGCCTGCACAAAAAGAGGTACATTGGCATCCAGAAGCCTTTTCAAAGATGCATTGTCTTGTATTGCTCAAAATTCATAATGTGCAACTTCAGCATGAACTCACTCATTTTCCTAATGGGTTAAGATTTGTTGAATGGAGTGGGTATTCTTCAAAATCTTTGCCACCAAATTTTGAACCTAAGATGCTTGTTGAACTTAGAATGTGTCATAGCAACATTGAACTACTTTGGAAGGGAGTAAAGGTAACGTTGTTTCCTGAACTTCTCTATATTATTTATTTTACTAAAATAAATTCTAATGAGTAATCATTCAAAACCTTATTCTTTTTTTGAACAGCAATTGGACAGTTTAAGATTCATCAAACTCAGTCACTCTCGAAATCTTATTAGGACTCCAGACTTCTCGGAGGCACGAGAGCTTGAGAGAATAGATTTTGAAGGCTGTACAAATTTAATTGAGGTTCACCCATCCGTTGGTGTACTTAAACGCCTTATTTTTTTGAATTTGAAAGATTGCACAAGTCTTGTAAGTCTTCCCAGCAAGCTTGAAATGGAATCTCTTGAAATTTTTACCCTTTCTGGTTGCTCTAAAGTCAAGAAGATTCCAGAATTTACAAAAAACATGGAACGGTTACGGGAGCTTCATGTAAATGGGACTGCAATTGTAGACCTACCTTCATCAATTGAACATTTGACTAGTCTTTCCTTATTGAATATAAGCCATTGCAAAAATCTTGTGCATCTTCCCTGCGCCATTCTTCGATTAGAGTTACTAAGAGACTTCATTGTATTGGGATGCTCAAGATTAGCTACATTTGATGATCATGAGAGTTTTCCGGCACGAAAAAGATCAATATGGTTACGGGTAGAAGAATTTTTTAAAGGTTCATGTCGACGGGTCAAATCAAAGTTGTCCTGACCATCAAACGGATCTTGCAAGAGAAATTTTTTAGAATTCTTTCACTTTTCATTAAAAAAAAAAAAAAAATGTAAATTTGAACTCTATCATAGTTTTCACTTTTATGCCTTTAAATTTACTTATTTTATATTCCTTCGCATGCTGCTTTCTCCTACCTCGCACTACATCCTGATTTTTCACATTTATTGCATTCTTACATTGAAATAATGTTGGAATTCATATAAATGGGATTTTGGAATTAATAGATGAGTAATGTTGCAGGCTTACAGCTCAAAGGATTTGCGTTCGTTGAAGTGGAGAAATTGGCAAACCGGTGTACTAAAAATCTTGATTATTTACATTAATTACCCCCTAATAAAAACATTGTCCAATGGAAAATATATATATATATATATATCTTAATGTTAAGAAGGTTAATTATTATTACATGCTCATTGTTGCACGCACTCTATACACACTTCTTTGAAATCATGTTTTGAAAACATAATTTAAGTTATAATTGTGAAATCAAATGGTCAAAACACAATTTCACAATTTTTACTAAAATTGTGTTTTCAAAACATGATTTCAGCTGATGTGACATTGTGTGTCTCGTACACACTATGTAATTATCATTGCTCCATTAAGAAATCTGTTGGTTGTATAACCCAAGTGTTTTAAACTATTTCAAATTGGCTTATCCAAATAAGAAGTCTTTGGCTAATCTGAACAAGAGTTACTCAAGAGTGACTCTTGGTTACAGGCCCCCACAAGCTAAGAGTTACTCAAAGGCTTTGGCTAATTCCATTTAGACTAGAGGCATGATTTTTGAGTTTGGTAGCTGACTAATTTGATTCTTCCTATTGTAAATTTTCGGGTTGAACAGTTGAATAGAATTCATATTTCACTCATCAAAAAAGATAGAAAGAAAAGAGTTCATAGTTCACTTGGACGCTGAATCAGATATTGTGGAAGGCATTTATCTGTCTCCCCATTTTTGTTGGAGTACTGATTTGCTATTTGTGCCTGTTACCTAACATGATTACTTGAATAATAAAAGAGGTCACGCAGCTTCAATTTAATAACTTAATCACATGATTTTGCCAAAGTGGAATATTTATATGTGATTTGAGCATCTGTTGGGGAAGACAATTGACATGAAGGAACAGTCAGTTGGGAATTAGGCACTGCAAGTAGCACAAAACTTCAGTTAATTACAGGGTTGGTATTGCATAACTGTATCTACTTAACCATCTCCTAATCCACTGTCATTCTTTTGGGTTGGTAGGATAAAATTATTGGCAAAATGGACTACTTAAACTCACATCTTGATCACAGTTTTGGTGAATTTCCACTCATTTGTCAGCAAAGGGAGTGTGCTTTAAGCAGTGTATGAAGAATGGCTGGAGGTGCAGATCTAACAGTCCCTTCTGTTGGATCAAAAAATGCCATGGATAGAAACCAAGAACCTGAAAAGGGGAATAATAACAACAGGCCTGCCATTAATGTGCTCATGTCTCCCAAAGTGCCAAAGGCAGTATCACCAGTTTCTTCGATAGCTGAAGGGGAGACCATTAGGCGACCTCGTGGAAGGCCAGCTGGTTCCAAGAACAAGCCAAAGCCACCAATTATTGTTACCCGAGACAGTGCAAATGCACTTCGTGCACATGCTATGGAAGTGAGCTCTGGCTGTGATGTGAGTGAAAGTTTAGCTAATTTTGCAAGGAGGAAGCAGCGTGGCATTTGCATACTTAGTGGGAGTGGATGTGTAACAAATGTCACGCTGAGACAACCGGCCTCCTCTGGGGCAATTGTGACCCTTCACGGGCGGTTTGAGATTCTTTCATTGCTTGGATCAATCTTGCCTCCACCTGCTCCACCAGGCATCACTGGCCTGACTATCTACTTAGCTGGGGCTCAAGGGCAGGTAGTGGGTGGGGGTGTGGCTGGTGCTCTTATTGCATCTGGTCCTGTTGTGATCATGGCTGCATCATTCATGAATGCAACTTTTGATCGCCTGCCATTAGATGATGATGAAATTGCTGCTGCCATGCAGAATCAACATTACCAAAATGGTCGGAATCATCACCTTGATATTTCAGATTTGTACGGGATGCCCAAGAACTTGCTTACCAATGGTACTATGTCTATGCCCCCTGAGATATACTCTTGGGTTCCAGGACGAAACATGTCAAAAACCTAGCCTTTTTCGCAGCAACTGCAGCAATTCATTAGTTTGTCGTAGCCATATACAAAAGTTCTCTTAAACCGTTGTGTCCCTTCTATGTTATTGTTGAAGTTCATTGTAACTTTGTAGCATCACTAATAGATATTCTATATGGCTTTGCCTGTTTTTCCATATCAATATAGCGCTAATTATTTAGAAAAATCATGTAGTTACTGCTAGAGTAAAGATTTCAAATCAGGGTATGCTATAAACATATACTGATCCCCATTCATAAATCCATATATGACCACCTATTTTCTTCTGACTTCTAAATTATATAAATTTCCAACTTTCACAAAAATAAAATGGAATGTTGAAGTTCAAATTGGTAACTCAGATATTGGGAATTGAATCATGATGACAAAAAAAAATTGTTAATAGTACTTCTCATTATGATTATGCACCAAAAGGAGTCCAATTTAATTGAGGTTTTTCTTCTGTCACAAAATTGCTTGAAAAACTGGATTGGACATGTTATTTGTTTCAGACATATTCCATCTCATGTAACACCAGTCCCAGCTCATTCAACAAAGAGTAGATCTCTGGTGCTCTATAGTGCAGCCTGCCGCCAGCAACAAACTCATGCACTTCTCCATCCACTTCAATCAAACTACATCCTGGTTCTTTCTCTATATGCTTCTCCTTCATGGAAAGCCTTTCCTCTATTGCTTCTTCAAAATGACTGGAGGCAGCATAAACATTAGACATAAGCACATAACCACAGCTATCACTTGGATCCAACTCGATCACACGCTTTGCTGCCTCCTTGGCCATCTCAATGTTTCCATGCTTTCTACAAGCTGAGAGCAAAGATCCCCATATAATAGCATCTGGGTTTACTGGCATACTTCTTATCAGCTCCTCTGCCTCTTCAAGGAGCCCGGCTCGTCCTAGTACATCAACCATGCAACTATAGTGCTTTATTGATGGCTTAATCTTGTATGTGTTTGTCATTAATGAGAAATAATACCTTGCTTCATCCACCATGCCCGAGTGATTACAAGCCGTGAGAACACCAATAAAACTAACAGAATCTGGTTTCAAATTCATAGACTGAAGCTTAGAGAATAAATGAATTGCTTCTTCCTCACAACCATTCATGGCTAGGCCAAAGATCATAGAGTTCCAGCATGATAATCCTTTCTTTGGGGCAGTCTCAAACGTTTGAAGAGCCTTTTCAATGGTGCCACACTTGCAATACATGTCAATTATTGCTGTGCTAACAATGACATTCAATTCAAAATCATTCTTCCTAATAAAGTCATGAATCCACTCTCCTTGTCTAAGTGCTCCTAAGCGAGCACATGCATTTAACAAACTGACCATTGTAAACTCACTTGGCTCAATTCTCTTCTCCTGCATTTTGCCAAAAAGCTTCAATGCCTCCATCAATTTCCCATTCCTAACATATCCACTAATCATGGAATTCCATGAAACTGCATTTCTGAATTGCATTCTTTCAAATAATCTCCTAGACTCATCGATTTCTCCATATTTGGCAAGACCAATAATCATTGAATTCCATGCAACAACATCAAATTCCTTATCTTTGTCAAACATTTGAAGTGCCTCACTCAAAAAACCACAATTCATGTACATATATAAGATAGTGTTTCGTATAAATGGATCACTCTCAAGACCCTCTTTTATAATCCTCCCATGAAGCTGAGCTCCATCATGGGCTAGTCCAAGTTGAGTATAAGATTTGAAAACTGAAGGATAAGTCAATCTTTGAGGTTCAATAGGTGAAGATATTAACATGTCAATGAAAAGAGATATTGCATTATGTGGAGTTGAGCTTTGAGAGAAACCTCTAATGATGGTGTTCCATGCAAAAAGGTTTGGATTTTGGATATGAGTAAAGAGCAAGTAAGCATAGTTCATGTCACCAGCTGGGGAGGCGCAAAAGGCCAAGATGCGGCTAGCAGCAATAGTGTCCTTGGCTAAGCCAGTTTTGATGAGGTTGGCATGAATCTTCTGAAGGTCTTTCATGTTGGTGCATTGTTTTTCTAGCATGGTGAGGTAAGGTTGGTTTGAGATGAATTTGGATATGGAGGTTGATGATGATAATGGGGTGAGTGAGCAGCAACAAGGTGGTATCATTTGTTGTGGTTTTTGTTTTCAGTTGCTGAAGATATTATCCAATCCTCCTATAACCTGTGGCTGTGAGCAATGGATGACAGTTGAAATATTGAAAAGGAGGGAACATGAGGTCTCACCCAGATTCTAAAATGGACTACAATTACCATGTTAGGCTTGGGCAGTGAATTTTGATGTGATAATATTGGGCTGGGAGTGCTTGTGGTCACAGCTCAATTATTCTCAAGGACTAGAAATGTACTACACAACAAGATTGGTCAATTGCAATGTCTGGAGTTCATAAACCCCACTGGGCTTCCTTTTGTTCAGTATCTATGCTCTAGAATTATTCATGGACCCTTTAATGACTGTTGTGTCACAAATATTTCTTAAGAGCAACTTGTTTGGATTTTTCCATGTTATCAGTAATTAAAATAAATATTAAAATAGTAATAACCAATATTTATTTAAATATTGTTGACGTGGTAAAATTCAATTCACAAATAAATAAGGTTTTTAAAATTTCATAGTGGAGAGTCACCTAAAAAGTAAAAACTATAGAGAATCTTAAATCTTCTGATCACGTTCCATTTGGATTTTGATATTCCAAGGAGAGTATGGACTGGAAAATATCTTTCCTATTCTTACTTAATAGTATTTGGGTGCAAAGCATTTACACATGTGCCTAAGGAGTAAGGAGGCAAATGAATAATCCAATCAAGTATCAACAGCAAACCATCCTAAACAGCATAAAATCCAACCTCTCTCATGCAGGTGATCAATGTAGTGACAAGTAGAGATCAAGTTAGATCATTTAAGACCGAAAATTTAGGAAGGGACATGCTCATGAGGAGCTTTTTGACCCAAACTTAGGAATTTACCCTCTAATTCCTAAGAATAGACATCTTTGGACCAATGTTGGTAGCCAGCTTTACGCTCTTCATCATCTCGATTTTCTCTATTTGATGCCGTCAGGCTTGAGACACAGGTTAACTAATAATTAACACGTGAATTGTGGGAATCCAATATTTCTTTTGGGAAAATGTTAAACGTAATTCAGGTTTTATCACGTGAACCTTCCAAATTATGTGGCCATAAAGGTTTGTTTGTACATTGCTTATTTTGTTGAAATTAAAAACTTATTGTTGAGAGTACTGTAGATAAAATGAAAAGTTCATTAAAATAGTACAGTGAAACCTATTAATAGTACCAAAAAGTGCAGTGAGGCCCATGAATAATAGCAAAAATAAACTGAATAGTAAAATAATTTATAATTTTCATTACTTCCTAAACGCACACTAAGGGTCTGTTTGGATACTGCTTATTGTTGAAAACTAAAAATACTGTAGCAAAATAATTTTTAAATATGTAAATAGTGTCGTGGAACTCACACAAAAAACGCAGCAACAAACGCTAACACTTTTCAATGCTATCCAAACCCAGCCTAAATGTAACTGGTGGGTTTTAACCACCTTATAACTAAATTTTAAATTGTTTCTTTTTAATTAATAACACATCAGTTTATAACCACACTGTAACAAGATAAAGATCCTCTCAACTAAGGAAGATTTAGTTAACACTGGGTGAGATTTGAGTCTAGTATCCAGTTGTACTAGACCCGTTGAGATTATAACACATGTTCACTTTTAAATACATGTCACTATCTTAGCGGGTTCAGTGCACTATGTGCACTGAACCTAAGCCTCACTCGTTAATACTTAACCGCATAGATGACTCATTAGAAATCAACTCACAAGAATTTACATCAATGAGTATGGGGTTTTGTTGGAGCATTAAAGATGGAAAAGGTGATGCGTTTGTTTCAACATAATTTTTTCCCCCCAAAAAGGCTTTTTTCATTCCAAACATTTGGAGCAAGTAAAAAACTTTTACTTGACCAGAAAATCGCTCTTATTTAGACTAAAAACATGTTTTCAGTTAAAACATTTTCAGGAAAAACTTTTTGTGTTCTTATGTTTGAGTACACTCTTTATGGTGCCTTGAAATATATTTTCCGACGTTTGACTTGGATCAAAAAAAAAAAAGAGTACAAACTCAAAACTTGTACAAGGTCATAGGAATAGCATAGTCCAATAAATTTCTGCCCCGAACCTGTACTTTATCAACCCAACTTGTTTTCTAAGTCCAGCTACAATGGCTTGCTAGTCGTTTTTTTTGTAGTAATAACTACGGAAAAATTAAATGAGATATTTACTTTTAATCTTTTTGCTATAAAGAAAACAAGGAAGAAAGAAGGAAGCTAATAAGTGAACTCTTAAACCCATTCAAAAAGGAAAACTACAATGACTTATTCACTTATTTTATAATTCAATAATTACAATAAGGAAAAAAGGAATATTGAAATCTCAATACTTCTTTAAAAAGAGTAAACAATATTACTAAATTATAAGGTTTTTGGCCGTATTCACTTGTTTTGTAGCACACTAAAGATGACAATTATGCAAGTCCCCATGTTCCTAGACAAGCCAATCCTAGCATCAGCCGAAGGTGTTGATAAGTAATAAACTATTTTGCCTAGATTAAAAACAATATCAATTGCCTCATTCTAATATGTATTAGGCAATTGATATTGATTGGTAACTTTCAATTGTTTACCCAAAAAGAAAAAAACTTTATATTATTTTTTTTCTTAAAGAGTTAAAGAGGTAACTAGGCCTATTTCAATGGGTGGAGACGTGTCTCACATGATGGTGGGGGCCATAATCATGTGAGGGGGCGGCGGGCACACTCTGCCCTTCTCCAGTGCCAGTCCCATTTTGTGAGGTTGAAGACTTCAAGTACTCCAACATGTTCATTATAAAATTACAAAAACATAAAAACAAAAGTACTTCCAAGCTCTCACTCTCAACTCTCATTTGATTAATTTGACTCTTGACTTTCAAAATGTTTCTAAGAACATGTAAATCCAAAATGAAGATATATAGATTCAAGTATAATCTCTTTTTCAATGCATATATATCTGATATCTAGTTCTTCTTTTGTAAAAAAAGTAAAAAACTAATACACATACAATGTGCAATAAACACTACTCTTGTAAAAAAATATGGAATTCTTTCCATGTTTTGTAAGATAGATTTATTTGAGAAAAGAAAAAAATCATGTGCTAGCTATAATCATAAGGATGAACACAACAAAAATTCATAACAATTTCACAACATTCCCAAATTCGTCATTAAAAAAATAATTACTTGGAATTGGCATGCTAGTTTAAGATTGTTATGAAATTATTGTGATATTTTGTTGTGTTCTAAGCATTACTTTTGTCACAATCATAAACAAGCTCCATGATTTCAACAAAGTTTAATTAATTAAACTCATCTGCAGGAAAAGTTTTCCTGGATAGGCCTGTACTGAATGTCATGTGTGCAAAGTATTAGGAGTTTTCAAAAGGTTAGGAACGCAAATTCAAGATTTGTAAATATGAAAAGAGAATGTTTGTAGTTGGTATGGTCTATGGGGTAAATTAATTTAACAGATTAATCATCCAACCTTTAATTATTTTATTATTGATAGTCTCTATCAAAGACCTTCAAATTAAATAATCTAATGGGAGCAACGATCAAGAAGGGCCTTTATGCCTATAAAGGAGTCTAAAAAAAATACTATAATCATAGGTTTTTTATTTATTTATTTTAATAGATGCTATAAACATAGGTTTATTTTCGAATCCAATTGGTCAAAAGTGCAAGGCTCAGGATAGAGTTTTGAAGGGTCCACTTGGAGTACCAATTTCTCCAATTTATTTTGCTTTTTTTTAACTGTGGTACCTAAAGTAAGCATCTAGTCATCTACTGCATATTTTTCGTGATCATAACGGCAATCGAGACTTATTAATCACTCATAGTATTTACTAATGTTTTGGAATAATTACATAAATAGCTAGAAGTTTTGATTTGGTTTCAAATTAATCCCTAAGCTTCAATCATTAAAATATCTATTCGGTAGTTCTAAAATTGTCCTAATCAAATAATCAAGATTAAGATTTTTTGTCGTTGCCAAGAGTCTTATAATTTAATTGACATCTCTTGATGTTTTCAATGAAAACATTTAGGGTTCAAATTCCCCATTCCAACTATCAAATTATCAAAAAAATATAAAATTTCTTGTAGTAATTTATAAAGCTCAAATTAGTTCAATACATGTCAAAAGTGAGACTCAGCACACACCCCTACTCAACTAATTCAATCAACTACTTCAATTTCAGTACGAGGCATCACACATATTCTCATAAAATGGTTTTTTAGTATTGCAACATTACAACTTACATGGTGTACATTATCTTTTGTTAAAAGAAATTCATTTGGGGTGTACAAGGTGACAATTTAAAATTATAGGGTCAAAATTGATACCCAAAAACCAAACATTTAAAGTTTAGTTTAAAATTTAAGTTAAATTCTTTGACTTAAATGTTATGTAATACCCTTAAATTTTTTTCATTAGTACAAACAATTAAGAGGTTTATGAACAAAGTAGCTACACCAATGAAACTAATCTTTTGAGTGCAAATTTTTTGAACATCATGGGTGTTATCATACTGTACTTCAAAGTCTATCTAAAAAAAAGTTGTCATACCTCAATAGTTCAAGTGGATAATAATGGTTCAGAGTGACCTACCTAAACAATTTTTTTAGCAAAGTGTTGGTTGGGGTGGGAGCACCAATTTTCTAGTGTAGTCAAGAACCCAACCATGGTACTACAGCCACTGATTACTGATCAGACTACCGCATCCACAACTCAATGGAAGCCCACCATGTGTCACCCAAATCCAAAGCAAATACTAAAAGGAAGGTTAAAGAATGTTTACTACTTTGTGTTAGACAAGTTGTGGAACATTATCTGATTGAACTTGAAACTTAAGGGTCACCATTAATCTTTGCAAACAAGGAATCAGTTAAAGTGAAAAAAAAAATGACAAGATGGATCTCCAAAAGGAATAAAGAAGAAAAATCACACTGACTGTGCTTGTGCAGTTGGAGGAGTCGTGGTCATGTGACAACCGAACAACAAAGTCTTGCTCTAAAATCAACCCAACCACAATGAAAAGCAAATAAAGCCCAGGGGGGAGAGAGAGAGAAAGAGAGTGAAAAAAGAAAGGAAACTTGACTGTCACCTTTAGTATCCTGGGCACACTCCAGTCAGATAAGTACTGCAACCAACAACCCCTCCTTTTTTTTTTTTTTTTTTTTTTTAATTTTTTATTGGTATGGTTTTTTAATGAATGTAGTATATTAGTTAATTAGTTTTTACTTTAGTAATGAATTTCTTAAAAACAGTAATGTTAGGAATATGGTAAACTACATATTTGATCCTTATCATTTACATCATATTTTAATTTGATTCTTAACTTTTTTAATTGTGTTAATTTGGTCTCTATCGTTTCAGTGTTGTATCAATTTAATATCTACCGTTATTTTTTGGATGAAAATTCCTAGTATGGCAAACAGACAAAATAAAAAATTATATTATTGTCACATCAATGGAAACTAATTATTTATTTTGGTCATTTGTAACATCAACAATTTCCATCTAAAAGATAATAGTAGAGACTAAATTGACACTGTATTGAAAAGTTAGAGACTAAATTGATACAATTGAAAGGTTATGGACTAAATTAAAACACGGTGTAAATGATAAAGACCAAATACATAGTTTACCCTAAAAGTACTAATAATTTTCCACCTAAGTTTTACAAACTCATGAGTGTAATATATAAGGTGATTCACATATTTATTGTCAAATTAATTTGCAAAGACCTTCTATAATAATATTGGTGACAACTTTAGCAATTTTCTTTCTCAAAACCATTTTTTTTATATTAGAAAACAACCAGCAAACCTCCTAAGATTTGACTTCAGGACCTCACTAATCACCACCCTTAAGTATGAGTGGGAAGATAAGCATGCGAAGTCTTTAAAAATTAGAGCACTTCTCCAAACAGTAAAGACTAATAGTTCAAGATCTGTGGTAGATTTAGCAGAAATTTAGACTTATAAAACAGTAAAAAGGAGAAGCATAAAGAAAAAAGGCAAAAAATGCACACATCATCACCATCATTACAATCATCACTTAACCAGCCCACATTCCAAATCAAAATTGCAAAAAAACTGTCCTTTACTTTCTTTATTTTCAACCTTCTTCCCCACCTTTTCCCTCCTTTCTGAGGCCTACCCTTCTTGCTCCCACCTTCTTACATACACCACATCCCCATGTCTCCTTTCCTTTTCTCAAGTTTCCTTCTTTCTCTCTCTAAAGGGTGCACTTATTCCACAAAACATATATATATTTATACACATGTCAAGAGCTACACTATCCTCTACTTTCCAACAACATCATTGATTCTTCTCTAGTTTATGATATCTTTGCTTCACTTTCCTCTGTTTCAAACCAAGTGGAAAAGCAGAACTTGGTTATTGAAGAGCTAGCACCATTAAAGGACAAGAGGAAGAAGAAGAAGAAGAAGAAGAAGAAGAAGAAAGCATTTGAGATGGAGGAAAGGGTCTTTACCTGTCTCATATTTCTCCTATGGGGTCATTTCCTCTGTTCAGGTAAGAGAGTTGCTTTGTCTTATTAGTTAATTCATTATAATATATGGTTTTATACTTCCATTCTAACTGGGAATCTTGTTTTATTTTGTTTGAAGACAGCAATTCCAATTGGTTCTTTTTTCTTTTCCGTCCTTTCTTTGTGTTAACATATGAAAATATTCTCCTTTTCTTAGCAACAAACAGCTTTCCAAGACCTCAGATGAATTCTTTTGCTGGGATTTTTTTTCATTTGAGGCTTAATTCTTATTCTCTAAGATGATTCTTGCGCACTAGACATTGAAATATGATACAGAGTCTTCTTGCTCAGAATTAAGCCATTTTGAATGCGGTTCTTACTTCTTATTCTTTGTATTCATACTTCTATTGCTTTAATTTTCTTCCTTCATAGGATCCCAGATAATAATCGAAACACAAAGTATTGAATCTGGTGTTGTGAATTCTTTAATTTCAAATGTAGTTATTATATTTCGAATTCACACTTTTGCTGCTTCACATGTTGGTCACCAAATTTCTTTGCTTTTCCTTTACTGTCAATTCTCTCTCTCTCTCTCTCTCTCACACACACACACACGATATTATAGTTTAGCACTAATTAGTAATTACTTGGCTGAAGTAGGCTTTGAATTTTGCCATTTCAAATGCAGTTCTTAACTTCTTATACTTTGAATTCACACTTTACAGCTTCACACTTCAATGATTTTTTTTTTCTCCAAATGGGTATTATTCTGTTGGATATGGTTTACTACTAATTACTTGGTTTTTCAAATTTTCAACGATCCTTCTTGCTCAATTTCTGACTTTGTCCTCTTCTCTCTCCTTTTCCTTTTCTTTATCTTTTTCAGAAAAAAAATTTCTGGTTGCTGACTATTACATATGACATATTTTGGCGTCTGATATCCACACCACAAGCCAATTTTTGTGTCGTTTTCTTCTTATTAAACTTGCTCCTTTCAACAGTCAGATTGCGTTTACGAGTCCATAATAATCTTGAGTACTAAATTGGGACATTGAAATGACCAAACTATTTTGTCCTTCAGATTTGGTCAAGTCCCTTTAGGTACCAAACATCTAACTGAATTTGTCCACCCCTTTTCTTTTTAATATACATATATCTTTTGCTAAGTTAATTAGAAGAAGAGCAGGGAAGTGAAATATTGATGGGTCAGTAAAGTTATAAAGTCCACCCAAAAAAAGAGTATCCTATCTGAATTTATCAACCTAATATCCTGACAAGTTTGTGACTTTTGAATTCATGTACAAGATTTGATATTAGGATTCAAAATTAAATAATGTAAACAGAGCTTGTGTTTTTTATGCTTTTCCTAGTCTCCTAATAAAAAGAAAAACCACTATTCACTGTTCAGGTTTCTTGTCACTTTACATGTTATAGGTAGACAGCTTGAATCTAGCAACCTTATTTTGTATTCTTCCTATTGAGATTTAGCCTTATTTGTTGAAAAAGTTGTACATACAGACAAAAAGTAAAGTTTCACCTCTACTTTTTATTTCATTTCAACTACAGGTTCAATTTTAACAAAGAAGATGTCAATAGGGTACAGCACAGAACAATACCATGAAGTAAAACAATTGTTGCATTTCACTTCCTCAATTTCAACTACCCAAAAAGACATTACCACTCCAATCACAACAGTTCCTACAATAACTCCAGCCAGTACCACACCTTCTACAACAACTCCAATTATAAACCCAACCTCAAACCCTGATACAAGCACACCAGCAGTCACCATGACCCCAATTACAAACCCAGCTCCTGCAACTACATCACCTGCAACTTCAGGGGCTAGCTGGTGTGTTGCTACCCAAAGTGCACCACAAAAAGAGTTACAAGTTGCTTTAGACTATGCTTGTGGGTATGGTGGTGTTGATTGTTCAGCAATACAGCCTAGTGGAAGTTGTTACAACCCCAGCACCATTCGTGACCATGCATCATATGCGTTTAATGCGTATTATCAGAAGAGCCCAGTTCCAAATAGCTGTAATTTTGGAGGAACTGCTATGATTACAAGCACTGACCCAAGTAAGCTATGTCTCCTTATTGTGCCATTTCATTATGCCATACTATTATTGACTATGGTAATATTTCCTAAGAAATTCATGGAGAGTGGCTTCTAAATTTTAACTATAAAACGATAAGTCTAAGGACAATAATTTTCACAAGGACTAAGCTATATGTTGTGATCATTTCAATTTCAATTTTGTCATGTCAGCAATTGTGAAAGGCGTTGTGTCCATAGCATAATTGTCTATAGACTGATTTTATATATGGTTTATGATTCCTTCTTTTTAAATTAATTTTTAAGTCTAATTTAATAACATCAACCAATTTCAAAATAACATTGGAATTCTTCTTTCCTCATGTATTTTTTAATCATCATTACAGGTACTGGGACATGTCAATATGCATCCACTAGGTGACCACTCCTAACTCCTAGCCACCTCTATTACTCAGTGTTTTTTTTTTTTTTAAGCACTTAAAACAGAGAAGAAATCCTTCTAAAGGTTTGAATTGGAATTGCAGCACAAGTTCATCAGTGTTAAACACAACAAATTCGAGTGGCTCAACAGTTTTTGGAGCTGTCCCTACTGGCCCCTCCACCCCATCATCATCATCGGCAGCTACCACGTTAAAGAGCTTATTGTCACATTCCTTTATCATTACATGTCTCATGACATTGTTCCTGGTTAAATGTCATCTCTGAGAAGGGTGGAAATTGCACTCAGCATTCACTACATTATTGGATCAAGTCAATTTGATCGCATGCTGGCTTTTTTGAGTGACTGATAATCAAGCATAGATAAATGAGTGGCACATATGTTTTTTTTGCAGTCATAGACCATAGGTTTGTGTTGAGATTAATCAATCTTATACTAGATATGTAAATTAGTTGTAAGAGAAGGCTCGTAGTGTAGAAGAAAAGCGAGCAATATGGAGGGTTCTGTAGAGATAGTAACCATTAATAGTTTTCTCCCTTTCTTTCTCTCTCTCTCTTTTTTATTATTTTTGGGTGGTGTTACAATAATAATATACCATTAGGCTCTTGGACTATTTTGTAAATTCATGGGAATGAGAAACTTTTGGCTGGAAGGTTGTAATTGTATGTCACTGAAACCGTTAAAGTTTCCCTATGCAAGACAAAAAAACGCACAGATTTCTCTCAACCATGCAAGCATGCTACATAGCATAAGCTGACTCGATCCCCCACCCACTTCACTTTCAATTTTCAAAGTCAACCTTGATTTAGCTTGAAGAAAGAATGTAAGGTGGTGAATATGTATCTTTTTTTAGATGAGCTTATAGACTTTGCAGCAGTGTTGTTTGATTGATTTCTTTTATGATATGTTTGGTAGACTGTAATAAGAACTATGATATAATAGTTATTTCTATAATTTAGCTATTCAGTAGTTTGGTTATGTTTTTATTATACGGAATAGTTATTTTTTATGAATAGCTATTCTTTAAAAGGAAGAATAACTATTCATCTTTAAAAGAGTTGTAATAGTTATTTCTTAATAAATATATTAATTTCTAAAATTAATATATTTTCAAATAAACAAACTTTCCATATGTACATAATAATTATAAAAATTAACAAAATCATAAAAATAATTTTCTCTTTTTCAATTTAAAAAATATTATTTTTTAGAAAATATAATTATATGAGTAAGATATTTTTTAAAACATATCTTAAGTTTGATTTAAAATGTTTTAATTACATTGTCTCTAGCATTCTATTATTGTGTTGTCACCAAACAAATGAATAATAATAAGTATTACATTACTACATCTTGTATTCCTTATAATACTTATTTCTATTTTTATGTAATTACTATTACAGTTTACCCAACAGTTCCTTATTTTTTTGGATGAAAATTGTTTAATTAAATTTGTGGTGGATTTAAATGAGTAAAACTCAAGGATAAAATTTATTAATTATATGAGAAGATCCACAATCAAAAACTCAAAAGAACAACCCAAAAGATTACAATCATGAATCACTCATCTCTCAGTGTCCCATTCTTGTATTATTTTTATTTTATTTATTTTTTTTTTTTTCACCCTCTCTTTTCTCCAATCCCTTTCTTTACGGCAGGGGGTGGGTATTTGTACCCATCCTTGACCATCTCCCCAGAAATGGACAATGTGCCAATGGGTTTGAGTCCCATCACTTGTCCTTACATCAGCAAGGAAAGAATAGGTCTGCAGTGAGCTATTCCATTGTTTAGACAGGAGCATGTGAGTGTAATTAATGTAGAGATGATGGTTGTCCCCTTTTGTTGCCTTCTTTCAGAATGGACGAGCTCCATTGTTTGGACAATCTTCACTCTTTTTCTTCTTTATCTTCTTATAGGTTGAGTCGAGGAACTCCCTCTAGTAGAAACTCACAAAACATTGTCCCTAGGTCGATGTCGGTTCCTTAACTTGGCCCTAGATAGAAGTTTCCTTAATCATTCTAATAGGGCTCTTTCTGACCGACCTATGAATTGGCCTGTACAGG
The DNA here is from genome assembly GCA_023621385.1 of Quercus gilva. Taxonomy (NCBI): domain Eukaryota; kingdom Viridiplantae; phylum Streptophyta; class Magnoliopsida; order Fagales; family Fagaceae; genus Quercus; species Quercus gilva. The sequence goes on along the minus strand of CM042480.1, from coordinate 47,916,805 downwards.
ATTGGGCTCTTGTCCAACCCCTCACAAAATTGAAAGCAATGTGTGTTTTTTTGGTGATGTAATACATAGGTTATACTACGTAGGGTTCATATTATCCATACGATCATGCGATTGGACGACTTTGGTCATCATCTAACATTCTATACGCAACACGGTGGAATTTCTGATCTACCAATAAAATAAAAAAGTGTCACATGCAAAACGTGTATGTTATCTTTGTTATTAAAAAAAAAAAACCGTTAGATTAGTTTTTAATTTCACTAATAATTAGTTTATAATTCTCATGTTGTATGAAAAATGCTACAAGTATGCATATTATTATTTTCATAATATTTGAGTCTCACAAATAGTCACAATTGTGTGAAATTCACATAGTGAGATATACGTGAACAATGTTAGGATATTATCAAAAGCGGAGTTAGGGGAGTAAGTCCCTAACTTTTCCAATTTCCCATTAATATGGGTGCTACAATTAGAATTTATACAAAATATAAATGACAGGTCCCCTCTCAAACTTTAGAATTTGATCCCCCAAATTCTAAAATTTGGACCTTAAGCATTCATAAGTGGTCCCTCAAAATTTTCAAGTAGTCCTAAAAATCCCAAAAAAAATTAATTAGTGCCAGAGAACCAACCCCCCCCCCCCCCCCCCCCCCCCCCCCCAAAAAAAAAAATTGAATTGATACAAACCCCCAAAAAAATTACCATCAAGATAGCCCATTTCGTAGCCCATCATGGCCTTCCAAGTAACAAAAAAAAAAAAAACTAAGTTACTGTTTGTTGTGCACCTAACACGTCACACCGCCAGTCACCTCGCTGTGAATCTGTGGTCATCCATCAACTCCAAGCTCTCTCTCTCTCTCTCTCTCTCTCTCTCTCTCTAACTTGTGAACACCAAGTAATGTACTACATTACTACTAAAGACTAAACTATATAGTGTAGTCGGTTTACTACTTTTGTTATACAATGAGCTATACAACTGTATGTTGTACTTTAGCAATTTTAACCTGGCTGAATTTTATTTGTGGGTCTGACAATCTCAATAAATAAAAAATTGTGGCTGTAATTTCTTTAAATTTTTTTTTATAACTTTATATACTATATTAATAATATTACTGTATTGTTGAGTCATGAGTGATTGTGTTATTGAAAGTGAATGTTATATAATATATAGAATAGTGTCATGTATTGTATGTTAATGTATTTGTATTTGGTTTTGAAATTTTTTGCTTCATTTTTAATTGGATTTTATATTATATATATATTTGCTTAATTGTTTGTTTATCTTACTACACATAGTAGTTTATGCTTAATTGTTCATACTAGTGTTGTGTATTGACTATTGATGACCGATATGGGATCGTCCTAGTGTAAAAGATGGAAAATAAGATTTTGAGTTATTTTTAACTATATATATATATATATATATTGTGTGTGTTACTAAAAATTTAGCTTAGAATCAATTATAAATTATTTTAGTATAATAAAAAATATAGGTCACAACTTTGTTGAGTTAAAGTTAATTTATGAAATATATATATATATATATTTTTTTTTTTTACTTAAGAACTTTACTGTATTTACTCTTTAGCTTGGCCCTCCTTAGAAAATATTTTTGGCTCCACCACTGGGTACTACAAATTTTACAACATTAAGCTTACAAATTAGTGTGTCATCAATTACAAATAAGCAACTTAAATATTCATTTAAGAGGTGGTTGAAACCCACAAATTACATTTATTTATTTTTTTTTTTTATAGAGTTTTAACCTACGTCATCCACTTCTGGTGATTGTCATTTTTATCATCAGACCAAGATACCAATCGATTTTTGTGTAGGTGAAAATGAACTCTAGATCTCTTATTCGACTATCAAAAACTTTAGTCGTTGAGCTAACTAGAACCCACAATCACATTTATTTTTATATAATAATTTTTTTTAATAAACTTATTTTTATATAATAAAACATATAATAACTTTAACATTTTTATATATATTATTCACTGCGAATGAATAACATATATTTTCACAACCAACAATCAAACACTCGAGTGTCACTGTTTGGTTTAGGTGCAGCTCAGTGAATAATGTTTTAGGGCAAATTACAATTTACTCACTTGTGGTTTGACTGAAATTTAAGTTGCCTACTTGTAGTTTACTTGTGGTTTAAAATTTGACATTTTACCCACCTAAGGTTTAACCAAAATTTAGGTTGTCTATATGTGGTTGGAAATTCCATGATGCAAGTGTTCCGATAGAGAATTTTTGATCTTGTATTTTTATTTTTATTTTTTTAATGTGTTTTTAGAGGAGAGAAACATAAAAGTGGAGCAAAATTACATATTTAGTTCTATTTTTAACAATGTAGGTTATAGAAATCTAACTGAGCTAATCTCAGGTGGGTAACATGTCAAATTTCAAATCACAAGTAGGCAACTTAAATTTTGGTCAAATCACAAATGGGTAAATTGTAATTTGCCTAGGGACGGACCTACGGGGGCTTGGGCCCTCCTAGGTCCAAAATTTTTTTTTTAGTCATTTTATATTTCATTTTTGTAGTTAGGCTCCCTTCTCCCCAATCAATCTAATTAGCCTAACCTAAATAGCAATTATTCAAGCCAAAAACGTAACAAAAACAATAAAAATATTCACAATGATGATTGTTGTGAGGACCTGGTTTTAAGTTCCTAGCCCACTACGTGGATAGACTTAGGCCCAAAAAGCCTAAAATAATGAATTTGTAGAGAATGGGTTAGAAAAACTGGGCTTTAGATGATCAAACCAACATTAGAATAGGTTAGATGACCATATAATACAAAAGGATAGGGTTAAGTTGAAGAAAAATCCTCCTCAACACAATCCGAGGTGATCTGTTCATATATATATTTCTCTCAAATTAGGTTACAAGTTTGATGCCTCAATATTACAGTGTTTTTCCTTCTTCTTCTGAATCACCGTCCTCCTCTTCATAAAGGGTCTCAGCTCTTATATATATCTTTCCAAAGCATCTTGATCTTACACTTGTTGATCATCTGCGTTACTACTTGAGTGCTTGTCCCATTAGACACCCTCTTTAATTGTGTAGGTTTTGGGGTAGCCCACTTTGCACTGTTCTGGTATCATCTCCACATTAATGCGGCCAGGGAGTTAGATGCAGAGCATTTAATGCGGAAGTAGCAGCTTTTGTAGATATTTTGTAACCTTCTTCTACTCCCTTCCTATCCAACGTCTAACCTCTAGCCGTGATGCTACCTCGTATGATACTTAGGAAGATAGGATATCTCTACTGATCTCGAATCCCCAATTCTGATACGACTTCTATCCTCAGACAACTTTTGGACCATCATGTACAATCCCTATCTCTTTCTCTTCTACCATTCCCATAACAATATTGTTTGACCATCTGCGGACTGGTTAATATCCTCGGACTGGGCCATAGGCCTAATATATACAGTTTTAATAGTACCTTTTGGCTGTCTGGCCCCCACAATAGCCCCTCAAAATCTTGCTTTTCGACTCATTGGGAGGAAAGAAGGATTTTGACATCATCATCACATCTTATTTATGGTTACACCCCATCTATACGAACTCCTAAGTGCCTTTTTACTTGCTCAAGGCACGCTCTTGACACTTCGACGTCTAGAGCACGCTCTCATTAAATTTTGACGGCACTTTTGTCCCCCACGTTTAACGGTATGATGCGAATCTAACGGTGGAGAATTTTCTAGGGTTATGAGCAGGAATTTTCCCGCTTGTAAATTTTGTGCCATTATAAATAGCTTCTCAAATCAATTCCTTTCCCTACTTCCATCAATCTCAAAATTCTAGTGCTCATACACTAAACCTGCCATTTTCTCTCACTTCCTCGTGCGTCTACAAATACCAAAAATTTTCTCGAGGACCTTCTTTTTAAACCTGTAAGTTTCTTCGAACCCTCTTAGTTTTGTTTCTTTCCATATATTCTTTTTTATCACCCTTTTTCCTTTTCGGCTCTGTTTTTCGTTTCAAACTTGTTGATTTCTTTTTAAAACTTCTTAGAAAATGGGTAGATTCAAGCGTTTAGTTGAATCTGAGGATGATAGAGAGAGATTTAGGGCTAAGTATAGGAACTTCCCAACAGTGGGCATGAGATACGCTACCCAAGGGTAATGGGTAGACAATAGGAAAGAGAGGGAGGTGGTCATTCCAATGATCGCTTTCATAGAGGGAGGAATGACTATCCCCATGGGTAAAATCACAAAGAGCTACCTTAGGTTCTTTAAACTATCCCCCACACAATGCGCCCCAAATATGTTCAGAGTATTAGGGAGTATAAAAGCCCTAAACGAGAGAATGAACCTGGGACTAACACATCATGATGTCAACTGGGTATACAACCTACATCATTTGAAGGGGTAGGGATACTACCTTAAGTCAAGGCATCCCGAAGTAAGGTTAATCCAATGCCTTCCTACGTCAAACAAAGGGTTAAAGGAAGATTTTTTAATCTTCTCTGGGGAATGGCATGATGGCCTACCCTGTCTATCTAAGAAGGGAAAACCAAGTAGGGGTCTAGTCGTAAATTTATGCACTTTAGCTTTCATTTCTCATTTGTTCCACAATATTTCTGCTTCTGACAAATTTTCCCTCTATTTTAATGATTTTGCAGACAGACGTGCTACCATACCTCGGTTCAAGTTAGTCAATAGAGAGAATCTAGACAAAATTCTACGGTCCGAGGTGTATGTAAACGAAGCCGACGGTCAATGATGAGCAGCACACGTAATCCTTAGGTACACACCTATTTCCTATGGATTTCAAGCTCCCAAGTGTGTAATAAAAGCCAAAGATCCTCGTCTTCCCTGTAATAGTGTGGCCTTCGAAGGATTCGTCATTCCTGAAGGCGTTCCAATCCTAGAGGGTACACCTTTTACTTAGCCACTCTTTGTGGGCATCCCTTCAGTAGGAGCATCCTCATCCCAACTTGTTGTTAAGGAAGAAGAAGAAGAAAAAGAAGAAGAGGAAGAAGAAGAACTAGAAGGGATCATAAATTTGTCAGACTTCTAGGACGAATTTGAGGTATTCAACAGACCTCTATCCCCCGAGTGTACAACAGCTGACCTTGTCCATCAACAAGAAGTAGATATCAGCACTTTAGACGAGATGGGTATCCAAAGGAAATCAAAGAAAAGTTTGCTGGAGTTAATAGAGTCTTAGCCCGGAAAGGATGCACCTGGGGAACCATCTCAGCCCAAACTTCCCCCTCCTCCTCCAAAACTTCCTCTTCCTCCTCCTCATCCATTTTTGCCACCCAGAGTTGAACCTGTTGATCCGAAGAGGAAAAGAGAACAAAAGGGCAATGATGTATTGGAAGTTGGGAGATCTCGCCCTACGCCTAAAAAAGAGACCCAACGAGCTGCAAAGCAGCAAAAAATTGGACCAGTAGGACAAAGGGGCTCAGAGAGGAGAGACAATCAGCCATCTGAGTCTCAGGCCTGGCTTCCAGCTCCAATACTCAATGGTGAGCCCTTGAGGGATAATGCATCCATCATGAATTTCCATGGAGGCATTGGATGCCATGTGGCCTCAGCTTTGGAGGAGGCTTTACTACTCCTTACTGATATGGCTGAGCTGCAATCTATCAGGAGGCAGGAGGTTTTCCTTAACCTCAAAAGATATTTGGGCATGGTACGCAGTCATCCCTCCTCTTTTACATCTTGATTGTTGCTTGTAAGGTTATTAACTCTTTTTCTTTCAGGCTGTCTAAGCTGCTTTTAGGGTCGAAGAGATAACCAATTCCTGCTACTAGCAACTAGACAATGAAAGGACTAGGCACGTGGCAGCTGTCTAGGCGTTTAACATCGTTGACCAATCCAACCAGGACCTGAGGCAAAAGTTGAAAGAGGAGGAACAGGCGAGAAAAAGTGCTGACTTAGCTCTGGCAGGCACTCAAAAGCAAGCCGAGGATCAGAGGCTACTCTTGCGTGATGCCAAGGAACAACTGGCTTTTTCTAAAGAGCAAATAGCGACCTTTCAGAAGAAGTTAGCAGAAGTCTAAAAGCTGAAAGATCAAACCGAGAAGGCTAAAAAAGAGGTTAAGAAAGCAAGAAAGGAGGCCGAGGTGGCTAGGGATGGGGTTGAGCAACAAGGTTACGACCTCGGAGTAGCCGAGACTGAGGAAACCCTTAGGGCGGAGGTTCTAGCAGTATGTCGAACCTATTGCGCTCAGACTTGGGAAGAAGCCCTCAACCAAGTTGGGGTTGAGGCTTCTTCCGAACTAAGAAAACCAGAAAAAATCTACTACCCACCAGCCATACGAGCCTCGGACCTTCCTCCCACTCAAGGTGAAGTAGCCTCTACAGTTGCTGACCTTATTGGAGAGTCTCAGCCTCAAGATCCTCCTCTTCCCAATCAGCAGGAGCAAGCAAAAGAATCTGAAGCTCCCAAGGAAACTTCTGCTAATGTGGGTAGGCCCTTGGATAAGATTACAGAGAGTCCACAAGATAGGGCAGTTTCTCAAAATTTTGAAATGGTCTTAGCTTCAGTCACCATGCCTACAAAGGAAGACCCTATGGAGAAAGAGAAGGTGACTCCTACTGAAGCAGCTAATCAGGCTGACAAGACCTCCAAGGCTGGGCTTTAGATAAAGTTGAAACGATGAATCTTTATGTTTACAACGTAGTTGCAATTTCTGTAATAGAAATTTCCCTTTTATAAGACATGTTTTAATGAAATGTGCCTTTTACTTTCCCAATTTATACAAGTTGTTTTTTTCACTTATGCAATTTTCATTCTGATTATTCCTTGATTGAACATAGCCATATGATACAAAAATGTGAAGTTGCTTACATAAGAGAAAACACAATTTTCACACATATTTTTAATTGAGAATCAGAGTAGATCAAGACTACTAAATCCTCAGTACTTTAACAAGTTTTCTAACTTTGAGAAAAAAAATATTCAAGCGTTGATCCAGCAACAACCAAATCCAAGGCACCCTAAAATGCTTTAAGTGATGCTCATGGACTTACTTTGGTTTACATCTTTATTGGGTGATAACAAACCATGTGACCCAAAAAGGGAATCAAGAGTTTACTTCTTAATACTTGAACTAATGTCTGACCAACACTTTAATAGATGCCATAGTGTATTAATTTTCACTGAATTTATGGTCCAAAGAGCCTGATATGATTCAGTTTCTGTTTAACACTTAGAAAATTAATTAAAAGATATCAATTTTCCCGAGGTGTGTTGTCCGAGGATCCAGGCATGACCAAGGTTTTGTTTGATATTTAGAATGATGCTATGCCATGTTAATTTTTCCAAAGCAAATGGTCCAAGGAACCAGACATAATTTAGATTCTATTTAACACTTAGAAAAATAACTGAAAGATATCAATTTTCCTAGGGTATGTAGTCCGAGGATCCAGGTATGACCAAGGTTCTGTTTGATATTTAGAATGATGCTAAACTATGTTAATTTTCCCAAAGCAGCTGGTCCAAGGAACCAAACATAGCTTAGGTTCTGTTTAACACTTAGAAAAATAACTGAAAGATATCAATTTTCCCAAGGTATGTAGTCCGAGGATCCAGGCATGACCAAGGTTCTGTTTGATATTTAAAATGATGCTAAAGACGTGAGAGTAGGAATATAGCACACCTAAAGAAGACGAAAAAAAACTTGCTTTAATAATAATATCTTCTAAAATTATTTACATTCTAGGGACGAGGTACAGCCTTTTCCTCTAGGTTTTCAAGATAATACGCACCTATTTCAGCCACTAATGTTATACGATATGGGCCCTCCTAGTTGGGTCCTAATTTTCCCCATGCTAGGTTTTTGGCAGCTCCCACAACCTTTTTTAGGACTAAATCCTCTCCTGTCAGTGGCCTCAACTTCACGTTAACATCATATCCTTACTTGAGCTTGTGTTGATAATAAGTCAATTGGACCATAGCATTTTCTCTTCGTTCTTCAACTAAATCTAAACTCCTCTCCAATAGCTCATCATTGCTGCTTGGAATGAAAGAACTTGTTCTTAGGGTGGGGAATCCAGTTTCCAAAGGAATAACAGTCTCGACCCCATACGTCATTGAAAAAGGCGTTTCTCCTGTAGACCTACGAGGCATGGTCCGATATGTCCATAGGACGTGTGACAATTCTTCCACACATTTTCCCTTTGCGTCATCTAGCCTCTTCTTAAGTCCACCTACTATGACTTTATTGACAGCTTTAGCCTGCCCATTTCCCTGTGGATATGCTAGGGTGGAATATCTATTTGTTATGCCCAAGTCGCAGCAATATCTCCTAAAGGCCTTACTATCAAATTGCAAACCGTTGTCCGAGATGAAGGTGCGAGGGACTCCGAACCTTGTTATTATATTTTTCCAAATAAATTGTTTGGCATCCACGTCCTTGACATTGGACAATAGTTCAGCTTCAACCCACATGGTGAAATAATCTGTGCCAACTAATAAATATCTCTTGTTCCCTACTGCCTTAGTTAAAGGGCCAACAATATCTAAACCCCACTAAGCAAAAGGCTAGGGACTGGAGATGGGATTGAGAACTCCTCCTGGTTGGTGAATGTTTGGGGCAAACCTTTGACATTAGTCACATTTCTTTACATAGTCCTCTGCTTCTTTTTGCATCCTCAGCCACCAATAGCCTTGGGTGAAGGCCCTATGTGATAACGACCTACGTGATAACGACCTACCTCCCGTATGGCTTCCGCAAATTTCCTCATGCAATTCCTCTAGGATTAATTCAACTCTTTTCGGATGTACACACAGCAGATATGGGCCAGAAAAAGACCTCTTATACAACTTTTGATCCTCAGACAGCCAGAACTGAGGAACTTTTCTTCGCACTTTGTCAGCTTCAGACTTATTTTCTAGCATAACATCCTCCTTAAGGAACAATACAACAGGGTCCATCCAGCTAGGAGCTGCTCTTATTTGATTAACATGAGCTACGATACTTCCTGTGTCGGTAGGTCTACATAAGTCTTCTATGAGGATTACTTGAGGTAGACTTTGTGCTGAGGAGGTTGCTAATGTAGCAAGAGAGTCCGCATGTGTGTTTTTACTGCTAGGAATTTGTGTCAAGTTGAAAGATTCAAACTTAGACTGTAAATGTCTAACCTGGTTTAAGTACTCTTGCATTTTGGGATCTCTAGCTTCCAATTCCCCTTGGACTTGGCCGACGACCAATCTTGAATCAGAAATCAATTCCACTGCCTTTCCACCTATTTTTTGTACCATAACCGTCCCTTCCAGTAGAGCTTTGTATTCAGCTTCATTATTTGTAGCCGAGAATCCCAATCTCAAGGACTTTTTGATCGTAATGCTCTCTGGAGATATCAAGACTAGCCCCACACCAGATCCTTTATGGTTTACTGCACCATCAACATAGACTTTCCAGGTTGCAGGTTCTTGCATAGAGATCATTCCAACCGATTTTCCATCCATGTTTTACTCTTCTACTTTTTCTTCTGTTGGGACTTCAGCAAACTCGGCTACCAGATCTGCAAGGACCTAACCCTTGACCGAGGTGCGGGGCATATACTTGATGTCAAAAGCCCTTAGAATCGTCCCCCATTTTGCAATTCTACCCGCATAATCAGCACTCTGAAGCAATGATCTTAGTGGTAGTTGGGTTAGGACGACCACCGTGTGTGATTGAAAATAGTGGGGAAGCTTGCGTGTAGTATGCACCACTGCCAAAATAGCCATTTCCAAAGGTAAATATCGAACTTCGGCCTCATATAGGGACTTGCTCACATAGTAAACTGGCCTATGCACACAATTTTCGTCCTGTATTAGCACCAAACTCACTGTGTTGGTAGCCACAGCGATATAAGCAAATAACATTTTATCCACCTCGGGCAGAGACATAATGGGCGGCCGAGACAAATACTTTTTCAACTGTTGAAACGCTTGGACGCATTATTCAGTCCATTCAAATCCTTTCCACTTATTCAATAGCTGAAAGAAGGGCCTGCATCTGTTTGCTGACCGAAAAATGAATCAGTTCAGCACCGCAGTCATCCCTGTAAGCCTCTAGACTTCCTTAGGATTCCTAGGTAGTTGAAGATTTTTGATTGCCTTAATCTGATCAAGGTTAACTTCAATTCCACGATGCATGACCATATAGCCCAAAAATTTCCCTGCCCCAACACCAAAAGAACATTTGGAAGCATTAAGTCGAAGCTTATACTTCCCTAGGATGTTAAAAATGTTTCGGAGGTCATCAACATGATCAGACTCTACCTTACTCTTTACTACCATATCATCGATATAAATCTCTATGTTTTTCTCTAACTGAGGCTCAAACATCCTGGTCATCATCCTCTGATAAGTAGCCCTTACATTTTACAAACCAAAAGGCATCACCTTATAATGATAATTTCCAATGGGAGTGACAAAAGCTGTCTTCTCCTAGTCGTTAGAAGCCAGTGGTATCTGATGGTACCCTTGAAAGGTATCCAGAAAACTCATCCGAGGGTGACCCACAATCACATCCACCAACTGATCAATTCATGGCATAGGGAAAGGATCTTTTGGATATGCCTTGTTCAAGTCCGTAAAATCTACATATACGCGCCATTTCCCTATCTTCTTCTTCACCACCACCGTGTTGGCCAACCATTCAGGGTAAAAGACCTCTTTGATAGCCCCTGCCTACTTAAGTTTCATGACTTTGTCCTTGATAGCATCCGAATGTTCCTTGGATGAATGCCGAGGCAATTGCTTCTTAAGGGTGATCAATGAATTGACCTTCAGATGATGGTAGATAAAGTTCGGATCCACTCCTGGTGCCTCGTAGGCATTCCAGGTGAAAACATCAATATTTCTCTTAAGGAATTCTAGCAACTCCCCTTTTTCCCAAGGTGGTAGCTGAGATCCAACCTGGAAGAACTTCTCCGACTCATCATTTATAATAAATTTCTCCAATTCTTCGCACTTAGCTTCCTCGGCCTGCCCCTTCACAGCTAGCTCCGAGGATTTTAACTGCTATGAACCCTCATTCACCGAGGCCGAGGACTCTGTTATTGGCTGATGCAAGATTGCAGACACAAGGCACTGTCTAGCCATGGACTGATCCCCTACCAACTCCTCGATTCGATCTCCTGACAGGTATTTCACTTTTTGATGCAAAGTTGAAGAAACAGCCCCTAAGGTATGGAGCCAAGGCCTGGCCACAATAGCCTTGTAGGGAAAGTACGTATCCACCACTATGAAATCCACTTCCACTACCTCCGAGCCTGCCTGCAAGGGCAATCTGATCTGTCCCTTTGGGACAATGACCTTCTCATCAAAACTTACAAGGGGTGAATCATAGGCAGTTAGATCCTCGGGTTTTAAGTTTAGGCCTTTATACAAATTAGGGTACATGATCTTTGCACAGTTGCCCTGATCTACCATCACCCTTCTTACATTGTACCCTCTTATCCTGAAAGTTACCACCAAGGCATCGTCATGTGGCTGGATAGTTCCTACTTTATCCTCATCTGAGATACTCAACATCGGCCGAATTTCCATTTTAGCCCTCTTTGGCCCTGAATTATTATCCTGGCAGTAAGCCGAGCTACAGTCATCACCGTGGAGGACTGTGATCAGTCCTCCCAGGTGCTACAAAAATGATGTGATCATGCTTATTGGAGGCCTTGAAGAAGCGCTGCCCTGTGTTCCGAACCTCGGCTGGTCACCTTGCCCGTTGGGGCGATACAGGAGATGCTACAATTTCCTCTCCTTGACCAGTTGTTCTAGATGATTCCACAACGTTTGGCAGTCTTTGGTGGTATGTCCCCACTCTTGGTGATATTGGTAATGAAGATTTTGGTTACATTTCGAAGGATCTCCACTCATCTTATTTGGCAATTTGAAATATGGCTTATTCTTAACCTTCTCTAAAACTTATTGCACTGGATCTCTAAACACAGTGCTTACCATTTGAGGAACTGCGAATTTAGATTATCCAACAAAATCCCTTCGGGGTCTGTTGTTGTACCAGTCTGACCTGAAATCCCTCATTTCTTGAGAAATGACCTTGCCTTTTCCCTTGTTTTGTTGTTGGTCTTCCTCGACTCTTTTGTACTTATCAATCCGATCCATGAGTTGATGTATACTGGTGACTAGTTTCCTTGTCAAAGACTTCCTTAAGCCATGATTGGTAGGTAGGCCGAGCTTGAAATTGCTAATAACAACATCATCAAAATCACTATTTATTTCGTTGAACATTTCCCAGTACCTGTTCGAATATGTCTTTAAGGTTTCTCCTTCCTTCATGGATAAAGATAACAAGGAGGCCAAAGGCCGAGGAGCCCTACTACACGTTATAAAGTGAGATCCAAACGCTTGAGTGAGTTCCTTGAAAGAGTTTATGGAGCTTGCCCTCAGGCTGTCAAACCATTTCATCGCTATAGGCCCTAAACTGGATGGAAAAATCTTGCACATCAAGGGCTCGTTCTTGGAATGTATGGCCATTTTCTGATTGAAGTGGCTGACATGCTCCACAGGGTCAGTTCTATCATCATACATAGTGAATGTGGGCTATGAGAACCGTCGAGGAAGTCTCCCTCCCTCGATCCAGCGCATAAAAGGTGACCTAAAAATCTGATTAAGTGCTTTGCTCATAGCATCATTCCCTAGACCAACTGAGGATGAATTCCTTCGTTTACGTTCATGATGATAGTCCTCTACGTGTGAGAAAGACTTGCTAAGGGTGTCCTTGATCTGCGCTTATAGCTAACATCCTCTTCTCCGCCAGAAGAAAGGTCAAAATTAGATGGGGCTCGCTTTCGCCGCTCATGGCGTAAGCTTCTCTTCAAATGATCAATCTCTTTCTGCATGTTCTTGGCATTTTCTTCATGGGAGAAATGGCTTTTACCCTTAGCTTGGCTTCTACTAGTATGAGTAGTATGTACACTTCCCTCCCAGCCTCGTTGCTGTTCAAGATCACGGAAGTGATCTAGGCGTTGAGACCCTATGGACTCCGCTTGATATGAACCTGAACCTACCATTACTGAAAGTTGTAATCACTGAAACACCAGTAATTGCCACAGACGGCACCAATTGTAAGGACCTGGTTTTGAGTTCCTAGCCCACTACGTAAATAGACTTAGGCCTAAAAAACCCAAAGTAATAAATTTGTAGAGCATGGGTTAGAAAAATTGGGTTTTAGATGATCAAACCAACATTGAAATAGGTTAGATGACCGTATAATACAAAGGGATAGGGTTAAGTTGAAGAAGAATCCTCCTCGACACAATCCGAGGTGATCTGTTCATATATATATTTCTCTCAAATTAGGTTACAAGCTTAATTCCTCAATATTATAGTGTTTTTCCTTCTTCTTTTGAATCACCGTCCTCCTCTTCATGAAGGGTCTCAGCTCTTATATATCTCTTTCCAAAGCATCTTGATCTTACACTTGTTGATCATCTGCGTTACTCCTTGAGTCTCTATCCCATCAGACACCCTCTCTGGTTATGTAGGTTTTGGGGCAGCCCATTTTGCACTGTTCAAGTATCACCTTCACATTAATGGGCCAGGGAGTTAGATGCAGAGCATTTAATGCGGAGGTAGTAGTTTTTGTAGATATTTTGTAACCTTCTTCTATTCCCTTCCTATCCAACGTTTGACCTCTAGCCATGATGCTACTTGGTAGGATACTTAGAAATGTATGATATCTCTACTGATCTCAGATCCCCAATTCCGATATAACTTCTATCATCGGACAACTTTTGGACCATCATGTGCAATCCCTATCTCTTTCTCTTCTACCATTCCCATAATAATATTGTTTGACCATCCTCGGACTGGTTAATATTCTCGGATTGGGCCATAGGCCCAATATATATAGTTTTAATAGTACCTTCTGGCTGTCCGGCCCCCACAATTGTATTTTAGTAAAAAAAACTGTTTTACCACCAAAGAACTAAAAAATCATATGTTATTGGAGAAGCTAAAACTAAATTTTTTACAACTACAGTATACTGGTATAAATACCAATTGACTATAGCAAGTTGTTCAAAAAAAAATAATATTTTATTAAGATTATCTCTCTTCTTTCAATTAAAAAATTCATATATCTTTTTTCCTTATTATTTTAATAAGTTGTTTATATTATTTTAAATGAAGTGATAATAAAATAGAACATTTGACATTGAGTGTATTGTAACGTGAGGTAGTAAAATAGATAAAATAACTTTCAAATGTATTAAAAGCTAAAAATTTTAGCACTACAACTGTGAATGCTCTAACTTCAATAAAAAAATAAAATAAAATAAAATCCTAACCAGCCTAGTATTAAAAAAAAAAAAATTTTTTTTTTTTGGTAGACGATTGCATCTTAATGTATTTAGAAACAACGATTTTGTGTGTTTATAATTTTTAATACTATATAGATGTTTATTTAGATTTTTTTTTTCTTTATACTGCAGCCCCCTCTCTAACTTAAAATTATGGGTCTGTCCCTCAATTTGCCCAATGTTTTATTACACACTCAAGTACTTATAGAACGCATTACCAATATTTATTAGCTGTAAGGTATTTCCAATGGTTGAAATCATGGAGCAAAATCATGTTTCTTGTGCTTTTTTATTTCTATTACATTTCTATCAATATAAATGGAAACTTGGACAAGCTTCTTTCTTCATTCCAACCTTAAATCTTAATAGCATATCTCTCTCTCTCTCTCTCAAACTCTCAAGGTCTATGTTGTTAGCCAAACATAATCAATCATTTTCCTTTCAATAAATCTGATTGTTTCACAAACCCTTTTTAAATCGTTGAAATGATACATTATTATTGATATGTAATAAAAGTAATGTTAATAGTGAATTCATATGTAAATAAAATTACACAAAATTATAAATTGACATCTCAAAAAAATTGTAAATTGTAAATTTTTTTGTTTGTTGCACTTTCCTTTCTGGTGGAGTGCTCCATTGTTAAAACTAAAAACTTAATAAAGTGAAATCAGAAATCTCTCTTTTTCAATCAGACAACAATGGCACATGCCAAGTTCTGGAACCTATTCCTGAGGGGGACTAGAGTATTCAAAGCCACTCACTGTGATTATGCTTTATACCATGTAAATCACTAGTGAGTGGTGACAGGGCCAATACATATTATTCCATACAGTTCTACACTTCAACACACCTCTTTCCATATGCCCATTATGAAGGACCAACGTGGCCTCCACCAACCTCTCCTACCTACCATCACCACCACCGCCACCGCCACCACTTCTTCATTAGATGCCAATGAAGCTTGTGACACTAATCTTATTCCTTCGTTAAATTGCTCCATTATTATAACTCTTCTCATGGTCCTCTTCATTGGGACTCTCTCATTATGGGCAAATTTTGAAGTATCCAAAGTCTTCGAAATAACCATAATCAATGATGCTAAACACACTCCTGCTGGCCAATACTTCACCCTCTTTTATGTCTCCAATGATAAAGCCACACGCATAGTCCTTAACACTAGTGAATTCGTCGAAAACCTTCTTTATCCTAATAACAACCATCACTTCCCCAAGAAAGTTGTACACCATGTCACTCTTCGTCTAGCTACCCACAACTTCACTCGCAAGGTAACCAATTACCAATTACAACATGATTATGTTATTAACATAAACCCTTTGTTATTCGAAGATTTTGATGTGAACTATGCCATGGTATCGTCGGTCCAACGTAGCATGGCACGTATATGGCTATACGACGGCGAGTCTAGTGCTCCGCCAACACTTTTAGGTGGCTTGGTCGAGTATATCACCATGGTTGCTGGCTTTGTTAATGTTAAAGATTATGACAAAGTTTATAAGTTGCCGGAACTTTGTGACCAGAAATGGTGGGAGGATAAGGACCCTAGGGTTGTGGCACATTTGTTGGGTTATTTTGAAGAGCAACAAAAGGGGTTCATCCAACGGTTGAATCAAGCCATGAAAGATAGGTGGGAAGATCGGATGGTGGAGGATGCACTAGGGATGCCAGCTCAGCATTTATGTGGTTCATCATATACTTCTTCAGAAAATAACCAGCTCTCAAATTTTACTGGATTCCAGTTTGACTGAAGTTACTGAAGCATGAACTTTTACTTCAACTTGAGGCGTCACATTTCTGTGTCAAACGTTTGGATAATTGGATTGGATCACATGGTGAGGGTATGGTATGTAGTGGTTATTGATCTTAACGTCACAGCTGTGGGTCAAAAGCAGATAAGATGCCTTATTGTATTATTTAATTTATAAATACATAATTTTTTTTTTCAAGGTTGATGTGTCAAATTATGATTGGTGCTAACTGTTATCAATAATGAATCCATGAACAAATGTTATTGTTGTAGTCATAACTTGCCATATCAACCATTAAAAAAAAAAAGTGAAAAATTAAAAAAAAAAGAAAAGAAAAAGACATCAAAGCTTTATTAATGCATAACGGCTATATCAGCCTAAATTACAGGATAGATACATGTTGAAACATTCTTCATCCACACCGCATAATCAACAATATTGGTAATTAATCTCGCCAAGCAATGAGCAATCATTAAAAAAATATAAAACCTTAGGGTATGTTTGGTAACTTTTTTTCCTTTTATTTTCTATTTCCAAAAATAATTTTCTATTTTTTAGACTAAAAACTTGTTTGGCAACCCAAAATGGATAGAAAACAAAAAATGTTCTCAAAACTCAATTTGTGAAGAAAACTGAAAACATGCAAAAGACTGTTTTCAGTTTCTAATTTTCAAAAGTCAATGAAAACACTCATTTAATTTAATGAATTTGTCTCATTTAATGAGTTAACATTAGAGTTCAAATCCTAATAACAACATATTTTAGTATTTTCTATTTTTTTTTCTTCAAAAAACTATCTTTTTTTATTTTTTATTTTAACTAACCAAACATGTTTTTTATTTCAAAAATATAAGAAAATTGTTTTTTTCTTTATGTAGGGATAAGGGGCCCAAGAATATATGTTGGGCATTGGGCCTTGTCTGAGGACGCTTAGTGGTCCGAGAACAGATAAACAGTAATGAAGATGTAAGACTTAGAACTCTATGAGCAAGCTACGAATGAGAGAGCTAAGGAAGGTAGTTCGAGGAGGAGTATCTCCTTAGCTAACAAAGCAAAGATCAGAAAGTGTGTCCTGTCATTCAGAGTGACATTCCAAGAAATTCTATTAATAAGGATATGCATTATGAACGTATAGGACAAATGGGAGATTGGAAATATTTAAGGGAAAACTGCTACCACCGCATTGAATGCTCTATAACTAACTCTCTAGCCGCATTAATGAAGAAGCGATACTTGAACAGTAGTTTTCAGCCTTACAGCTATTCCCCAAACACTTCAGGAAGGTACTGATGTGACAAGGATCAACACCACCAATCTAATCTACATATGGAGGGTAAATATGAAAGGAGAAAGATAGTATAAAATAGAAGAGAGGCCCTGAGAGAGAGGGATCAGAAATTTGAGAGAAGAATATTGTAGCACTAAGAACTATACTTGTAATCAAATTCAAGAAATATATAAAAAAAACTGATCTCCTTGGATTGTGCAGAGGACGGTTTTTCTTTAAATAAAACTAGTCTATCTTTGCTTTCTTGCATCTGGATCCACTATACTTGTTACCAAACTCATTAGAACTTAGTTTTCCAACCCACTCTCTACAAATTCATTGTATTGGACTCTTTGGGCCTAGATCCTTTTACCTTTTAGGCTTAAGACCCAAATGTTGGCCTTACAATTGGCACCATTTGTGGGAAATTCTTGTGTTCTAGTGAGCTTAACGTTTAGTTATGGTAGGTTCAGGTCCAAACCAGGTAAAATCCATGGGGTTCCAACGTCAAGATCATTTCCTCAATCTTGAGTAGAGAAGGGACCGAGAAGTTAGTGTGCATACCACCCATTCTAGTAAGAGCCACTCTTGAGATGGGAGCCATATCTCTCATGAGGAAAACACTAGAGCCATATAACTGGAGATTGATCATTTGAAGAGGAAGTTGCACCATGAATGACGAAGGCGAACTCCCTCCAACTCTGATTTTCCTTCTCGTGTGATGAGGATTACCACCGGGAACATAGGAATAGGAGCCGTTCTCGCAAAGGCCTAGGAAATGACACTATGAGTAAGGTGTTAAACCAACTTTCCAGGTCACCTTTCACGCGTAGAATTGAAGGAGGAAAACTTCCTCAGTGGTTTACTCAGCCAACGTTCACCATATACAATGGCCGAACAGACCCTGTGGAGCACGTAAGTCACTTCAACCAAAGAATGATTGTCCCCTCCAAGAACGAGGCCTTGATGTGCAAGGTATTCTCATTCAGTTTGGGGCCTATGGCCATAAGGTGGTTTGATGGCTTGGAAGCAGGTTCTATTGATTCTTTTAAAGAGCTCACCTAGGCATTTGGATCTCGCTTTATTATGTGCAGTAGAGTTCCTCGGCCCTTAGACTCCCTGTTGTCTATGACCATGCGAGAAGGGGAAACCTTGAAAACGTACTCGAATAGGTACTGGGAGACATTCAATAAAATAGATGGGGACTTTGATGACGTGGCCATAAGAACTTTCAAGGTCGGCCTACCTGGTGAGCATGGCTTGAGGAAATCTTTGACCGGGAAACCCGCTAGCAGTGTACGTCAACTCATGGACCGAATTGATAAGTATAAGCAGGTTAAAGAGGACCAACAACAAGGGAAAAGGGAATGCTAAGGTTATCCCTCAAGAAAGGAAGGATTTTAAGTCAGACAGATACAACAGTAACCGGCTCTGAAAATACTTTTCTAGGCATTCGGAGTCTGTCACTACTCAAATGATTAACACGGTGTTCCGAGAGTTAGTACACCAAGTCTTGGAGAAAATTAAGAACGAGTCATTCTTCACCAAATAAAATGGGAGAAGACCCCATGAAGTGCAACCAAAGCCTTCATTGATAGTACCATCAGGACTGAGGGCACACCATGGAAGATTGTAGAACTCTGAGGAGTCATTTGAAGCAGTTGGTCAAAGAGGGGAGACTAAAACAATTTCTACATCAGCTTAGTGGAAAAAGAGGTGAGACAAGACTAGGATCTTAGGAGAATTCTTTTTCCAGAGCCTCTTTGGGCACCATCAGTGTCATCTTTGCGGCCCTAGGGAGAATTGGTTCTCACCCCTCTACGGTGATGTCTGTAGCCCAGCCACCTGCCGAGGACTTTAAACTTGAGCCGAAGAGGGCTAAAGTGGAGAGTTGGCCAGCGTTGAGTTTCTTTGATGAGGACAAGGTTAGAACCATACAGTCACATGATGATGCCCTAGTGGTCACCCTTAGGATATGGGGATATGATGTGAAAAGGGTGTTGGTGGATCAGGGCAGCGGGGTAGAGATTATATACCCTGATTTGTACAATGGACTAGGCTTGAAACCTAAAGATCTGGTAGCTTATGATTCACCTTCGGTAAGTTTCAACGGGAAGTTGTTATTCTAAGGGGCCAAATTTGACTACCCGTACAAGCAGGATCAGAGGTGGTAGAGGTAGATTTCATTATAGTGGATGTCTATTCTCCCTACACGGCCATTGTAACAAGACCTTGGCTTCATGCCCTAGGAGTCGTTTCTTCCACTCTACATTTGAAAGTGAAATATCCGTCTGAGGACTAGATTGAAGAGATGATTGAGAGCCAATTTGTGGCTAGGCAGTGCTTGGTCGCTGCGATAATGCATCAGCTAGGAATGGAGTCCTTGGCCTCTGCAGAGAAAAGCTTATAGCAATCAAGGACTTCGGTGTTATCTGTGGATATGGTGTTAGAAGGGGCAACGTACGAGGAGTTAGAGAGAATTACTATTGATGATGACGTGGAGAAGTTCTTTCAGGTTAAAGCTTAGCTGTCTCCTCTGGAGAAGGAAAAGCTGATAGTGTTTCTCAAATGGAATATTGATGTGTTCGCATGGAATGCTTACGAAACACTTAAAGTGGATCGAAACTTCATCTACCATCATTTGAATTTCAATCCGTCCACCATCCCTAAAAAGCAACCACCTCGGTGCTTATCTAAGGACTACTCTGATGCTGTCAAAGATGAGTAACCAAGCTTAAGCAAACCAGGGCTATTAAAGAGGTGTTTTACCCCGAATGGCTAACCAATACTGTAGTGATAAAAAAGAAAAGTGGAAAGTGGTGAGTATGTGTGGACTTCACAGATTTGAACAAGACCTGTCCAAAAGACCCTTTCCCCATGCTTCGAATAGACTAGTTAGTGGATGCCACTGTAGGCCATTCTCGGATGAGTTTTTTGGATGCCTTCCAAGGATACCACCAAGTACCATTGGCTCTGGGTGACTAGGAGAAGACAGTTTTGTCACTTCTACTGAGAATTACCACTACAAGGTGATGCCCTTTGGACTAAAGAATGCAGGGGCCACTTATCAAAGAATGATGACCAAGATGTTCAAGCCACAATTAGGCTAAAATATTGAGATTTATATAGATGATATGGTGGTAAAGAGTAAGGTGGCGACCGAGCAGATAGGAGACCTCAAAAACATTTTCGAAATACTGAGGAAACACAAATTGCACCTCAATACTTCCAAGTGCTCTTTTAGTGTAGGGTCGGGCAAATTTCTGGGTTATATGGTCACTCATCGTGGAATTGAGATCAACCATAATCAAGTCAAGGCAGTTAATAGTTTACACCCACCTTGAAATCCTAAGGTAGTCCAGAAATTGATAAGAATTACTACTGCCTTGAACCGATTTATATCTCAGTTAGCAGACAAGTACCGACCTTTCTTCTAGTTTTTGAATAAATGGAAGGGATTTAAATGGACTTATGAGTGTGCCTCGGCCTTCTAGCAGCTCAAATAATACCTTTCTCGGCTACCTATTATATCCAGGCCCGAGGTGGATGAGGTGTTGTTTACATACATTACTGTGGCTCTTCACCCCGTGAGCTTGGTGCTGATACGGGTTAACAATGGTGTGCAAAGGCCAGTCTACTATATTAGCAAGTCTTTACATGAAGCGAAAGTTCATTGCTTACCACTGGAGAAGTTCATTTTGGCAGTAGTACATGCTACACATAAACTCCCTCACTATTTCTAATCCCACACAGTTATTGTTTTAACCCAACTTCCGTTTCGATCACTACTTCGAAGTGCTGATTACACTAGAAGGATTGCCAAGTGGGGTACGATCCTAGGGGCTTTTGATATCAAGTATATGTTTCGCACCTCTATCAAGGACCAAATCCCCATTAAAAGAAGAGATAGAAAAGCGAGACATGGATGGAAAATCAGTTGGCGTGGTCACCCTACAAGAACCTTTATCCTGGTGGGTATACGTTGATGGTGCAGCGAATCAAAGCGGATTCAGTGCGAGGCTTGTTTTAATATCTCCTTAGAAGATCACTATTAAGAAATCCTTAAGATTGGGCTTTTCGGCCACAAATAATGAGGCTGAATATGAAGCTCTATTGGTAGGGATGACAATGGTTCAGAAAATAGGAAGAAAAGTAGTGGAGATATTCTTAGATTCAAGGTTGGTTGTAGGTCAAGTAAAAAGAGAGTTAGAGGCCAGGGATGTGAGAATGCAAGGATATTTAAGTCAGGTTAGGCACTTGCGATCAGGGTTTGAGTCTTTCAACTTGCTGCAAATCCTGAGAAGTGGAAACACACATGCTGATTCCTTGGCCATTCTTACAACCCCCTTGGCACAGGGCTTACATTGGGTTATTCTTGTTGAAGACTTGTACAAGCCTACTGAGATGAAAAATGAGATGACTCAAATTCATCAGATTAAGGTGGGACCTAGCTAGATGGACCCTATGGTACTATTCTTGAAGGAGGATATCTTGCCTAAGGTGAAATCCAAGGCTGACAAAGTGAGAAGAAAGGCTCCTCGGTTTTGGCTGTCCGAGAACTAAAAGTTGTACAAGCGCTTTTTTTCTAGGCCATACTTGCTATGCATACACCCTAAAGCATCAGAACTACTCCTTGAGGAGTTACATGAAGGGATTTGTGGAAGCCACACGGGAGGCAGGTCTTTATCTCATAAAACCCTCACTCAGGGATACTAGTGGCCGAACATGCAGAAGGAAGCTCAAGAGTACGCAAAGAAGTGTGACCAATGCCAAAGATTTACACCAAACATTCACCAACAAGAGGAGTCCTTAATCCTCTGTCCAGCCTTTGGCCATTTGCTCAACAGGGCTTGGATATTGTAGGACCTTTCCCTAAGGCAATAGGGAATAAGAGATGGTAGCTAGTCCGCATAAATTACTTCACCAAGTGGGTTGAAACTGAATCATTAGCAAATATCAAGGACGTGGATGCCAAGAGATTTGTTTGGAAAAATATTGTCACTCTGTTTGGGATTCCCCATACCCTCATCTTTGACAATGGTCTTCAGTTTGATAGCAAAACCTTTAGAAGATACTGTTGTGACTTGGAAATGACGAATAGGTATTCCATCCCGGCTTATCCACAGGGGAATGGACAGGCCGAGACTGTCAATAAGGTCATAGTGAATGGACTGAAGAAGAGATTGGATAATACGAAGGAAAAATTGGTGAAAAAGCTGTAACACATCCTTTAGACATATCAAACCACACCTCGTAGGTCAACAAGAGAGACACCATTTTCAATGACTTATGGAGCCGAGGCTGTATTCCTCTAGAGACTAGATTCCCAATACTGAGAACAAGTTCTTTCACTCCGTGCGACAATGATGGGCTGTTAGGGAAGAGCTTAGACTTAATTGAAAAGCGAAGAGAAAATGTCATGGTCCAATTGCCATATTATCAACACAAGCTCAAGTAAAGGTATGATGTCAACATGAAGCTAAGACCATTAGCACCTAGAGACTTGGTTTTAAGAAAGGTTTTGGGCACTGCAAAGAATCCAGTATGGGAAAAGTTAGGGCCCAACTAGGAAGGGTCATCGCATCACCTCAGTAGCAGGAATAGGTGCATATTATCTTGAGGATTTATATGAAAATTTGTATCACGCCCCTGAAATGTAAATTACCTGCAAAGGTATTATTATTAATGAAAGTCTTTTTCTGTCATGTATCGTTTATTACATTTTGCACTACATTTTTTACTTACTTAAGTATTAAACAAAATCTTAGTTATGCCTGATTCCTCATACTACATACTTTGGGTAAATTAATACTTCATGTCAATTTACTAAGTATTAAATAGAACTTTAGTTATACCTAGTTCCTTGGACCACATACTTTGGGTAAATTAATACTTCATGTCAATTTACTAAGTATTAAACAGAACCTTAGTTATGTCTGATTCCTCGGACCACATACTTTGAGTAAATTAATACTTAATGTCAATTTACTAAGTATTAAACAGAACCTTAGTTATGTCTGGTTCCTCAGACCACATACTTAGAATAAATTAATACTTCATGTCAATTTACTAAGTGTTAAACGAAATCTTAGTTATATCTAGTTCCTTGGACCACATACTTTAGGTAAATTTATACTTCATGTCAATTTACTAAGTATTAAATAGAACCTTAGTTATGTCTGGTTTTTTGGACCACATATTTTGAGTAAATTAATACTTCATGTCAATTTACTAAGTATTAAACAGAACCTTAATTACGCCTGGTTCCTCAGACCACATACTTTGGGTAAATTAATACTTCATACAATTTTTTCTAAGTATTAAACAGAACATTAGTCATGCCTGGTGCCTTGGACCACATACTTTAAATAAATCAATGCTTCATATTATCCATTTAAATGTTGAACAGAACTTGGGACATGTCAGGTTCCTCAGGTCACATGCCTAGGGGAAATTAACACTTGAAAAGCTCACCCTAAGTCTTAATTAATGGATTCTAAGGGTACATTAGAAAGATGCTCTTAAAATGAGGTACCTTGGACACCCTCTTTTCCTACTAAGTGTTTCGTTTGTCTCTAAGGACTTAGCCATTTTGTCTCACCATGCATACAGGTTTAACTTATTTAAGTTAACAACGAATTATTACTGCTAGCTTTTGTTAAAGTGTGGGTGTTCACCGTAGGAAACATTATCAGTTCAAAGATCTCATCAAAGGGAAAAACAATGATTACATCTAATTAACAATAAATATTGCAAGGAAAGAGAAAGATTCATAAGGTAAAAGCTAAAGTCTTTTCATTAAATAAAGAAAGAGTACACCAGGAACAACGGCAAAGCTGCCACAGTCAAGGAAATTTACATGTAAACAAAAAAACAAGAAGAGCAAAAGAAAAGGATCCTAAGCTACACCTTGGACTTCAGAGCGGGGTCTTCTTTATTTCCTAGCTGAGAGGCAGAAGCATCTTTAGCCTTGGGATTAGCATCTTTGGATTTGGCCTCAACATTCTTTGCCTTGACAGTAGTATCCTTGGCCTTAGAAGGGGCATCCTTAAGCTTGGGGGCTGCCTCTAGATCTTTGGCCTCTGACAGGGGCTTGATCTCCTTACCCTTACCCTTATCCTTATTCACCTCAACCCTTTGGCCTTAGTCACCAGCTTGGCCAGGCCCTTTGGGAATCTCGGCAAGAGGAAGAGGTGCCTGGATGATAAGGGTCTACTTAGAAGAGACTGATGCAAGGGCAGCGGGAGGTCGGAGTTTAGCTGGGACTTCGCGAATGTCCGGAGGATAGTAGACATTCCCAGTCTGCCTCCACTCCGAGGTAGCGGGGACTCCTGCAAGGTTGAGAGCCTCTATCCACACCTCCTTACAATAGTCCCTACAAACCTCGGCCAACTCGTCTGCCAGACGGACCTCTGTCTCTTGCACCTTAAGCTCATAGGACTCTAGCTTTGAAGCCTCAACAGCCTTCTTCGCTCTTTCCAGCTCGGCCTTCAACTCTAGGACCTGTTGTTTCGCTATGGCTAGCACTAGTTCAGTGTGGTAGAGCCTTTTGCATTGGTCCTCAGCCTGGTCCTAAGCACTCTTAAGACTGGCCTTGGCACTCTTTCGTGCCCTTTCCTCGGCCGTCAGCTTCACTGCAAGCTCCTTATTCTTTTCCTCAAATGCGCCCAAAGCCTTGTTAGCCTCGATGCAAAGGTTGGTCCCCACCCTAAACTCATTCCGGGCATCCTTGACCCATTCCTCAACTACAAAAACTTCCTAGATAGTCTGCATATAAACAACAAGGGAGTACGTAAAAAAAAAAAAAAAAAAAAAAAAAAAAAAAAACGCCCTTAATGAGGCATGCTAAAAAGATTACCAAGGCTAGATCACTCTTTAGAAACATGAAAAGGGTTGGCTACCTCACATGCCTCAAGGCAGCCATGTCCTTTGGTAAAAGGAGAGGCTGCTGTAGGGCCTTGGCCAAGTATTGGGCGTGCCCTTTCTGAAACTCCCTGATAGTGGAGTTCCATGGAATGGCTACGCCATCTAACTTCAGTCGAGGAGCTCAGGTGTGGTGTTGTTGGCGTACCTCGGCCACACCCAGATCCTCCCTATTCTCCACTAAAGAGGCCTGTCCTTTGTCTTAGGCCATTTTTTGCTACTTGGCCTCCTTCTAGCAAGCCACCTCACCCTCCTCCACTTCCTACTCCTTCCTTTTCTTCTTTAAGTTGGGCATGGGAGTAGGCCGATGGTAGGAGGAGGAGGAAGAGGGGGAAAAGTAGTAAGAGGTTGAGATTTTAGGGCCTCCTTAGAGGACGACCCCTTATTCCTCCCCGCGAGGAGATCCTTCAGGCCTTTCCTCGGGTTGAAGGTCATCTCTTCTTCTTCCTCCTTAGAGCTATCGTCTATTTTCACAACTACGAGGCTTGGGGTGCGAACATGAACACCTGAAATCCTGTCAAACTCGCCCTCTGCGTCCGATATATGGATGACAGGATCTCCCTGCTCCTCCCTCTCTTTCTTGAGTTGGAATTGGTCTATTTCTTCCTTGAGTGATAGGCGCGAGGAAGCAGTCTCTTTCCTCGGAGCCACTGCTTCAGGGAAAGCACATTAGGAAGGCAACTCAACTAGCACAACATCTTCTTAGGCAAGGAACCCAGGTACAGAGACGTCTATCCCGCGAAGCCGAGGGTCGCCTACCCTAATTGTGTGGCCTAAGTCTTGGAAATTTTTCGATAATGGCTCGAAGTCTAGGATGAGGTGGACCGCTCTCAGTCGTCTGTCCTCACTCACAAACACCTCGGACCTTCAGACTCTGTTGACGTGTCTGACGTTGATGAAATTAAGGCTGGGCGCTACGTGTCTTTTATCTGCAAAAACAGCTGAACAGAAAAATCACAATTAGACTGATAAAACCCATCATTAAAAAGAAATGAAATACTAAAAGAAAGAGTAGCAAAACTAAAGAACTAAATCCCGTGTCAAAGGACCTAACCCTAGGACATCCCACTTGGCTCTCCTCTCAGGTTGGGCAATGAAGACCGTCGTGCCATTCCCTAGAGGCGATTAGGTAGTCGTCCTTCATGCCCTTATTGGACTTGAGAAGACACGATACAAGCCTAACAATTGAGGACCTATACTTAAGATAATACCCCGAGTTAGCAAACGAATGACATTCGTACATATAGACGACGTCATGCCAGGTGAGACTCAAACCCATTTGCTCGTTAAGAGCATTGACGCTGCCTAAGACTCTAAATAGGTTAGGCGCGCATTGGTGAGGACACAACCTATGGACAATTAAGTAGTCTCTGGTTACCCTACCTATAGGGAGCGTCATTCTTCCTTCTATGAAGGCGATCATGAAAATGACAACCTCCCCTTCATTCCTATGTGTGAGCACCTGGTCCAGAGCACAATACCGCAGGGAAACTCCCTAAGGAATGTGGTACTTGGCCCTAAAGCCCCCATACCAGCGGGAGAATCTACAAAGTGCTTGAATCTACCCATCTAAACAAGCTAAAGGGAAATGAGAGAAATGTTTTTTAAAAGGGAGTAAAGGTTAGAAGGCCGAGGAGACTGGCTGAGAAGAGTAAGAACAAGTGACACTTCAGGAGCTTCTTGAGAGTTGGGAGATTTGGGAAGTCTTGAAAGCTTGAGAGTTTGAGAAGTCTTAAGAGTTTGCAGATTTGTGTAATGAGAAAAATAAACCCACCAAGCGCCTTATATGGGAGGCGAAATTAAGTGGGAGTTATCCCACTCAAAATTTGAGGAGAAATGCCAGCCATAGGATCTACATCTCACCGTAAGATGCAGGGAACAAAGCGCTAACTAGAGCATTTAATGAAACATCGCAGGTTCTGAAGCGTCAGGAACAGTTACGGGACACGCGAAGTGACATTCTCACGTGTGGAAATCAAAGAAACATATGGAATTAATTATCCAAAATCAAAACCCCATTTTTTCTCCTCGGACAGGAGGAAAAAACCGAAGTTTTGAGGAGCTATTGTAGGGATAAGGGGCCCGAGAATATATGTTGGGCTTTAGGCCTTATCTGAGGACGCTTAGTGGTTTGAGGACAGATAAACAGTAATGAAGATGTAAAACTCAAAACTCCATAAGCAAGCTACAAATGAGAGGGCTGGGGAAGGTAGTCCGAGGAGGAGTATCTCCTCGGCTAAACAAAGCAAAGATAAGAAAGTGTGTTCTGTCATCCAGAGTGACATTCTAGGAAATTCTATTAATAAGGACATGCATTATGAACGTACAGGACAAATGGGAGCTAGGAAATATCTAAGGAAAAACTACTACCACCACATTGAATGCTCTGCAGCTAAATCTCTGGCTACATTAATTAGGAAGTGATACCTGAACAGTAGTTTTCAATCTTACAGCTACTTCCCAAAAATTTCAAGAATGTGTTAATGCGACAAAGATCAACACTACCAATCTAATCTACACGTAGAGGGCAGAGATGAAAGGAGAAAGATAATATAAAATAGAAGGGAGGCCCAGAGAGAGAGGGATTAGAAATTTGAGAGAAGAATACTGTAGCACTAAGAACTGTACTTGTAATCAAATTTAAGAAATATATACAAGAACTGATCTCCTCGGATTGTGCTGAGGACGGTTTTTCTTTAGATAAAACTAGTCTATCTTTGCTTTCTTGCCATCTAGATCCACTATTCTTGTTACCAAACTCGTTGGAGCATAGTTTTCCAACCCACTCTCTACAAATTCATTGTATTTGGTTCTTTGAACCTAAATCCTTTTACCTTTTGGGCTTAGGACCCAAACATTGGCCTTAGGACCCAAACATTGGCCTTACACTTTATATTCCCAAAAACAAGTTTTTGAAAATAGAAAATAAAAACTGTTACCTAACATAACGTTAATTTTTCATAATCAACTGCATATGTAATTAGGGGTGTACTTAATTCTATTTCTTATTTGTTCTTTTCTTTATAATTATAAGGACAGAGTAATTTGATATATGCTACATCCGATCTATCTTTTTAATTAGGAAAGTGATGATTTGATATTTTATATGTCATCTGCCCTTCAATTTGTTGTACTCCAATATATATATATATATATATATATATATAAGCACTCCAATATTAATTAACCATTTGATAAAAAAAATAAATCTTGGTAAATCTTTAGAAGAGTCATCATTTTTTTGTTAGGATGCAAATTACACTTTTAAGTTTGCTGAATTATCATTTTTATTACTTAAATTTCATTTTTATTATTTTATTCTTTAAAGTTTATGCTTATTGTCGGCATTCGCATTAGTCCTTCTGTCCATAAACATTAAAAATATTTTTTAATACTAAAAAATTAATTAGATTTTATTTTAGTATTAAAATAATATTTTTATGACAATTCACCGAATTTAATAGTGTAAATTGTATTTTTGACAAAAATAAAATGAAATTTAATTAATTTTCTAGCAATAAAACTAACAATTGATGGAGTTTAAGGAGGGAAGGAATAATATTTAATTTTTGACACGAAACATAAACTTTAAGAAGTAAATGATAAAAACGAAAGCCAACCAAATTTAAAGAATGTAATTTATATTTCAACCCATTTTTTATTAATCATTTCAATATTTTACATTATAGTACAAGAAGGCATTCCTATCAATTTGGACAAGCAATTGAGCCATAGATGTGGCTTAAATTTCCCCATATTTACCCATCGTTAAGGGCAAACAAAAATTGGCAATTTTTTTAATAATTTATTGAGCTAATAATTTATATTGGTAAGATATTATGGGTAAAATTTAGGTATCACTGAGTTAGTAGGTATTGTATCTTTGGTGTCTCAATTAAATTCAATCATGTATTTGCATTGACCAATGAATTGCATGTTCAAATTTGGTTGTTCTTCGAAAAGATAATATTGATTCTGCTGAATTAATCAATATCATTACATGATTTAATTCAACTTAAGAACCTAAGGTAGTGTACTTAAGTTTTGCCTAAACAGTATTTTCAAATAATCCCACCTTTGGTATTATTTTAATTATATACCAATTACAACATATCACCTCAATAATTTAAATAATTAGACTTACCAAGGTTTTTATTGATAATATACTCTAATACTAACTCTTTATCTAGGGTTAAGGCAAGCGGCAGCCAATAAATGCAACTATTCACTGCCTATCTAGGTGTTATTGTTATTTAAATTATCAAAATAATATTATTATTTAACAAAAATATTAAAAAAATTAAATTAAATAATTCAAGAAATTACATATTATATTTTTGGTATTTTTTTTATTTCACGTGAATTGAGGATTTTATTTGAAAAGAATAATAGAGATACAACACTCAGACAGCGGTGCAACAAGGACCAAAACTGAAAACACTACAACAGAACTTAAACAGTTAAACCATAACACCACAAAGACAGCTGTCCTACCAGATCTTAGAACAATGTACCTAAACTAATAACCGGACATGTACTTCACCTGACAGCTACCTTCACACAATACATCCAACTAAAAGGGGACAAATTATGGGAGGAGTGTTGAAGTGGTATTTTTCAATTAATGAAAAGATATCACTTATGAAAATGTGTGAATTAGTTTCCTAATTAGCACAAAAAAATAAAATAAAATAAAAATATCATCAAGTGGTATCACATTAGAACAAATTAGCATATAACTCAATGCATTCAAAATTAAACATAATTTTTATTATAAAAATATAAATAATTAGTCAAATTATTAAAAAAAAAATAGCATATAACATATGCATTAATGCATACATATAGATAGATTTAAAATTAAACAAAATTTTTATCTTAAAAATATAAATAATTAGTCAATTTAAAATAAATAAATAAATAAATGTAATTAGTCATATACTAAAATTTTTACCTAAATTTAATACTATTTTTGATCCTTTTTTTTTTTAATTTTTAATAAGATAGAACGTGTGGTGATTTTTATTGAATATATGTGATTTTATTTTTTTTAATTTTATATTTCATTAATATTAGATTCTTAGTATTTTGCACTCATTAACTCACTTGACACAAAAATTTAAAATACTTAAATGGAAACATGGTACAAACTTAAGTAAATAATAATGTTATGATCCTCTCATAAATTTAAACATATGGCGCAAAATTATATTCTAATTTTAAATTCTAATTAAATTTTTTCTAAATTTTGCCTATTAATATATACATAGATGACGGTTTCTCAAAAAAAAAAAAAATTGACAGCGTTTTTATTAACCAGATGACCACTTCAGCAATTCATCGAGTAGACCTAATAATTTCTCCTAAATCATAACACAAACTCCAACTAACGGACTGCATAACATCTAACAGACTCCAACTAACCGATTTTTTTTAATTCTTGTATGTCTACCATAAAACGGGCCCAAGCAAGCTGTAAATGCCAAATCTATGCGTGCAGACAAAAAAGCCCCTACTAGGATTAGAACAGTGTATTATGTATATGTAATAAAAGTGAGAATTTAATTTTCTTCTTTGTTTCCACAGATTGTGTATGACTGTATTCAGATTACCTTATGGTTGATTATCATTAAAAAATAATAATAATAATAATTAATAAATAAATAAATATACCTCATATGATTGTTTTAGATTATTTTGGCAACTTGGGCTTCATGTAACGGGCCGGGGTGCGGATTGAAAATAATTTCAATCTCTTATGTGTCAACATCTTGGCTGGACAATGCTTGATGAGGACATTGAGAGATCAGAGAAAACTCTATAAGAGTGAAAAAAAAAAAAGGAAAAAAAAAAAAAAGGAAAGAACAATTTGGAAGAAAAGGAGATAAAGATAAGACGTGGAGAAACAAAGAGAGGGAATAAAAAAAAAGGGTGGGGCTCGGTTTGTGGGCTAGGTTATGGGTACGAATTTATAAAAGACTTGGTTTATTGGCCTACTACATTATTAATGCTAGTTGCCTTAAAGTTTGCCCATAGAAGCAATTACGCAAACAATGGGTCATTTGATCTATTATTAATGGGCAGTCCTAGTACTTAATACTTATACATTCATAGATTTTTTTTTTTTTTTTTTTTTTTTTTTTTTTTTTAAGAACAAAATTAACAACTACAAGTCTACAACAACTAGGTCGGGTAGGAAGCGGATCATGTTTAAGTCAGATCTACCCAAACCCGTTCCGTGGCCATCCCTAAATTAATTTGCTGCTAATGGCTATTATTGCTGGGTACATGCTATCAAGGTAGCTTTTCCGTAACTCATCACGTTTATTTTGTTGAAAAATATGACCAATGGGGCCATGGCTAGCTGTCACTATTTGTTTCCCTTTGTGACTTGGACTAGCTACATTCTGGTCAATTGCGGTTCACAGCGATTGATTTAATACAACTATACATCATACATGTTTCAGACTCAGGGTGAGAAAGAAAACGCGGCAATTATAACTTTCATATCAGAGTAGCAGAGGACAGCTTGGTGTTGTCCAATTTTGTTTTTCAGTACAGCCATTTCCAGATTTCCTTCTTCATTTTATCTTTTTTTTTTTTTTTTTGGTAAAATTCTTCATTTTGTCTATCACTTCTTGAGATTTGCTTATGTTCATTGTTCCCAAATTTTCCTCGCGTCTGACTACAGATTGCCTTTGATTTTGTTGGTACCAGCTACAAAATCTAATCCATGGGTTTTATTACAAACGCACCCCCCCCCCCCCCCCCCCCCCCCCCAAAAAAAAACACACACACACAAACCAAAAAAAAAAAAAATTATATACATATCCTATGAGTTGCACAATCCGTGACCAAATTATTATGGGTCATGCTAACGAGTGCTCTTAGGGCACTCATTAATAATCTATTTTAGGAAAGTTTTGATACCACTTTTATGGGAAATGAAAAAAAAAAAACTGTCAAAATATTAATTACTTTTTTTTCATTTCCCATAAAAACTTTCTTTAAATGGATTATTAACCAGTGCCCTGAGGGAACTCGTTAGCATTTCTCAATTATTATTATTATTATTTCAAGACCATAACCAAATTATTGTGCTGGATCATATAATTCTTTTTAAGGTATGATAGGATTTTTTTTTTTTTTCATATATATGATAGGATTTAAACTTATGCTTTCTTATATGATGGTTACTCTTTATTCCAGTCCAAGACATCATTTAGTTTTTTTTGTGTAATTGGAGTTAAAACCTGATTCTCTTGTCTTTTTCTTTTAATAATTCTATAGATTCAATGGAAAAATGGGAACTTGAACCTTGAATGTGTCCATTGGAAACATTAAGAAGTGTCGATTTCATTATTTATGTTAGGTTCTAAATGTTTAGGTTTAAATATTTAGATTTCTATTTCTATGTATGTTGGCAAACCAAGATCAAAACGTGTCTAGATTATGTATTAGACATTGCTCATGATAGTACAAGTCAAGATTCAAGAACATTCAAAACTGCAAAAAGAGAATTTAATTCCAGTGAGGTTCGACCAACCGAAATTAAGCCTCAACCAATCGAAAATCGCAGGCATGATTTTTCTGTAGAATTCTATTTCAGTCCAAACATTACAACAAAAAAAAAAAAAAAAAAAAAAAAAAAAAAAAAAAGAAAGTTTTGGGCACTT
Organism: Quercus gilva; assembly: GCA_023621385.1. Lineage (NCBI taxonomy): Eukaryota > Viridiplantae > Streptophyta > Magnoliopsida > Fagales > Fagaceae > Quercus > Quercus gilva. Next base: position 47,883,876 of record CM042480.1, on the reverse strand, counting down.
CTGGATATAAAAGGAAAACTCAAACTATGTTTTATTGGTTCCAGAAAGTCTTGTGAGTTAATCCTGTGAGATCCAAAAGGTTCTATACCTTCTAACTCAACAAGTATCTGCCAGATCAAGAGATCTACAATCAAGAACTGGTGGAACCAAGTTGCTACAAAAGATCAACTACTGACGGTGATCTGAAATCTTTGAGTGGGATCTCAAAGTAAAAAACATGAGAGTTTGTATTTAGTAAATTCAAGATAGAAGAGTCTATGGAGTTGAAACTGCACGTGGTCATGTTAGTAAGTTCTACAAGAGATAGCTTTAGATTTAGGGTTTAAATCTATTATAATCTTCTATTCCATCATAGTGGATTTGTTTATCTTGAGGATAGCTAAGTTAAATCATCTCCAAATTTTTACCTTGAAACGGTTTGTTTCATTAGTTTTCTTGGGTCATCATATTACTGTCTTCTTTAATTTTCCGCACTAGTTAATATGATATCATGAGTTTAACCTAAATCTAAATAATTAACCTAAGTAACTACTTGGCTAATTCATTAGGTTAAACTAATTTGATTTTCAAGGGGTCTAAACCAACAAACAATTTAATTACATGAAACTGTAGCAATTTTTATAGAAGAAACTTAGCAATTGAGTTAAGGATGCTTTTGTATAAGCTATTGCAAAATTGTGTTTTTAGTTTAAAATAAGCGTTTATAAATAAAAAATAAAACTATAAAGAGTTATTGTTGCGAAATAGAGTTTTAGATTTTAAAAACACTCATTTAAGCTCCCAAAATACCTAACCAAACACTCAATTTATGGCATCTGCTCCATAATAATTACTCTTTGTCATCCGAGTAAGATACCAATTGGTTTTAAATTTTGGTGTAGGTGGAATTCAAACCTAAATTTCTTATTCGATGATAAAAAACTTTACCAGTTAAATTACTCTACATATTACTACAAACTATAGAGAGATGCATGTCAGTGATAGAATTTGCCCCCGAAGTCAAATCTTGACTTTGCTTCAAATATATATAATGAGATCATAGTTGTAAGTTAGGGTAGTTGTAATTATTTTTCTCAATATTTATGTACATTTGACTTTATTTTTAATTACAAGATATAAAGATCAAAGAATAAAAATTACATTATAATATATATATATATATATACGCACACAGAGAATATTATTTGCACTGGATCAGTTAATATACAACCAGGTGACAATTTAAGGGAGGAACTTAGCTAATGTATAGCACCAGCTGATAAACTCTACCCAAGTCTTATCTTATATAGTTTCTCAAAAAAAAAAAAAAAGGGGGGGGGGGTCTTATCTTATATATATTTTCTTGGAAAGTGATTGAAAAACTAACACCGCATTAAAAAATTTTGATGCATTTATTTTTTGGACATGCTGACATTAATTTTTTTTTTTTTTTTTAAAGATTGTATAAAGCTGTAATAATTTTTTTTTTGAAATATTAAATATTTTGAAAACCTAATTTATTAAAACGAAATGTGACTCAAATATATATATATATATATATATTAATATACTTGTAGGGATATTAAGCCTAAGAGTCCATCATAGGTTTGTATTATTGGGCCTGTGGCCCAATCTGAGGACAAAGGATCTTCCGAAGAGAAGTCTATATTGAAAAAGACTGTATGGAGTATAGAAGTCAACGTTGATCACAATGGCTCAAAGAAGAGTGCCGAGGATAAATACGGCATCGGCTGACGAATGCCAAGGTCTGAAGAAATTTACCGACGACCAGGCTGACGCTCCAAGAAGTCTCGCGAATGTTGATAATCTCTAGCAAGATGGCAAGCAGGCAAGTATCATAAAATATCTGAAGGGAAGGCTGCCACCACCGGATTAAATGTTGAGCAGCTAATTTTCTGGCTGCATTAATTTGGAGAAGACACCTGAATAGTGTAACGTTGGCTGCCCCAATGCAAATAAGGTCAGTAAGGGTGTCTGATAGAACAGGTACTCAAGTGATAGCCCAATTGATCGACAAGTGTAGGATCAAGATGCTTCAGAAGGAACTATATAATGCAAGATACCCTTACTGAAAAAGGGGGATAGAGAATAAAAAAAGAAGGAAGAACAAGAGAGAGACTTCTAAAAAATCAAACTTGTAATAGGAATTTAAGAACAATATATAAGATCAGATATCCTCGGACCTCGCTTAGGACAAGTCTTCTTCAATATAACCTTTCCCTCTATATTTTCTTATGATTCGAACTCTTTTTGTGTTTTGTTTGATCAACTAAATCCTAATTTTTCCAACCCACTCTCTAGAAATTTATTGCTTTGGACTTGTTGGGCTTGAGTCCATCCACGTAGTGGGCTACAAGTTCAAATTTGGGTCCTCACAATACTTACACTTTATTATCATATAATCTAATTTTTAGATCCTTAATGATTTCAATATCGTAAATATTTGAATATAATATAACTCTTTTTTAGTAGGAGATCATCAAATTTTTTAACTAAACACAAAATTTAAAATAAAAATAAAATAATTTGAGAAGAAAATTTAACAAGTTAAATTAGTCAAAGTCGCGAACACGTTTTTCTTTTTTCTTTTTTCCTTTCATTCTAGTTTATCCAAGGTCCCACTCTTTTTTTTTTTAGATGAGTCATATTTTTTTTTTGTTACTTTATTAATTAACATGTCATGTTTTTACTACCTCTCTACTAATATTATGTTTGTCTTTTTTTACCTTTCTTTTTTCATTCTTTTAACTTAAATCAACATATGGGTTCTACCGTTCTAGTTAACTCAATTGGTAAAGTATTTTTTTTTTTTATCAATAAAGTATATTATTCTTGAATAAAAAATTTGAGATTCGAATCTTGCCTACACTAAAAAATCAATTGATATTTTGACTTAATGAAGTGATAATAAAGAGCAAAATTATTATAAAGGGAATATTATAAATTTAAGTTCTATATATATAAAAGAAATAATTAATTAATTAAATCAACCCATCATATCTTTACCACAATATTTATATAAATGATTAAAAAAATTGGGTGCTGTGAACGCTATAGCTAGTTCCGCCCATGCATGGTTTGTGCCCAATGGCGTTTGTGAAACACCACTATAGGTTCTAAAAATGCCACTATAATCCCATTTGGACTATAGTAGCATTTGCTATAATGATGTTTACAAACACCACTATTGTACCGTGACTATAAACATATAGTGACGTTTATAAAACACTACTATAGGCCAATTTTTTAAAAAAAAAAATATGTTATAGAAGCGTTTTTATAAACGCTACTGTAGATCCATACCCTACGGTGGCATTTTAAAAAGCTACTATAGATCTTTATATTTTTTTAAAAAAAAATTGGCTATAGCAGCATTTCAAAACACCACTATAGCCAAAAAACCACCAACAAAAAAAAAATTTGATTACCAAAAATTAATTTTTGGTAATCAAATGTTTTTTTTATTTTATAAAATTGAAATTTTAATTTTTAAAATTTAAAAGCATTAATATTAATTCTTTCAATTTTTTTTTAAATTAAGAAATTCGAAAGAGTTATTCAAAAAAATAAATAAATAAATTCAAAAGAGAAAACAAAAACAAAATACAAACACAAGCCCAACAATTTACAAAAATACAACACATAAACACCAATCTACAAAAACTCAAACACCAACTCACAGCTACCTAAACACCAGTTGACTACATTTAAGTCGGAAAACCCTGTCATTTATTTCTCTCTCATTTATTGCATGTCCAGAAGCCTTAACACCTTTCATCAAAAACGGAAAACAGAAGCCTTGACACCACCGAATGATTTGACACTGAACTCTCTAATGTTGAGTGGAAGGAAAATGATGGTCCATGAATTATGTTTTAAATTTTGGGTCATGCTAACGAGTGTTCTTAGGATACTGGTTAAGAATTCAATTAAAGAAAATTTTAACATCACTTTTATGGAAAATGAAAAAAATTATCAAAACATTAATTGTTTTTTTTTTTCTTTTCCCATAAAAACTTTCTTTAATTGAATTCTTAACCAGTACTCTAAGGGCACTCGTTAGCATTTCCCTTAAGTTTTAACCTATGTTATAATTGCATGGACACTTATTACAAAACCTCTATGTATAAATTTCTCCAAACTTTTTAAATGAGCTGTGGACCAGAAACCTCGATAGGAAAGCAGCTAAGCTTGCTCAGCCACATGGCGTATTTTACATGGGAACAAGCTATAATAGATGGAATTTTATGGACATTGATAGGATTATGTTCTTATTTGTAATGTCTTTAAAAAAATTATTTATATATATATATATATATATAAACTTGGTAAGGTATTTTATCGTTAAATAAGAAGTATAGGGATCGAAATATCCTGCTCACACTAAAAATCAATTAGTGTCTTTGCTTGATTATGAAAAGCAGTATCATGGAGCGAATATCATATATTGAAATTCTATCATATCTATAAATAAATAAAAATTAATATAGAAAGTATGAATGTAACAAGGGCAAATTATATTTTTTCACCATAAAATATCACCCTGATTACACTTAACTACCTAAACTATCAAAAAATACAATTGACCTCCCCCCCCCCCCCCCCTCTTTCCAAAGTTGTAACTTTGTTTTAATGTCTCCTCTATTATTTGTTTTGGTGTTAAATTTGACAAAATTTAACATTAAAAGACCAATTTACCCATCTATACAACACAGACAATTAAATAGTAAATTGGTCTTTCAATGCTAAATTATGTTTAAGTTAACTGCAAAACAAAAGGTAAAAAGTTAAGTATAACATATTTTTAAAATTAGGAGGTCAATCATGTGTTTCAATAGTTCATGGGTAAAATGTAATTGAGACAATAGTTTAAAGCAGAAAAGTATAATTTTTCCATGTAATATTTTATAACTCTTGTTTAAATTAGTGAAAGAAAATTATTTATATCTTTAGTTATATTTATATCACGAATATTATATATTATGAGTCAAAATTTTATAATTTATAATATTTTTTAATAAGTTTTGATGAATTTATAATTTTTATTTAGTTGTGTATTATATAAAAGATGCTTAATAATTTGAATTGTCTAAATGATAATAAAAATGTACTATTATACATTTAAAAAAGTATAGAGGTAACCACATCAACTTCAAGGAGGAAATTCTTTAATAATAGGGAAAAATTAATGAATGCATTAAGGACATTGATTTAGAAAATATTTTTTAAAAAATTTTTATGGGAAAAGATAAAAAATGAATTAATTTTTTTGACATCTTTTTATATTTTCAATGAAAGTGGTGTTAATAAAAATGATTCTTTATTAACTAATGGCACTAAAGGCATCCGTTAACATGATTCTTAATAATATAGTTCCTTCCTTCCCTTCTATTTTATTTTATGCTTAATTATTTCTTTCGTTCTAATATTAAAGTGCTCTTTACTCGATCATGAAGATTTGAATTAAAAATTGGATAAAATTTAGTTATAAACTTGGTTGTAACTAATGACTACAACTCCACTTAATATGTTTTTGTTAAATACGAATTTTGATAAATCCACTGTTAGATTATAATTCTTATATCCTTCATGTTTGCAAAATTTTCAGAAAATCAAAAATCAATAGCTATGTCATTAATCAAATATTTAAATTTCAAGTTTTTATACTTTAAAATTATGCATATAAAATAAGTTTAGGGATTGAATAGTAAATAATATTCGATTTATGCAAAATTTGACTTGCATATTAAGAACATAAGAAACATGCCAACCGACAATTAAATTTTCAAAATATTTAATTGTTCTACTTCTGTAATGGGAGCTGTTAGGACTTAAAAATTTAAGCTCTTTCTCAAAAATAAAATTTGATCAAATATGGGATCAACTGCATTGTACCCAAATGACTATAATCATATACAACTACTCTGGCCAAATGTCCGTACAATGTTTATGAAAGAGATAAAGCATCTCAATTATGTGATCATTTTCAAAAATAATTTACATTTTCCACGCCTGCATTAATTTTTGGTAGCGCGGTGCGAACCTTCAAAGTAGTGTTGTAGTAAGTCATCGTAATTAATTTTTGGGGTATCAGCCATTTAAGTCACCCACCCACCAAATTAAAATTGAAACCGATAGGTTTCTACGGTTGTAATTATAAAAATAAAAAATAAGAGAGAAAGATAGGTTTGTACGGGTGTAGAACTACTAGAACCATCTGTGATCTGACTGCCATTTTTGAACAATTATGAATTTATGACACTGTAACATGCATGCTCAAAATCGGAACTTGCCAATATATATAGATGAAACAAAGTCAAGACACTATAATAAATAATCCTGCAACAATATTTATGATACATCTCACCCACATATGAGATATATATAACAAAAATTAATGACCATATAGTTAACAAAAAGAAATATATCTGGTTCCTTAGCCAAAAACTTCACATGAAAAAAAAAACTATATGGATAATACCCACAAAAATAAATAAATAAATAAAGGAAATTAATAAGGATTCTTTCTATTGTTTTCAATTACAATCCCTTCATTCCCTGCTAGCATCATGTACTTGTCCCTTCTTGTGAGAGTGGTGCACTCAAATCCTAAAGCATCAGCCAGTGTTCTTTGAATATAATTTGCCACTTCAAAGCTTGATTTCCCACCAGCACATGTGAGCTCTCTTGGAAGCTTTGGAAGAATTTCAAGATTATAGCTAGGTCTTGGATTCATCAAAAAGAAAATTGGGTCCAAGCACTTGAGTCCACTAGCTGTAGTCCCATAAAACATGCTCACTTGTGCGTTTATGGCCACAGGGACAATGTCATCAGCTAATTCAGCAAACAAAGAGCTAAACCTTAACAGGTATGGCTCTCTACAAGTCGTTCCTTCAGGGCACACCACCAAATCACCTTCACTTAGCAATCTTTGCATGGTATTTCCATCTTGTTTTCTGTCTCTTGTCAATCTTACTGTTTTCAAAGGGGCTATGAATTCTGACATTTTGCTAAGGCTATATGTCACTGCAGTCAATGGCTTGCCTAAAGATGTGCTTAGGAAAACTGGGTCCAAGAGAGTTCTATGTGTGCAAACATATAGAACTCCTTTTTTGTGATTTGATCTTGAAGGATTGCATCCTTTGAACTGAATATTTACACCACTCCAACTGCCTAATAAGAGAGCCAACTTGTATGGAAGGTAGATACCAATCAAGACTCTAAAGATGGCTATTATAATTCCAAAAGGAAGCCACATGAACATTGTGAGAGTTGCTAAGGGGGTAGGCAAGAAAGCTAGCCTACCATCATGAAATATCAGAGGCTTTGGATACTTTTCCCTTGGCATCACTGAGCTTGTACTGCTCTTGCTTTCTTCCTTGTTTATCACATAAGCTTCCTGTTACAGTACAAGCAGTGATGGAGCTAGAAATTAGTCATTGGGGATGAATAAAAAAGTTGATGATTTAAGTATATTTTTTTCTTATAGTATATTATAGTCATAATATGTACAGTAGTATAAATTAGTATTACAATAAACACAACTAAAGAGATAAATTAAGTATTTTATAATCTAATGTGTACTACATAAAATATACCTATTAAACTTTCACAAACTTGAGTTAAGACATGACAAAAGGATTCACTTACCTTTAATCAACCATCCTTTTTATGAAGAAGAAGCAAATAATAAAAAATGAATTTTTATGTTTAATTTTTAAAATAATTGTTAAAATAATTATGTATTCATTATAATTTATAATTGATTTAAATAACGGGTATATACAACTCATCACTGATAGAATTGTGACTCTATTCAAATGAATCTAAAAATTCTTCAACTTTCTTATAAACATAATATAATTTTAAATAATAAGTTTACATATTGATAAAATTATAATTACAATTAGCATTTAGAGGCTATAAGAATATATATTTAATTATTTTTTAATTAAAAAATTGGATTACTCATATATAATCAATATCTATTTAGGTTTTCTTTTTTTCTTTTTTTTTTAAAAACAAATTGGGACACCGTGGCCCCCTTGCCTTAAAGTGGAGTTGCTCTGTCATTGAGTACAAGAGCCCGGCTGCCTAAACATACGTCAATGGCCGAATATATACAGTATATACTATAGATTTTTTTTTTTTTTTTTTTAATTTTGAGAAATTATAGTATAGTACAATCTAATATGATTCTCACCAAAAAAAAAAAAAAAAAAAAAGTACAATCTAGTTTACAACAATAGATTTGCTATTCTGACAAGAATGGTGAATCTTATGCAAAAATTTTATATATATATATATATATATCAAGAATGGAAAAAAGGTCCATATCATTCCTATTTTATTTATTTCTTATTTTTAAAACGTGACCATTTTTATTATAAATCTGTATACTTACACAATAACCAAAAGAAACAATATAAAATTCATAAAATTAAAAAAAAAAAATGATAAAATGATAGAAACTAGTTCTTCCAAACTACTAAAATTGTCTTAAGATGCAATAATATTAAAAAAAAATATCTTCAGAGGTTAATTTCAATACCAAAGAATATGAAATGCTAGCATGTAATACTCAAATAGTAACTGAAAAAGAAATTAAAATGCATTTGCCCAAGACATATAAGGTACACACTTCAATATTCTCTACATCTTTATTCTTCTTTTTTGTCTTCTTTGGCACTAATAATTTAAGGAATTTAAGATATAATAGGTTTAGAATACCTTGCAAAGGGAGATGAAGAGATGGTCATGGAGGCTTAAACTACCAAGACCAACATCAGGCTTTGTGTCTCCAAAGAACTCTTTAAGGGCTCTGTGCCTTACAACCAAACCAGACTCAGAAAGCAAGCCTGTGTAGTAGTGCCCATAAGTGTGTAACTCAGACCCTATAACATTAGCAACACCCAAATATTCTTTAAGAAATCCTTCAACCATCACTCTAGGAACACTTGTGAAGACAGCCTTTGTTCCTGTTGAAGCCAAAACCTCATAAGCCTGAAGGTTGAGGTTCTCAAGATAAAACTTAGGCAAAACAGCCCTTGAAACATTTTCCATATCCTTCAACCTAAGCCCACAAAAGGATATGAATGTCATGACCCTTAATTTGAGCTCATAGTCCAAAACCCACAAGATTGGGCATGACAAAAGCAACAGAAATGCCCTCACAATACTACCACCTTCAAAAGCAACCAACATGAAATAAGGGAAGAAGGATTGAGACCTTAGGAGTGTTCCTTGAATATCACACACCAAAATGTCAGAACCCCTACCCTCTAAACAGCATTTGCTCACACTAGGAAACAAAGAAGGTTGTTGTGATGGTTTAAGAGATGGGTTACTATTGTTGCTTAAAAGGAAACCACAGTTTCTCATTTTCCTTGCAGCTCTATAACATGATTTAGCTAAGACCTGGTACAAAACCCAGTCAGCAAGTTTGTGTAACACCACTGGAAACACCATTATTTTCTCTTTTCTTTTCTTTTTCTTCTCTCTGACAGAAGGACTAAGAGTTAATAGGGGAAAGGGAAAGAAAGAGAGAGTAAATTAAAGAAGGGCTTGGAGAATAGGAAGAGGTATAGAGAGGTTATTTATAGGAGCCATTAAAGGATGTGAGAGAAGTTGACCAGAGCATTCGGTTAACCACACCGCATGCATTAATTGTATTTGTATCCCTTACATGTGTATACTATTTTCCTCTACATGTCATAAACAGTACCTTTATGCAAAAAATGCCCTGCCACCATTAGATAGATGTCTTTGTTTTTTCTTCCTTGTTTACTGACAAATAGTAAGAGTAGGTTGAATTGTTGGTGACCGCCTCATGTTCTATGGTTTATATTTGAAAATTGGTGACCGCCTTATGTTTATAACCTTATATTAATTCCTAACAAAGTTCAAAAAAAAAAAAAAATGTTGCTCCCCCTCTCTTGGCACTAATTATTATCCTATTGGAATGTGGGTGCATGTTTACCTAAGTTGCACGGATACGGATACGGATACGAATACAGATATGGATATGACACGGGTACGGACACGGGGATACGCCAATTTTTGAAATATAAGAATACGACATGACATGGACACGGCAATTAAATAATTAATTAAAATTTATATTTAGGCATATTTTTTAATATTTTTAGACATAAAATACGTTTATGTCTAGAATTTAAATTATTAATTAATTTTAGACATAAAATAATTAATTAAATTTTATTTTTAGACATATTTCCATAGAGGAGCAGTTGACTCAATTGATTTTTCACTTTCAGTGTTCATTTTAGTAAAATCACCTACAATATTTAACTTTAATAAATAAATAAAACTATAGCAGGACGCACAAAAACAAAAATCACTAAATTCGTAATAAACATTATAATTTATAAGGCAAAAGACTGAGTAAAGAAACAAAAAAAAAATTTAATATATATATAGTATAACACAATGACAGTGAGAGTGGGATTTAAAATAAAAAATTAAAAAAAAAAAAAAGAAAAAAAAAAGAAGAAGGTGTTATAACTTATAAGTAACACTAACAGAGTAATAGTACACCCGTTCACCCAAAAAAAAAAAAAGAAAAAAAAAAAAGAAAGAGAAGAGAAGAGAAGAGATCGAACCTGTCACGCCGAGAGAGAGAGAGAGATCGGAAGGAACAGGGCACAACGTCAACATCTATGGAGCTCCTCGACTCGCTGATCGGCTTGATCTAGCACCGGCGAGGGACAAAGGGCATTGGGCAAAGGCCGAGGGAGGGTTAAGTTGTGGGGTTTCAACTTTTACGATAATGACTTCTCAGACTCTAAGCTTTTTTGTTTTAAGGTATATCACAAAATTAACGGTATTGGTAAGTCCATTTATCAAAATCTGTGATTTTCTTTTCTTTTTTTTTCTTTTTCACTACTGGCGTGTCCACCATGTCGGAGCCATGTTGGCGCCACGTCGGCCTCTTGTCGGAGAAGTGAAAAAATAAAAAATAAAAAAGAGAGAGAGACATCGGAGTCCAGCGAGTACTTTGCCAAAATTGCCTTGTCGGTGCAACCTAGATGTTTACCCTTTGAAATTTTCTCTATAGCATAAGATTAATAAAAACAAAAACTAGGGGAGTTTCAATAAATTTCTCAACCTATTTTAGTGAAAAGGACCAATCCCGAGTTAGATCACCCATACCATCTGATTGATTGACTTTTTTTTAATCTATTGCAAATATTGCCACTATGTAGGTCAAACTCTGTCCGTAAATCACTAAATTGCAACTACTTTTGGCCATTGACCTTTGTTTTCATATTTTTTAATACTAAAAATTTGACTTGCTCCTTGTATTATCCCAAGACTGATCATTATAAATTTATAATATATAGTTCAAATTCATCATTCATTACAATCGCGCTAGTATATGAAATGATCACAGCTGTTGATCTTGATTGATCAGAATTAAAAAATAAGCAATAAAATCACATTATTCAAATTTAGATATACATAACATGGTGTCATCCCCAGAGAAATACATTTTCATGCATGTTATGCCTGGAAGGTTGTTGAGTTTTCAACAGTTTTCACCAAAAAATTTAAAAGACTTCCTTGCCATTTTCCTAGATGTTGCTCAGGCTAATTAACTAGGGTTAACATGGCAGCCGGGTAGAGGTAGGTCAAGCGAAAGTGAAACAAATAGTTTGTTTCTTTTTTTATCTTTTATTTAAAAAAAAAAAAAAAATTGATACCATGAAAAGCCAGATTTGAATATGCATGATTTTGTCAAAAATCTATGAAATTTTTTTTTTTTTTTTTTTTTTTTTTGAGAAAAAAATCTATGAAAGTTGAATGCAATTCATTCAAATTTTGTGGGTAGGGAAATTGAGATCATGCAATTCTCCTTATTGTTCTGTTAAATCATAATCATTTAATTTGGATGTTTGATTATCATGCATATTGTATGCATGGAACATGAGAAAGATTCATGAATCCAAACCAACCCAGACTTTGTTTTTCACTTATTTTTTCTTCTTTCATTTTTTTTTTCCCAAGTCAAGGCAATTAGAAAAGAAATGACTACTGGTGTGAAAAGGCATTAATTTAGATGGCACATCACCATTCAATGGAACGTGTTTCTGCAGTAACAAGTTGCAAATTAGACCACGTAATTCAGGCCCAAAGCAAAGAAATTAAAAAGTAAACCGTGCAACATAGAGAAATTGTGTAGGTGAGTCATGTACAAAACAAGTTGACAGCATATTTAGAGAAACGAAAAAATTCGCAATACATATAACTCTGTTTAAAAAAAAAAAAATTACTAATTTTAGTGGGTTTTAATTAGTTCAATTGGTAAAAATTTTAATGGTAAATTAAAATTTTGAAAAAAACGCCATAAGTTGAAATTATATATATATATATATATATATATATATCACTAATTTTAGAAGTACATTAAATTTATAATTGGCGTGAGCTTAGAAAGAAAATTACTTTCCAAAAATGACTTAAATAACTTAATAGATAGAACCCTCTTCATTACTCTATGTCATAGAGTTCTTGTTATATTTTTCCCCCTTCTTTTGGCCAAACAATGGAAGAACACCAAAGCACATGAACTTTCATCTAGTAGTCCCTGACGTCGGGTTGAACACCAAATTTCATTTTATATAAGATTAAAGAGAAAAATGTAACCTGAATAGATCTAGCCCTAAAAAGCTGATATAAAGTTGGTAGCGATCAAATACTTTTCCTAATCCCATAAAAAATAAAAAATAAAAATACTTTTCCTAATCTCTAACAAGTGGCCAATGCTGGCAGGCAGATGTTGCCAAGTCAATATTGCATTAGTGGTGGGTCTTTTTGCAACCAATTATATAACGACTGATCAATACAGCAAATTTTGATGCGTCTCAATTCCGCATAATTGCACGTTTCATTAAATTAATAGACGGTGATGTATGATTTTGCACAACCTTGGACCCCGAATACTAATTGCAAATAAAATAAGAAAATCGGAGATACCTTAAACCCAGTAGGGAGTCTCTTATGTTTAATTAAGAGTCCATTTAGATACAACTTATTTTGTTGAAGTGAAAACTGAAAATATTGTAGCAAAATAATTTTTAAGTGTGTAAATAATGTTGTGAGACCCATTTTTAATATTTTTTTAATAAAGTGTTCATGAACGGTGCGTGAACAGTGCACACACTGTTCATGAACAGTGCATTCTGTCTCAAAAAGCAGAAAACACGTGAAAAAAAAAAAAAAAAAAAAAAAAAAAAGAAGCTGAAATGCAGACGTAGACATGTCCAATCTCACACTAAGTGCTCGTTTGGATTGGGTTGATAGCTAAACGTACGTTTGCATTTCAGTGCTTCTTTTTTTTTATTTTCTTTTTTCTTTTTTTTTCACGTGTTTCAGTCCATTTATTTACTGTACATGTACTGTTGCGGCTACTGTTCGTGAATAGTAACCCGCAATATTTGACTTTTCTAACAAATTTTACTGTTCATGGACCCACAAATTTCACTTTTCAACAATTTTTTTATTAAAAATGGGTTCCACGATACTATTTACACATTTAAAAATTATTTGCTACAGTGTTTTTAAGTTTTTAGTTTTCAGTTTTCAATTTTCAGCTGTATCTAAGCGGATCCTAATTTAGCCACAAAAAAAAAAAAAAAAAAAAAGTTAGCAAAGAATTGAACTCATTATTTTTCAATCATAGAGAGATTTTTTCTTTTTTTCTTTTTTTGTGTACTTTCCATGTGATGCATGAGAAGTTATTAGGTAGGAGAAATTATTAGGTCCACTAGAGGACTAGTAAAGTGGTCCTCCTAACCAATAAAATATTGTCATTTATGCATATATGACACCATCTAGCTAGTAATTTTTTTATTTATATTTTTTATTAGGAAGCTAACTTACACATTTACATAAGTTGCATTGTTTCATTAGTTGGAAATACCACTTCAGCAGTCCTCCCGATGGACCTAATAATTTCTCGTGATGCAAAGCCCCATTTTTTTATTCGCATAAAAAACGAGTTGTGTTAGCTCAAGACGAACTTTTATGTGATGTAGATCCCCCTCTTTATAGAATTGAATAAGACCCTTAATTAAGTGTCCCATCAAGAGCTTTCTTCCTATTAAATATGTTATTTCCTTATAAATTTAGGGTAATTCTATGGTACCCAAAAAAAAATAAAGGGTATGGTACCTACTAGTAGGTAACCTGCTATACCAGGTTACTTTTTTCTCACATTTGACAGTTCCATTCTCACATTATGCAGTTCCAACACCACATGTAACAATTCTTTTCTCAAATTTGATGGTTCCCTTACTTTTTTCTCACATTTAACGATTCCATCTTCACATTGTGCAATTCCAACATCACATGTGACAGTTCTTTTCTCATATTTGGTGGTTCTCTTACTTTTTTCTCACATTTGACGGTTTCATCCTCACAATGTACAATTCCGACATCACATGTGACAATTCTTTTCTCACATTTGACGGTTTCATCCTCACATTGTGCAGTTCCAACATCACATCTGATAGTTCTTTTCTCACATTTAGTGGTTCCCTTATTTTTTTTCAAATTTGACGGTTCCATCCTCATATTGTGTTGTTCCAACATCACATTGACAATTCGTTTCTCACATTTGGTGGTTCCTTTATTTGTTTCTCAAATTTCATGATTCCATTATCACATTGTACAGTCCTAATATCAAATTTGACAGTTCTTTTGTCACATATAGTAGTTCCTTTATTTTTTTTTTCTCAAATTTGATGGTTCCATTGTCACATTAAGCAGTTCCAACATCACATGTGACAGTTCTTTTCTCACATTTGGTGGTTCCCTTACTTTTTTCTCACATTTGACGATTCCATCCTCACATTGTGCAGTTCTAACATCACATTTGACAGTTATTTTGTTACATTTAGTAATTCTTTTATTTGTTTCTCAAATTTGATGGTTCCATTATCATATTGTGCAATTCCAATATCAAATTTGACAGCTCTTTTGTCACATATAGTGGTTCCTTTATTTTTTTTTTTTTCCTCAAATTTGATAGCTCCATTGTCACATTAAGCAATACCAACATCACATGTGATTGTACTTTTGTCACATTTGGTAGTCCCCTTCTCTTTTTCTTACATTTGATGGTTCCATTGTCACATTAGGCAATACCAACATCACGTTAGACCGTAAATTTCTCACATTTGGTGATATTTTTGTCACATTCGATGGTTTTTTTTTTCTCACCAATTACCATACCTCTGAAACCTAAAAAAATGACTGAAATACCCTTAGAACCTAAAAAAAAATGATAGAATCACCCAAAAACTTTTAAAAAAAAATATTTACCAAAATTACCAAAAAACCCAAAAAATGACTGAAATAACCAAGAAACTTAAAAATGACCAAAATAGCCTTAGAACAAAAAAAAAATTGACCAAATGACCCTAAAACTTAAAAAAAGACCAAAATTACCATAAAACCTAAAAAATGACCAAAATAACAATGAAGCCTAGCAAATGACCAAGATACCCCTAGGACAAAAAAAAAATGACCACATGACCTTGAAACTTAGAAATTGACCAAAATGACCTTGAAACCTAAAAAATGACTAAAATGACATTGTAACCTATAAAGTGACAGAAATATCCTTAGGACCTAAAAAATGACTTTAATACACTTGAAACCTAAAAATTTACCAAAATACCCTCGAAACAAAAAAAATGACCAAAATACCCCTGAAACCCTCTAATTTTACTGGAATACCCTTAGAACCCAAAAAATTATTAAAATACCCTTAGAACCTAAAAAATGACCGAAATGGTCTTAAAATCTAAAAAAATGACCAAAATACTCTTAGAACCTAAAAAATGACTAAAAGCCCTTGAAATTTAATAATGACCAAAATATCCCCTAAAACCTTTATTTGCAAGACCAAATTGACAACAAAAATTTTATATAACCACTCTACTTGCTTCCCCCCCCCCCCCCCCCCATAAGTCTCAGTGGAACTTATAAATTTTTCTTTTGTCATTATGTTGTTGTATTTTGCTGTATACTTATTGAAATTTAAAAGATGATAAATTATCTTTAAAAAAAACTAATGGGGATTAACATGACTAACAATATGGTAAAAAAAATTATTAATGAGTAGCTTAAGATGCTACGTGACCTCTTCAAGTAACTCTTTGGAATAGGTGGTTCAAATTGTTGTTGTTCTTCAATTTTAGTAAAACTCATGATAATGATCTCCTATGAGTTTCAAAATATCAAGAATGACTAAAATAGCCTCATTAACATATAGAAATTACTAAAATTCCCCACAAAAATTTGAAAAGTACCTAATGAACGGTTTAAGACCCCTTAAAAACAACCAGATTGCGTAGTCTAGTTAATTAGCCAAGTTGTTACTTAGCCAAATTAAGCAAATCTAGGTTAAAGCAATCAAATAATCATATCAAAATAATAAAGCAGCGGAATAATAAAAGACACAATGATATGATCACCCAGGAAACCACACGGTAAAAACCTGGAGAGGATTTAACCCACAGATCCTCAAGGCAAAATAGAATTCACTATGAAAGAATTGAAGTTCTTACAAAAGAACTACAAGCTCCCCGCTTGACTTCCTAATGCTACCCACCAGTAGAACTTACTGACACGACCACGTGCAAATTCCGAATCCACGGACTCCTTCTTTCTTGAATTCTTCAATCAACTACAAGCTCCCCGCTTGTTTTTCTTTAAGTTCCAATGGTTGCAACTATAATGATCTTCAAGATGTTGAAATCATCTCTACCTTGAAAACCCTAAGTTTTGTGTAAAGGAAAGCTCCTCTAAGATCTCACAAGAGATTCACCCAAAACAGCAAAGTATGAGCAACAATACAATATGGACAACCTTAAAAAACGTGGCTAGGGTTTTGTTTAAATACCTAGGGTAAAAACATAAAACCCTAAACGTTTAATAAAGTAGGACTGAGTTGGAAATTCTGCAGAAAAATCAACTTGTGCGATTTTCGATCGATCGAGCCTGTCCTTCGATCAATCGGGCCAGGCCAAAAGTCCCAAGTATTTCTGCAGCCACTCGATTCCAACTTTACAATAATAGACCAACTTTGAGCAAGCCTAAATAAGACTAAATACATTGTTTTGATCATGGTTTGCCAACATTACAAATTAGAGTTCTAAATACATAAAATCCTAAGACCTTAGAACCTAACACCTAAATATCCATGAAACCTCAAAATAAATTAAATATCTATAAAACATTAACAAAATGACTAAAGTAGATTTTTAAACTTCCAAAATTAATATAAAGAGCACTTTAAAATGAACAAAATAGCTTTAAAACACCACAAATGACTTATACATCCTTGACACTTTCAAAATGATTAAAACACTTACAAACTTTGAAAATTACCATAATGCATCAAAATCAATAAATTTTGGTTATGTTAGACTGATATTTTGTTTGTTTGTTTGTTTTTTTTTTTTTTTAAATGATTGCGAGGATAGCATCATATTTTTCAATGAAACAAATTGTTCCTTAGCCACATTGGTATCATGAAGATGTCATATTGGATGTTAGCAACGTTCCAAATAAAAATACCAATGTCCAGTAAGCAAGTGTGTCTATAATTTGATAGTATTAGACAAAATTTCCCCTAGTCTTACCTTTTTTTAATTAATGCTTACTAAGGAATTTATCATCTTAACATCCCCTAGTATTCCCATGCTATAGAATTTATCATCTTAACTTCCTAAGGATAGAAAATCCCATGATTTAAATGTCATTTATGCATGCATCGTTTAGATGTGTAAACTAATATATTTAGGTCAATTACATAATTTAGATACATCATATAGCTAAGATTGCATACATCATATGTCTGTTTGGTTTTCCATAGTTTTTGGTAGCTTATTGTATATATATTTTTTATCAAAAGACATAGTTCTGATATTATATTAAATATGCGAATCAGTTGGAAGCTACTACCCCCACCCACAAACCGGAGTGAGAGAAAGATAGACGCAGAATCAAACAAAGAAGATATCTACTTGGGAGAAGAAAAAAAAACAACTTTTTAAAGCATTGATTTAAAGTGTCTCTACTTACTAAAAAATTATGCTATGAACTTATTTATAATAATTAAACAAATAGATTAAAAAATATATTAGCCTGATGGATGCTAAACTGCAATAGTATTTACAATATTCATCATATAAAAAAAAGTTTCCATCCTAGCTTTAATCAAGGTTTGCACAAGCTGTTAGTTCAAAAAATTGGGGGGGGGGGGGGGGTGGGAGCATTCCCTTCTTGCAACTGTATCAATTACAGGTCTTTCATCATTTGTAACTCCTCTCTCCAGACCTAATACTACCATAAGCACTGCTTATCTTCTTGTCAGCAATATGACAAAGCCGAGTCCTTTAGCACCACTTCCTCATTAACTCCCAATGGATTGTCCTTGCTCTATTTCATAGAATGGTATTATTAAATCAGAACTGAAGGGAGAAAATATCAAGGAGGTGATAACAACACTATGAATCATAATAAAATAGTTCAATTATAATTACTAAAAGTAAAGTTCTAGCATCAAGATCACAAATGGGGATTCTCATAGACAAGTAAGATGAGAGAAGTTTAGCATTATAACTTGTAGACCAAATAAGAGAAAGGACATGTATTTCAGCACTATAAAGGGAAGGAAACCATCTTAACGGAAACTTCTCTCTTGCCACTCTTTGAAGTTTGAACTTTGATGCCAAAGGAAAAATTGATACCTTCAGATAATTTTTAAAATTTATATTCAAATCTTATCAATGTATGCTCTATTTCTTAAAAAAAAAAAAAACTGTACTGCAAAGCTGCACCAACTAATGCTTACTAAATAAAAAATAAAAAATAAAACCCAGTGGAGTTCATCATCTCTCTATTAATTACAAAGATAATTGATACAAGCCCATAAATCTATAATATTCCATCTTCATTGGGGTTGGAGACTTTGGCATAAAATATACATGATATCATTGTTAAAACTCTCTTATTAAAATTTAGAACTATAAATCAGATTCTTCATAACTACCTAAGAGAAACAAAGGATGACACCCATAAATTATAAGGAAATGAGCATGTAATGGAAACTATGTTCTTTCTCCAAGCTTAACTTGTGCCAAATTTCTTACAATCCGACAATTTCATGCGCACTACTCTTTTTACTAGTAATAAAATGACAAAAAAAAATGTTGTAATGGAAGTATAAACCTGAAATCAATGAAATACTAAAAAAGCTTCCCTTTGGTACTAAACATAATCAACACGGTATTTTTTCAAGCTCTCACCTCCTATTTCTCCTTCATTCTCATCTCATCATCTAATTTCACCATTCCCAAATCCTACTGATGCAAAGTAATAAGGTTCCCAATACCTAAAAACAATTCAATTTTTCGGACAACAGCAAAAAAAGAAAAAAAGAAAAAAAAATTTCAATTACAGAGAGTCAAACTAACTAACTTTTGGCACTTTTGACTTTTGTGAAAGAGAGGTCAAGCTACACGTTATGAATCACCAATTGACAACTATATGATGTATCCACCTAAAGAGAGCAACCCTTTAGCATTGTAATTCTTGTAACAGATAAAGAGGACCTGTATTGTTTAAATATAGCAATATGAGCTATCTAATACAGAGGACCTGAGAGGTCCAACCTGTATTGTTTAAATAGCAATATGAACTATCTAACACTTACCTTTAGTCATAGGTGCTTAGCTAAAAAGAGTAGGAACTAAATTAGCCAAGGTTACTCTTACAATACACTTCATAAAATTCTGTTAAACAAGATAGAGTGCAATGTTCAACATAGACTGTTTATAGCCATAAACTTTAATGTAGTAAGCTACGCAAAGCTTACTGTCAAATAAGCACACGGAGAAGTTCCATATGTCAAAAAGAGTGTGCTTTTTAACGCCATAGGACATGCTACTGAAAAAGGCAAGCAAAAACATTATAATACATCCCTCACATAAAAGAAATTCAAAAACTAATACATCCCTCCCCTAAATTGGATCCTTATTTTCTGTGAGTAGGAAGTGAAGGGAATTAGCCAATTTAGAGAGCAGCCTAGTGCATTTCTCAATCTAACAAACTACCCTAAAGACTGCACAACATGCAAAAAAAATAGCTTAATGTCACTTCAAAGTTTGTAATAGACAATTTCACAAATATCTCCTATGCATTCCCAAAATTAGTATTAAAATAAAATATATTTATGTATCTAATGTTTATAGATCAATGCTAAGATTATACACACACCAAAGTTAAACTAAAATCAGGAATTGAGAGCTTTGCAACAAGTTGCACAAAATTCTACAAAACAACGTTACTTTGCTTTTACAAATAATTTTTTTGAAAACTCAACAATACAAATTTAAATAAAAGGAATGTGCAGAGCTAATAATCAACATGTCCACTAGCAGGTTAAAAAATAATTAATAGTATAATTACATGAATGACTTAATGAAATAATCAAGCAACTTCTGGGCATAAAACAAAGCCAAACGATAATTTTGTAGAAAACAAAAACAAAAGAGAATCCCTTACTAGTTAAGAAAAAAAATTGTAAGAAAAACTTACTAGTTAAGAATTGCTCCTAATTTTCTTGTAAATTTTCTTTCATTCTTGGTTATCTTGCCTAATTAAAATTAAAATACAAATCATCCATCCAGTGCTTTGACCTCAGAGTACCAAATGAAAAGAAAAGAAAATTTATTATGTATCTTTCAAGTTCTATAATTTATTTGTGTATCAACTCGTTGGACTAAGCACAAAACATAACTAATGGCATTAGAAATGTTCTCAACAGCATTTGACTGGGGATCCTACTCTCTTTATTTCATATGAACAAATTTTTAATAAATAAAATAAGCATCTGTTGATATGAAGATATGAATATGATACAACTCAATTTACCTAGTGAGACAGTCATAAAGAAAACCTTGCCATTAAGTAAGCACTAGCATCAAAAGTAGCAGTCCGTTTTACCCTAGTTAGACATCCGAAAATGCTATTGACTGATTCAATATGTCAAAATAAAATTACAAGATGTTTAAAAAAATTTCGTTATTTTCATCTACAATCTCTTTCAAAAAAAATTTGATAAATCAAAAAATTTTATTAGCACAGACACCAGAAACAACCTGAGACACTATTCTCAAAACAAGACAAATAGCAAGCAAAAGTACAAAAAACCAAATTCTGTACTAACCAAAATGCAACACAAAATCTCTCAAACTCTAAA
This sequence comes from Quercus gilva, assembly GCA_023621385.1. Lineage (NCBI taxonomy): Eukaryota > Viridiplantae > Streptophyta > Magnoliopsida > Fagales > Fagaceae > Quercus > Quercus gilva. The sequence continues at coordinate 47,862,581 of CM042480.1, read as the reverse complement.
ACTAGAAAACACTCAAAATTTGATTCTAAGATGCTGCAACAGCTACAGAATTACAGCTTAGATGTACATCACATAGAAAAGAAACGAAATAGAAACAAAGAAATAGCAACTCTATACCCGTGTCCTCCGTAGGACATAAAAGAAAAAATTTATTTCTTTATAAAAACCCTTCCACCTTGAATACACAGGTGTTGCCTTTTTCCTCTACTAAACAATAAAATAAAAATAAAAATAAAATTTCAACACCACACTAACAAGAACCCACACCGCCCCCCCCCCCCCCCAATGAGCAGAACACACACAGAGCCACAACAAGTTCTGGAAAAACTAAATCCCTAAGAAGCATTTCAACAAATACTTTTTGTGCCACTTATAAGAAAGAACAAAATTGGTACCTCACCAGCGCAGAACTGTGCCAACATTATAGTGAAATGAAATTTAAGAGCAAAATTCCAAAATTCTTTCAACAATTTAAAAAGAAAAAGGGGAACAAAACAATGACAGAGAAATTAGGGATTTGCTTGATACATACCTTAAACAAAATCAAAACAATTTGATCAACAGGTTTCAAACTAAACTTAAATCAACGGTCGCTATTAAAATAAAACCAATAAAATAACACCAATTAATGGTTTAGAATGACCCATAAATTTAAGTTAATTAATTCTATTAACATCAATAAATTTGTCTAATGCTCTCGTTGCTTTAGTGGACAATAGAAATTCATTTGTTTTCTTGTATTTGGTTACTACTCTAAAAATAATCTCTTCTGGTTTTCACGATTAATAATTGATGATTCATGTAGCCGTGACGGTGGAGGTGCTGCCATTGTTGGAGATGATGTGATGGTGCATGACAACAAAGTATAAAGGAACAGAGAAGGATGCCAGCTGCACAAGAAAATGTATAATGTTTTCCACTTCTCAAAAGCTGAAAATGTTTCTTTACCTCTTATGAAAAAAAAAAAAAAAAAAAAAATTCATTGAATAAAATTTGAAATCGTACTAAAGACTTGAAAACTAATTAAATAAAACATTTTCCTTTTTTTGTTCTCTCTAAAAGGAACAGGTGTAATGTAATTGTACAAGTTCACTGGACTAAGGCTGCGTTTGGTTCGATGTAAATCGAATTCCAAGTGTAAAATGAATGTAGGGGAAAATAAATTCCCATAAGAAAAATGAAATCTGGGTATTTGGTTTTGCAATGAAAAATAGTCCGAAAAACGATTTTCGATGTTTGGTAACGTTCTGAAAATGCTATTTTCCTACAAACAATTCACATTTTCTCAACCATTTTCTTAGCTTTCAAACAAATTTTATAACAGAAAATTTCATTTAACACCACCAAAAATCAAAATAAAATCATTTATTCACATTATATACATAATATACTAGGTGAGAGGAGGAAGAAAGAGTGAGAGATAGATCGGGAAAGAGAGAGATCGGTATCAACGGAGGACAGTGGCGGCCAGATCGAGAAAAAGAGAGATCGGTACCAATGGAGGACGATGGCACTTAGATCGGGGGGGTGTGGATTAGGCAAGGTGGGTGTGGGTTTGCCGAAATGGGATTGGGTTATGTGGGTAGATGGGTAGCTTGGATGTGGATCAGAGCTCATGGAGGAGGGTAGCTTGGGTGATGGCGGTGGTGGATCGGAGACATGCAGCGGTGGAGCATGGCGGTAAGGTTGAGTGGGTGCGATCGTCTGTGCTGGGATGCGATCTCGGTGCGAACGAGCCGGTGCTGGGGTGCGATCTCGGTGGTGCGGCATGATCTGGGCGGAAGGGGTGGCGGTGGGGGCAGCACGATTTAGGCTGGCCTTGGCTTGGCTGGGCGGCCAGAGCTTGGCGTTGGACTATGTGTGGAGTTGAGGTTGGTGTGTGGGCTAGAGCTAAAATGAGGTTGGTGCGTGTGTGAGAGGTGTGTGTGTCTGTGTGAGGAGTGAGTAATTCCAGAAAGCATTTGAAGGTAAAATGGGAACAAAATGATTTTACGGGTTGGCAAGGATTTTTTCAGTCAAACTGAATTCTATTTTCAGTTTGACTTTATTTTCAAGTGGTGCCAAACATGGACCCGAGTGTAAAATATTTTTTGGAAATCATTTACACCCAAAACAAACACAGCCTAAGATATTGTACGCTTCATACCATATACAATCTAAAGAAAATTCACAAAGTCTACAACCATTTGTTTTTCAAATTTCTAAGTCATTGTTTCTCAAAAACAAAACAAAAAAATTCTAAGTTATCCACGAAGGGATGCCTATTTTATATTTGACTAAGGTAGGATTTTGCCCCTTTTTTATTTTTAAATCTCTTCAAATTATTGGTTATTGTTGAAGAGTCAGTAATTAAGGAAAAATTATGAACAAAACAAACAAAATTGGGATAGCCTTAAGTTACACTCATGTAACTTTTATCAATGTTATATCACCTAAAATTTTTTTATTAAAAGTATTTTGATAAATCAACGATTAGATCATATTTTCTCTTTATACCCTCCGCTCTTTCAATTTTTCAAGATAATCAGATATCAATGATGTAAGGTCTGGATTTGAGTCCCTAGCCCAAAGGATGGACGAACTTAGGCCCAAAAAGGCCAATACAATGAATTTGTAGAAAGTAGGTTGGAAAATTGGCCTTTAATGAATTAGACAACAAATGAAGTGGATTCAGATGACAAGAGAATGAAGATAGACTGGTTTATTCTAAAGAAAATCGTCCGAGAAGATCAGTTCTTATATATTTCTCTCAAGTTTGATTACAAATTCAGTTCTTGATTGATACAATGTTTTTCTCTTAATTTCTCGATCCCTCTCTCTTAGAGTATCTCTTCCATTTTATACTATCCTCCCCTTTCATCTCCACCTTCCACATATAGATCAAATTGTTGGTATTGATCCATGTCCCATCAGCACCTTCTTGAAGTTTTTGGGTAGTAGCTGTAAAGCTGAAAGTTACTATTCAGGTATCACTTCCTCATTAATACAGTCAGAAAGTTAGCTACAGAGCATTTAATGTTGTAGTAGCAGCTTTCCCTTTAGATATTTCATAGCCTCCCTATATCTTGTTCCTTCTTAATACTTATCCTCACTAGTAGAATTGTCCAGAATGTGCTCTTGATGTCAGAAAGTACCTTCTGACCTCGGCTTTACCTAGCCGAGGAAGCATTCATCCTCGAATCACTTCCCTGGAACATAATGCCTAAATCCCTTCCTTTATTTATTAGTGCTAACCTCTATCACATGTTTATCCATCCTAGGACTTATGAGGTGTCCTCGGACTAGGCCCTCAGCCCACTACATTCTACTCGGCCTAATATCCCTACAATAGCCCCTCGAAATTCCCCTCTTTTGCTCCTCGGGCAAAAAGGAGGATTTTGATATCGCCACAACCATTATGCCCTTATCATACATCACTCCTGATTGCGCAGATGCCTTTTTAACTGCCCAAGGCCCACTCCTGACGCTTCGGCATACGAGATGCGCCCTTATTAAATTTTTACGAATCCATGTTCCCCACGTTTTATGGCGCGATGCGGATCCAACGATTGAGGATTTTACTGGAACCCGGGTGGGAATTTTCCTGCTTGTAACTTTCTTTTTGATATAAATACTGCCCGAATTAATCGCTCATCTCACTTTAGCATTCATTTCACTTTAGCGCTCATACACTAAACCTGCAAACTTAGCCAACTCACTCGTGCCCTCACACCTACTAAGAGCCAGTCCGAGGAGAGTTTTCCTCTTCATGTAAGTGTTTATAAATCTTTCCATTTATTCTCTCTAGCTACTTTTTTTTTTTTTTTTTTTTTTGTCTATTCCTCCTCGGCCTTCTCAGTTTCTCTTTATCTTCTTAGTATCTCCAAATCTCTCTTTGAAATGGGTAGATTTGTCTGTTTGGTAGACTTTGCAGAGAATATGGAGAATTTTAGAGCTTAGTATAGGATTCCGCCAAGAGTGTCACTTAGGTATTGTAAGGAAGGGGAGTGGCATGAGAGAAAGCAAGAGGGAGAGGTGGTAATCTCAATGAGTGCCTTTGTAGAGGGAGGGATGAGAATCCCTATGAGCACTGTCATCAGGGATTACCTTAGGGCTCACAGGTTAGCTCCGACCCAATGTGCCCCGAACATATTTAGGATTTTAGGGAGTATAGACGCCCTTAATGAAAAAATGGGCTTAGGGCTTACCCACCATGATGTTAACTGAGTTTATAACCTCCACCACCTAAAGGGGCAGGGGTATTACCTAAATTCTAGGTACCCTGAAGTTAGGCTCATCCAATGCCTCCCTGATTCCAATAAAGGTCTAAACAATGACTTCTTGATCATTTTAGGGAAGTGACACGATGGCCTCCCCTGCTTGACGAGAGAGGGGACACCAGGTGGGGCTTTAGGTTTAAGTTGAATATTTGTATATGAGTTTTCCTTTGACTCTCTATATTTTTTACTAACGATGTTTTTCTGTTTTTCCCAATAGTTTTGCAGATAAGAATGCTGCCGTGCCTAACTTCAGCCTTGTCAATCAACCAAGCCTAAACAAAATACTTAAGGCCGAGGTGTTCGTCCATAGTGACAGTTAGCTCAGAGCAACACATCTCATCCTCGGCTACACCCCCATCTCCAAAAGCTACCGAGCGCCGAAGTGTGTCATCAAAGCAAAAGACCCTCACCTACATCGGATAAGCATTGCCGCTCCGGGTTTTCTCACCACCAGTCCTATCCCAAAAGGCACGCTCACCACCGATCCCATACTAGAAGGCATACCAAAGATAGCCCTACCACCGCAGTATATTGGAGAGGCCACTTCTTCTCATCCTGCCATCACAAAGGAAGGAGAAAAAGAAAAAGAAGTAGTTGACGTGTCTGACTATAAGGACGAGTCCGAAGTCTTTAATCAACCTTTGTCCCTAGAAGCTTCAACTGGTGACCTCGGCCATCCTTTCCCAGCCCAATCCAGCCATAACCAAAAAGCTGCTAGCATATCAGATGATATGGGAATACAACACAAGCAAAGGTCCACTCTCCAAGAACTATTGGAGTCCCAACCTGGAGGAAATGCACCTAGGAAGGCAGCCCAGACCAGGCTTCCCACTCTTCCACCGACCCAGCCCCTCTGACTTGAACCCGTCGACCTCAAAAGGAAAAGGGAGCAGAAGGGTAAGGAGGTGGTGGAAGGAGGAAAAACCTGCCCCTCCCAAGAGGATGAGGCCCAAAGAGGGGCCAAACAAGCTAGGGTGGGGCAAAAGGGCGCTGACCAGAGGAGTGATTCTCAGGTCGCACCTCCGTCTTGGACCCCCACTCTAATGTTGGATAAAGCTCCTCTACCCACCAATGCCTCTATTAGGGACTTCCGAGGAGGGCAGGCCAGCTATGTGGTCGACACGGTGAAGCAAGCACTGCTACTCCCTGAAGACATGGCCGATCTAAGGTCCCTGATGAGGCACGAGGTCTTCCTTAGTCTAAAAAGGGACCTCGCGATGGTAAGTCTTTCAATTCGCCCTCTTTTATTTTTCTTTTTTCTTTTTTTCTTTTTTTAACAAGTTTCCTCCCCTTTCTTCCTTTTACTATTTCCCTTTATTCACCTTTACCATATTTCTTTCCTTGCCAAGCCATTCAAGCCATATTCCGGGCAAAGGAGATAACAAAATTTTGCCACTGCCATTTAAAGAAAGAAGAAGGGAGGCGCAATGTCGTCGTGGAGGCCTTCAATCTGGCCAAAAAAAGAATAAGTGAAATGAAGAATAAACTGTCTAAGGTAGAGAAGGACAAAAAGAGTGTAGAGGCTGCCTTGGACAGCGCTGAGAGGCAGGCTGTAGGTTAACGGGTGCTCCTTCGTCAAGCCGAGGATCAGTTGGCTACATCCAAAGGACAAATCACTGCCTTAAAGAAGAAACTGGAAGAGGCCGAGAAGGCAAGGGACCAAGCCAAGCAAGAAGGCTATGATGTGGGGGTAGCAGAGACCGAGAAGGCCCTCAAGGCTGAGGTCTCAGGGGTATTTAGAAACTACTTCCTCCAAATGTGGAATGAGGCCCTTAACTAGGTTGGGGTTAAGGCCTCTTCTGCACTTAGGAGAGCAAAGAGTGTATACTACCCTTCTGCTATCCGCACACCAGGCTTAGCCAGTTCCAAGACTAACACCTCCTCCGATGTGGCAGAACTTGGAAAGGGCAGCCCGGCCAAGGCCTTTCCTTCTTCTAGCGCCTGTCTGAGGAAGCTCAACAGCAGGGGGTTGCTGAAAAAGGAGCTGATGCTAACAAAGGAGTGGCCCTTGATGCCACCAATTCCCCCAGCTATTCCTCAAGATCTACCTAAAGAGAAAGAGGTGTCTTCTACAATGGAGATAGTTCTATTGCCTGCCCAGGGTGACCTCAAAAGCAAAGACTCAGGATCTTCAAAGGCAGCACTCTCCCAAACTACCAAGGGTCCACTAAGAGAGAAAATTGTAATAAAGAAGAAGTAGTTTAGAGTAGCAGTTTTTTTTTTTTTTTTTTTCCAGAACTTGTAATTCAGTTTGATCTTTTATAAGTAATTGGCCTTTTCTAAGGCTAATATTAATGATAATTATGAGTTTTTCCTTCATATTTGTGATGTTGATATTGTACCTAACATAGTTTTTGTTTTATTTAACACTTAACTGACATAGAAATAAGATATAGCTCCATTTAGTTATTTGCATAAGTGATAGCACAATTATTGCATCCCACATTATTAGCAACAGAATAAGTTAAACCTGCTAAGTCCATAATCCCAGCAAAGTGTAACCTTAATCTCAAAAACATGCATGATTGCAGAGCATCTGTTCATATCAAGCTTCATTTAGTTTTCCATTTATCAGTAAGTCTAAGGAATTGGGGATGATAATCAATGTTCAAACTGAATCATGGACATATTTTCAAATGCTTTAAGTGATGCTTATGAGTGTTCATTTGATCATGTTATTATAACAAAGATTTTTGCCACTTAGCATGGCCGGTTCTACTTGATACGTAGATAAATAATAGAAAGTATGAACTTGCCCAATGTATGTGGTCCAAAGAATTCAAGTATAACTAGGGTTATGTTTAGCACTTAGAAATATAGCTTAAAATATCAATTTACCCAAGGTATGTGGAGGAGTCAAGCATGACCAATGTTCTGTCTAATACTTAGGAGAATAGCTTAAAACATCAATTTACCGAATGAATGTGGTCTGAGGAGCCAGGCATGACCAGTGTTCTGTTTGATACTTAGGAAAATAATAGGAAGTATTAATTTACCCAAAGTATGTGATCTGAGGAGCCAAGCATAGCTAAGATTCTGTTTAACACTTAGATAGATGTCGGGAAGTATTAATTTACCCAAAGCATGTGGTACGAGGAGTCAAGCATAGCTAAGGTTCTGTTTAACACTTAGAAAAATGATTTAAAATATCAATTTACCCAAGGTATGTAGTCCGAGGAGCCAGGCATGACTAAGGTTTTGTTTGATACTTAGATAGTTAACCCAAAGATTTCAATTTATCCAAGGTATGTGGTTTGAGGAGCCAGGCATGACCAAGATTCTGTTTGATACTTAGGAAAATGACTTAGAATATCAATTTACCCAAGGTATGTGGTCCAAGGAGACCGGCATGATCGAGGTTCTATTTGATATTCAAACAAATAGTAGAACGCCTAATGCACAATATAATAAACCCAAATATGGTAAAGAAAGCTTTCATTAATAATAATATCTTCTCAAGTTGTTTACATTCCAAGGGCGTGGTACAACCTTTTCCTCTAGATCTTCAAGATAATATGCACCTATTCTAGCCATTGATGTGATACGATATGGTCCTTCCCAGTTAGGCTCTAACTTTCCCCAAGCTGGGTTCTTCGCAGTGCCCAAAACCTTTCTTAAAACTAAGTCTCCAGGGGCTAGTGGCCTTAGCTTTACATTTGAGTCATACCCCTGCTTGAGCTTGTGTTGATAGTATGCCAGTTAAACTATAGCATTTTCTCTTCGCTCTTCAATTAAATCTAAACTCTTCTCCAATAGCCCATCATTGCTGCTTGGGGTAAAAGAGCTCGTCCTTAATGTTGGGAATCCTGTTTCCAGAGGAATCATAGCCTCGACCCCATAAGTCATTGAAAATGACGTTTCCTCGGTGGACCTACGAGGTGTAGTTTGATATGTCCAAATGACGTTTGGCAACTCTTCCACCCATTTTCCCTTTGCGATATCCAGCCTCTTTTTGAGCCTACTCACTATGACCTTATTGACAACCTCGGCCTGTCCATTTCCCTATGGATATGCCGGGGTGGAATATCTATTTGTTATGCCTAGGTCACAGCAATACCTCTTGAAGGATTTGCTATCAAATTAAAGACCATTGTCCGAGATGAGTATACGAGGGATTCCAAACCGAGTGACAATATTTTTCCAGATAAATCTCTTGGCATCTATATCCCTGATATTTGCTAGTGGTTTAGCTTCAACCCATTTGGTAAAGTAATCCGTACCGACCAGCAACCAGCTCTTATTCCCAGCTGCCTTAGGGAAGGGCCTTACAATATCTAAGCGTCGTTGGGCAAAAGGCCAAGAGCTGGACAGAGGATTAAGGACACCTCCTGGTTGGTGAATGTTTGGGGCAAATCTTTGTCTCACAGGGCCCTCACTCAGGGATATTGGTGGCCAAATATGCAGAGAGTATTGTAGTGGTAGAGGCATGCCTTCGAGGTAACAAACCCGTGCGGTTGGAGCAAGTCTCAAAAACTGCCACCCAAAGCGGACAATACCTTTGATGGGCACTGCCCTCAAAAGCGCCAATTGTAAGGTTCGGATTTGAGTACCTAGCCCAAAGGATGGATGAACTTAGGCCCAAAAAGCCCAATAAAATGAATTTGTAGAGAATGGGTTGGAAAACTGGGCTTTATTGAATCAGAAAACAAATGAAGTGGATTCAGATGACAAGAGAATGAAAATAGAAGGGTTTATTCTAAAGAAAATTGTCCTTAGCACAGTTCGAGCAGATCAGTTCTTATATATTTCTCTCAAGTTTGATTACAAATTCAGTTCTTGATTGCTACAGTGTTTTTCTCTTAATTTCTCGACCCTCTCTCTCAGGGTATCTCTTCCATTTTATACTATCTTCCCCTTTCATCTCCATCTTCCATGTGCAGATCAGATTGTTGGTGTTGATCCTTATTCCATCAGCACATTCTTGAAGTTTTTGGTTAGTAGCTGTAAGGCTGAAAGTTACTGTTCAAGTATCACTTCCTCATTAATGCGGCCAAAAAGTTAACTGCAGAGCATTTAATGAGTGGTAGCAGCTTTCCCTTTAGATATTTCATAGCCTCCCTATATCCTGTTCCTTCTTGATACTTATCCTCATCAGTGGAATTGTCCGGAACGTTGCTCTTGATGTCAGACCGTACCTTCCAACCTTGGCTTTGCCTAGCTGAGGAAGCATTCATCCTTGGATCACTTCCCTGGAACATAACACCTAAATTCCTTCCTTTATTTATTAGTGTTGACCTCTATCACATGTTTATCCACACTCAGACTTATGAGGTGTCCTCGGACTGAGCCCTTGGCCCACTACATTCTACTAGGCCTAATATCCCTACAAATGACTATCTCATATCTAAAATGTTTAAATTTCATTTACTTTTTTGGTATTAAAATTATACTCAAAGAATCAATTTGTTGATCGAATAGTAAAGAACATCCAAAAAAAGATGAATTTGTCATGAGCATTAAAATAATAAGAATCTATAATCTAATGTTACGGTATTAAAATATCAATCAAATAAAAAATAATCGAATATTGCAACGTTTCCTGTCTTAATTGTTAAAGTTGTTAAGTGATTGAATGAGAGAATAGAGAAAATAGAGAAAAGCAGATGTAAGAATTAATGTGATTTAGCCAAATGACCTATGTCCACAGAGAAAAAATAAATAAATAAATAAACATGAACTCTTAGCTACTACATATTTTCTATTCATAATTATGCATTACAATGAATCCTAAGTATGTTATATATAAGAGCCAACTCTAGGGTAACACTATACTAGCATGTGCCTACAATATACTTGGCCTCTTGGGCCACAACATGTTTAACACAACCAACAATATATTTAACAACCTCACTTAAAATCAAGGTAGTTGTTTAAAAATGATATGAGTATAGAATATAAATTTTTGAAGATGCCTTGATAATGATCATGAATGACTAGGTCATTCACAATGTGGAATGAATCATGCAAAATGTTGATGATGGCAACAAACAACAAGGATAGATGAATGCCTGAAGACTGCTACAATGACCCGAGAACAGTTGCACCAATGATTAAAGAATGCTACTATGGCCAAAGAGTGGCTATACTAATGGCTTAAGGAACATCGATATAGGATGACATCATGACGAAGCACGTGAGTGAGTTTGGTAGATTTTAAGTAGATTTAACCCCAAAAAAAAGAGTGATTTGCCATTTTGTGTAACTTAAGAGCCTCAAATAGAAAAATCATATCCCTACTTTATTAAACCAGAGCATAATGGAAAAATAGAGTGATAAAATGCCATTATATAAGAGAAAAACAGTGGTAGGAAATGGCAATCAATATAGATAGTTGCTGTCATCGTCAAATAATGGCAGCCAATGATGGTAAACAGTGATGGCTATATAAGGTGGTACTAGTAGGGATAATGTGGTGATCTGTAGAGGTGAAATGTGGCAAACATTAGGGGGCTTCGTGGAAAATGATGATGTGTTAGTGACATGGAGTTACGACTGACATGGCACTCTCTAGAATTGAAATGTAACATAAGACTAGGCTTTTTTTTTTTTTTTTTTTTTGGAGGTGACATAAGACTAGGCTTTACATGGAAGATATGATGATTGGGCATTGTGGGGCATAGGGTTGAGCATAGACCCAGCCAACCCAACCCACCCGACTCGTAGGGTCTTGGGCGGGTTGGATGAATGCTTGGGTCGAGTTCAGGTCCAATATTTGGGTTTGCCTCGGGTTGGTCTTAGGTCCAACCTAACCCAACCAATCTTTTTTTTTTTTTTTAATCTTTTCCGTAACTTTCAACACCAAATGTTGTTTTTTATGTATTTCTTTTACTTAAATAGTAAGAGCATCTACATCCGGATCTCATATCTCATCTTATTTTACCATCCCAAAAAAATATTCTATCAATTATATCATACCATTTTACAATACACCCAACCTCTCAACTTTTATTTTACCATCCTATACATTAAAATAATATAAAATAATATTTCTCACTCTGATCTCTATTTCTCTATTTCACTCTGATCTCAATCACACCACCCACCTCTGTTGAGCAAAATCCATAACAAAATCCAGCCAAAATCAAAATCAAAATCCATAGCAAATCCAGTCAAAATCCATAGCAAAATCAAAATCCAAAATCCAAACCAGTCACAAACCCACACAACTCGCCGCCGCTGCACCACCTGACCCACGCCCTTGCCGTCGCTACACTACCTAACCCACGCCCACATCAATCACAAACTCGATGGCTTCTCAACTGCGACTTCTCCGGTACCGTTGATGGCTTTTCAGATTTGGGTTTTTGGGTTTTGGGATTGCTGTGAAAGATTTGGGTGTTTTGAGCACCACTACATATTTTGCTCACTTGAGCCATTTCTCTCTCTCTCTCTAGAACTAAAGCTTTCTCTGTCTTAAACTCTCAATTTCTCAAATGGGTTTTAGTTTTGGTGCAATGGGTGTTTGTTGAATTGGACTGACTATGTGAGGGGAGAGTTCACCAAACCAAAAAGCTCTGCTACCAAAAAATTTGAGAATGTACTTTGTTTTTGTTTTGTGCTATAAGTGCTTGTATGTTGCGCTTGAAATGTTATAGAAAGAGAGAGATGAAGAAAGAGGGAGACTATCTCAGACTGTGAAAGAGAATACAGAGGAGAGAGAGAATAAAAGTAATTAAAAAACTAATACAATAGTGCTACAGTGCCATCCTACATTTAGGATGGTACTGTAGCAACATTGTAAATTTTTTTACAATTCTTCCCATTTGGCCTTCCAGCTGCTGAGCACATTTTGGGCCTAAATGCCAAATGCGACTTACATTTGCCATTTGGCCTTCCAGCTGTGGATGCGCTAATGATCTTTTCTTGTTATATTTCCAAATATAATTTTTAGCTTAATTTGGTTTATTGTAGCATAATTTCCTATATGATACTAACAGTGAAAATACTTTCTATCCAACTGAAGGTTAGAATGATGATAAAATAATTGGACTTTACAAAAAAGAAATAACTCTAACAATAATAGTTTCCATAGTGAAAATCAAATTGTTGTTTAAAAAAATATCGGTCATAATTATACCAAGGATCTTATTTATTATTGGAAAGTATATTTCCAAACTAAGCCCTAGTGCCGATGTAAAAAAATGGTAAAATTTATTTTCTCATTCAATGAGAATCAGGTCAAGATGTACACAAGGAAAAAAAATTGTAAAAGTTTGTTGCCTAATCAAGAATCACGACCATTAAGCCTATATGACAATAAATAAATTATTGAATTTAATTTTTCACATTAATGTCAATCAATAAATTAGTAAAATAATTTCACAAAAATATTGCCTAAACACATACATACATTAACTTGATAAAGAAAAAGACATTAATATTTATTATCATAAAAAGTGGAGATCCTTCCTACATGAAAGTTTAAAAATAATAATAAAACCATGACAACTTTTAAATGGCACGCCGGAGTAAAAGAGCAAGTAATTTTTTCAGGTTGAGTACAAAAAACCTGTCCAACCCGAGGCCTGATAAAACTGACCCAATAATAGACCCAAATTTTCGAGTTGGGTCTGGTTTAGCTAGACAAACCCGATTTCTACCAGGTCAGGTTGTAGGTTACAGTGAACCAACCTGACCTGACTCGGCCCAATATCACTCATTGGGGCATGTGCTAAGTGTGATAAGACTTGAGCAGATTTAGGTCTAGTCTAGTAGTGCATGACAAGTTGTAGACTTGTAGGCTCATGGCTAGAGCTTTGGTTGGCGCTTTCAGCCTTATTGTTTACGGGGATTTTTTTTTATTTTTTTGGGAGGGAACCACCCTAACTTGGAAAAAAACTAACGTGCACATATGTTTGAAATATATATATATATATACACTAAACTAACATATTTTAATCACTTTAATAAAAATATTGAACATCATGATCTGAGAATCACAAGAATTTAGGTTCAACAAAATTATAAGAGTAATACTATATCCATAACATTAATTTCACAACAAATTTTATGTGATAAACTATTATTACTTCTAATTTTAGCACAAATAAAAGCTATCACATAAAATTTGTTGTGAAAATTTTGTGAATGTAACATTATTCCAAAAATAATTATAGCCCCCGAAACATAATTCTTAACCCCTTAAACCAGAGAAAAAAAAAGTTTTAATAAAAATTAGCCCAAATAATGACAAAAATAACCTAAACAAAAAGAAAACTAGATCAAACAACAACAAGTGAACAAATTATTCAACAAAAAGCCTATTCAAAAACAAAAATATATATCCCTAATAATTAAAATTTGTAATTCGTTCAACCCATTACATAAAAATAATTATAAAAATGATTTCTAATTTATTTTTCCATTAAAAAAAATGATATCAGGAAAAATACCGTGGTCTTGAGTTCTCCTTAGCAGTGCCGGTAGTTATGCTCTTTTTAGATTTGCAATCGTAATAATTTTGCTTTCCTTAGCGGTTCGGCTTACAGCTATAGCAAACATCTCTCTCTCTCTCTCTCTCTCTCTCTTTCTCTCTCTCTCTCTCTCATTGTCTCATCCATTATCATTTCAGACTTTTTCTCACATTATTATTATCATCTCAGCATTTTTAATTTTCACTTTATAATATTTTATGTATTTGCGTGTTTTTTTTAGCATTAAAATATATTCAAGTTATATTTTTATTAAATTTCATATAACTTAAATTTTTTAGCGACCACCTAAAAATATTCTTAAAGACGTCATTGCAGCATTTCTAGTTTTGTTGGGCTTGGGGTGCCACACTGATAGTTGGTCGTCAGGGTTGTTTGGTATCATATACTCCCTCCGTCCCATTTTTTTTGTCATTTATTCCATTTTGAGATGTCCCAAAATATTGTCTTGTTTCTAAAAATAAAAGTCATTAATTTACTAATATTCCTATTATACCCCTATTAATTTACTTATTCAATTTTTTGATAATTTTTTTTAAGGGTTGTTTTGGAAATTTATACATTTTTAAAAGGTAAACAAGACAATAAATGATGTTCCCTTAAAAAGTTTGACTTTTCAAACAGGACAAAAAAAATGGGACAGAAGGAGTATAATTAAAGATAGAAATATAGATAAATCAAAAAAATTACATCGCTTTGCGCTTTTACCACTCTTTGTGCTTGGCCAAGGAAATAGGCCTTTCACGCAAGGCAGAGGCAAATTTTGGGTCTTGAACCGAGATCTATACTCCCGAGTCCTAATCAGCACTTTCAACTTTGTTATAACTTCGACTAAGGGGTAAAAACACTTGACTTTTACAACTCACAAGTTTTCAATTTGAAATGAAGGAAACAATAACCAAAATATAAAAAAATAAGAAGTAAAATTCATTTTTCCAGTTTGGAAGAACCTTCCAACAATTGGACCAACCCTGGATGCATAATTTTCAATTCAAAGGTCATGGTCCTTAGCTCACTAAACAAGCAAAAGACAAAGAAAAAAATGACAAAATTTGGATGGACATAGTCACATAGTTTATACCTTCATGATCACGATTATCTATACATAAATAAATTTATTAAAAAAAAAAAAAAAACAGACATTTCACGTGGATCAATTGTCTTATAGTCTAGTTTATTTCTCCTTTATCAATTATCTTTAATTATTTGGTTCATGGAAAGAAAGGAAGAGAAAAGACAATTTTATTTAGATATACCTTTAATGTGTGTGTGGTTGTAAATAAAGACTTACGCTGATATTTAGGAAATTCCAAATTCAAACCCAACCATTCTCTCCCATCTCCGTCCAATTTGGCAAAGTAGGGTTTGTTTGGT
The DNA here is from genome assembly GCA_023621385.1 of Quercus gilva. NCBI lineage: Eukaryota > Viridiplantae > Streptophyta > Magnoliopsida > Fagales > Fagaceae > Quercus > Quercus gilva. The sequence goes on along the minus strand of CM042480.1, from coordinate 47,847,517 downwards.
TTTGTTCATCTATATATATATATAAAACCGAAGCTTTTGAAACTCTCACAATTTTCCACATCATCACTATTTTCTTTTTCTTTTTATTTTTGATTCTTTTTATTTTAGGTTTTATATCTTATAACAATAATATTGAAAAACGTATATAAACTTGGAGGCCTATTTAAGGGCTCCATAAAACTTGATGGACAAGAAAATATATTCTAAAATAAGCCCTAATTAATACCTAACCATAATAGGAACCAAATTTGACCTAAAAAACATTAAAAAAGCTTAAAAATAAGGAAATAAATCACCTAGACCTAAAATAACGTTTTTTGCATAAAAATACCAAAATCTCTTCTCTCCTTAAAACCCTAGCAATTACCATCTCAAAACCCTAAACTCAACTTCACTTTAAGATTAAAAAAATAAGGAGAGAGACTCACGTAAAAAAAAAAAAAAAAAAAAAAACGTAGGTTTTGTCTTTTTTTATTTGCTTTCATATGTGCCTGAAATTTTCATTCTATCTTATTGTTTTATTATATTTAGAATTGATTTTCTTATAAGTATTTGGGTTAATCTCTATATTTTGATAGTGTTTTTATGGGTTTGGTTTTTGGGTTGAAATTCTAATAATTATTTTATATTGTATATGGCAGATGAAGCATCTCTATTTTTTGGAGAAAAATCAAAGCTGCAACCTATGTCTTCCAGCCCAAGGTGTGGTAAATTTTTATATGTTCTTACTTTATTGAGAATTTTTATTTGGGTTCATGTGATTTTTTGTTTTTTTATTAAAGCTTTGATTTTTGTTGATTAATTATTTGTTTGTATTAATTTCAATTAATTATTTGTTTGGATTCAACGTAGAAGATAATGGAATTAGGTGTTATAAATTTGATAATGTTCCATATTTTGAATTGTTTATATTATTTAGACTCCTGGTAGGACTCTCTCTTCTCTCCTTAAAACCCTAGCAATTACCATCTCAAAATCCTAAACTTAACTTCACTTTAAAATTAAAAAAAAAAAAAGGAGAGAGACTCAACTAAAAAAAAAAAACGTAGGTTTTGTCTTTTTTATTTGCTTTCATATGTGCCTGAAATTTTCATTCTATCTTATTGTTTTGTTATGTTTAGAATTTATTTTCTTCTAAGTATTTGGGTTAATCTCTATATTTTGATAGTGTTTTTGTGGGTTTGGTTTTTGGGTTGAAATTTCTAATAATTATTTTATATTGTATACAGCAGATGAAGCATCTCTATTTTTTGGAGAAAAATCAAAACTGCAACCTATGTCTTCCAACCCAAGGTGTGGTAAATTTTTATTTGGTATATTATATATGAATTTTTTGAATTTGAAGGGTTTTGTTTGGTTTTGAAGTAGAATTTGGGGATTCTATAATATGCATATTATTAACCCAATTTTCTATTTCTAAATTTCTTAGATTTTATTATATCAATCTTTTTTTCTTTTAAATTCTTGGTGGACAAATCAATCTCTCACTAATTCTTTTATTTTAATGTGATGTTGGTTAATTGTCATTTTATTTAACTATCCCGTGCATCGCACGGGTTAGCGACTAGTTATAAAAAAGTTAAAACCAAAATGTGGTGGGATCTATTAAAAACAATCTTCTTCTTTTTTTGAGAATCAATAAAAATAAAATCTTGCGATGGTGAAGTGTTTTCACAAAGTTGAAATAGAGACACATTTGCCAAACAGATTACTTTGTTTCTTTATAGTTTTTGAAAAGTACAAAAAGGAAATGACATCTTCTAAAAGTCCATTCCTCTTTGTTAGGGCCTATTTGGATTGAAGGTGGAGGCATGAGAAGTAGATGGAAGTAAACTAGAGTTTGTCGTAAATTAGCATAATTTCAACTAAATCTACTTTACTCACCTCTAACTAACATGGTACAAGGGATAAACAATGAGAGTTTTGACATGGAGTTGAACTGCTTTCTACTTAAACAAAACCTCTATTTATACTTGCATTCTAATGGTCACTGTCCTACTAGACACCTATCTTCACAACCTCGTTCCCTAGTAAAACTTTCATGATCCAATATTGAGCTCTCCTTGATTTTTGGGATGATTGCTTAATTGGATTAAGATTTTAACTCCTTTCTCAATCAATGTTTGATTGTTGCATAATAAGTACATGTAATATAAATTTTGCTACAAAATAATTCTAGGACCACAACTAAGTTCAAAACTTTTGACATAACTCGCCACATAGCGAGTTATAGTAAAAGTTGTACAAATAGTTATGGTCCTAGCATTGTTCTTTTTGCTACTTAACTTATGAACATGTGTCTCTTTTATAGTGCTCTTCCTTTTTCTTTTCTTTTTTGCTACTTATCATGTATTGGTTGATGTTAAGAGTGTGCAATCAACCAACTAATCCAATAAACATGATCTAATCAAACCTAACCTGACGTTATAGATTAGTTTTTCAAGAGTTGATTGGTTGGGTTTGGCCCTTTTTTTTTTTTTTCTTTTTTTTTTTTAAGATTGAGTTGGTTCAAATTCGGGTTGGAAAAATTGTCAACATAAATAACCTTACTTAACTCATGTTGTTAATACTTTAAAAAAATATGTAATTAAAATGTATTGGTTCAATTTAATCTGAATTTTGGGAATTAGTTTAAATTTATTAATTTGCTCCTCTATTTTTTTAAATGAAATTGAAAATATTATATGCAAGTTTGTAAATTGTAAATATTTTTTGAATAATGAATGCAAAAATAGTTGGATAGAAAGCCAAATTTTTTTGTTAGAATTGATAAATTTTTTTTAAAAAAGTGCTCCAACCCAACCCAATATGATTCTTATGAGCTGGGTTGGGTTCAATTCAAGAACATCGAAGTGGGTTTAAAAAAAAAAAAAAAAAAACCTCAAATTCAATCTAATACAAACCATACACATCCCTAATTACTAGTAATTTAATATTAATATGAACACAATGTGAATGGAAACTTTAAATTTATGAGATAGGAATTGTTCTAAGGTTCTAACTTCTACCCACTATCTCATTTTAAAAAAATAAAAATAAAAATCTATCCACTTAAATTAAAAAATAAAAAATAAAAAAAAGGACAAAACTTAGGTGCAGTACCTTAGATGCTGTTCCTTAGATTCTCTTCTTAAGATTTAGTCATGTGGCTACTTAATTAAAAAAATACACTTCCTTTTTATGAAAAAAAATCTACATGGGAGAATCTTAAAAATGGGAACCTAAAAAACATAACTTAAGTATCGTACTTAAATCTTGCTAAAAAAAATCATATTATGTAATAAGACCCACCACGAATATCTCAAAAAAATAATAATAATAATAAATAAGACCTTCCAAGAAAAAGACTAGTGCTTTATTCCAAAAGATTGAAAGGCATCAAAACTAAGAAGAGGCATGTCCCATGAGGCCATGACCCACTAGCTTTAAAAAAAAGTCGGGTCCGTCCAACGGCAAAAATAATGCCACATGATTTTATCAGAGATTCAGTCCTCGAGTGCCTCTCCATTGTATTTATGGAATTTCATTTTGTTTCAGAGCTTTTTTTGGTAAGTAAAAAGTATATAATAGTTCACACACCAAACTCACCTCACTTTTTGTTGGTGTTTCATTTTATATTCCATCACTGTAGTACATGATATGTTATGTGTTTGATTTTTTTTTTTTTTTTTTTTATCATCAAACTAAAATATTAATTGATTTTTAATATAAGCGAGTCCGAATAAATTCTCAAATATTTTCTCTTTTTTTTTTAAGTATTTCAACTTATGGCGTTTAATTTTGATAATAACTCTTTATTATCAAACTTTATTATCAAACTAAAACACCAATTGAATCAAAATCTCTTATTTAATTATCAAAAAAATTTAAAAATTAAACTAACCGAAACCGACCTACAGATCTCTTGTATAAGAGATAAGGAAAGTAAAAAATATACATGTTATGAAAAAGAGGACTTGTAAGTTGTAAAACGTTCAAACACTTGAACCAACACGTACATATCATGCGGAGTTTGGAGTTTGGAGTTTGGAATTTGGACTTTTTGTTTTTTTTTTGAGGAAGGAGTTTGGACTTTGGACTTTGAATGTTGCCGTTTGGCTTTGGCAACTGGCAAGTAGAAGCAGAACAATAGCTTTTCGTTGGCCTATAAATAAGTTATTCAAGTAACCAAACACCACTCGCGAATCTCTCTGTTTCTTTCTAAACGCTAAAACCCTGTCTCTCTTTCTTTCTTTCTCTCTCTCTCTCTCTCTTTCACTCTCCAATAACAAAGGGGTTTGGGGGGACTGTAATGGCTTTGCCTGAGTATCAGTCTAATAAGCAAAAGCACGTGCACCTCTTCTACTATCCTGAATGCGAGGACCTTGCTCGCAACGTTGCTGCTCAGTCCAGCAATATCACTCTCCAAACCATCAAATGGAGGTCTTTTTTTCCTTCTATTCTACTCGTACACTGATTAATCTTCATGTTTTCCATTTTCTTTTACTTGTTTCTGTGCTTTATCTTGCTCTTCTGCTATAAAAATGAAATGGGTAGTTTTTATTTTTTGTTTTTTTCGCTTGTTGGTTATCTACTTCTCTGAATTTAGCAATACAATGAATTAGATAAACGAATAAGGTAAAGAAAAGAACGTTTTTTTTAATTTTAATGTCATTCTAGTTAAAAGAAATTGAAACCCAGTTTGAGTTAAGAAAAATTGAAAGCCGAATTATTGTGGGTATGAATGTTGACATAATTATGCAAATTTAATAAATTGTAGCTAAAGACTTAAGTAAAACAAAGGTAAGAAGGAGGGCAAACTGAGAAAGAGGTTTTTTTTTTTTTTTTTTTACATTTATAATGTTAAGTTCGAATCCGTTTTCCTAGTTTGCTTTTCCATATGTATGCCTTGTTATTAACATGATCTTTGTGTTTGGCACAACAGCTTAAGTCACCAGTCTAAGAAATTACAGAAGTCTTGGCATGATGTTAGGATTTTTGTGGTGTTACGCATGCCTTGTTATTAACATGATCTTTGTATTTGGCACAACAATATTAGTTACCAGTATAAAGTAATTTCACCAGTCTTAGCATGATGACATGGCCATATGCATGTCAAATGCACTAAATGGAGCATGTGTTTGTGTGCGTGTTTATATGTGTGTGTGTGTGTGTGTGTTTGTGTGTATCTGCATAAGAGACAAGCACAGGCGTCATTTAAAATATCACATTGTAATTAATATTGTCCTTTGGTTTTGACTCTAGTTGCAAAATTGAAGAATAATGCACCATCCTATACTCAAATCACATAATACAGACTAATAATAAGGAAAGGATAATACATATGGGAAAAATATAGAATATTTTTACTCCTTGATTTTATGTGTAACAGAAACGTGCAATTTATCTTTCTGACTTTTCAATTTTTTTATAAGTAAAAATTATTTTATTCAACAGAGGGACTAATAAAATGAATACAATAGATGCTGAAAGTTGCATTTACAAGTTTTTTTTTATTGGTAAGTTACACACACCCAGTGGGTATTGAACCCATGAACTCACCCTCCACTTAACACTTATAAGGGGAGGATATGTCAGTTGAGCTAGAGCTCGTTGGCCTGAGATAGAACATGAGGGAGCATTTCCTAACACCATCATCCAATTATACAGCCATTATATCATTAATTGTTAGATCATGTGGATTGGCCATTCAATTGCACCAAATATTTACTATTTTGCTTATGCCAAAACATCCACAAGAGGCACAAAAAACTGCATTCCAAGCTTTAAAATCGCTGTAGTGCTGAAAGCTCCCTCTCCATACATTTGGAGCCATCATCTTCGGCATAACCCAGGATACCCATACAAAGTTCACACAAATGACCAAATACAATGAAGTAGAAGGTGCTCCACTGATTTCTCATTCTCTTACACGCACAATAAAAATTAATAATCATATTACACCTCCGAAGAATATCAACTGTTAAAGTTCTATGTAAAGTTTCTGTCTAGGAAAAAAAGGCAATCTTTCTTGGCACTTAACACCCCAGATACTTTTCCATAGGAAATTAGCCCCTATAGCACACTGCACACTTCAAAACTTCATAATAAGAGCAAACTTCAAACTTTCCTGCTTTTACAGGTTTTCATACTATTTAATAATTTCATCCTCCTCTAGTCTAGAAAGGATGTTTGATCTAATATTGCATTTGAACTTAATGGTAAGCAATTTCAGCTACCAAAGGTTTAAGAAACTCAATTAATCAGCAAGCAGATTTTGGTGCTAGGCCTAGCCCCCTAGAGGTGAACTGAACCAGTTCATTACTAGATTTCACATTTCACCTAGTCTTGAAATCTAAAGAAAAGAAAAAGAATCTCAGTAAAGTTTCCTTAAGTACCTCAAAATTGTTCTTGTTAGAAACTTCTCCTAGCTAAGCTTCTTTCATTCTTTGTTTGTTCTTGTCAATACCAAATAATGGTTTGCGCTTTACAAGAGCTTATGAAAGTTGAAACACACATCCTCAACCTTTTTCAGTTTCTTTTATCCCATTAAGTGCCTTGAATTGTGTGTAACTGGGATTGGTTAAAGATAAATGTGATAGGTTCAGTTTGATTATACATATGAATAGGAGTGCCAGGATGAGCATTTCAGGAATCCCTTCTATTGAAAGTGCAACATTTCTCTACTATTCATTCCCTTTGTTTGTTATTACCCACTAAATTATCACAACACTACTCACTTATCAAAAAAAAATTTATCACTACACTACTCAAATACTATTCTTACTCTACTTACTAAAGCTTGCAATTTTTTTTTTCTCCTTTTAATAAGGATCATAAATTTTTTGTTTCATCTATGTGCTTTTCTCCATGCAGCACTTGTATCTGTATTTCTAACTGTGTAGAATTTTTTAATTGTTATTTAGCTTTCTGTATTCTGATTTTTGAAGTTCACATAAACTGAGACTGATCTCTTAATTTGAGATTGAACCTGTGCGTAATTTAGAATTGGGTGTACAAAAGTGGGCCTGCAAGAATAGTTATAAAGAATAATTGCAACTTAAGTTTTGTTTTCCCTTGACCAAGAGATGAGCAAACAGTCAGTGGTTCTCCTAAATTAGAAATTATCACACAGCTATTAAATGCAAAGCCTTTCTCACATATATGTGGTACCGACACCTGTTAAAACTCTTTGCAGTAAGAGGGGCATTGCATCTAACAGTTACATTAGTCTAGTATAATGAGATATCACCTCATAGGAATAAATCTTGTTTCCCTATAGGATGAATTGGAGAACTGATTATTTTCTATGCATGTACAGAAATTTCGATGATGGATTTCCAAACATTTATATTAACAATGCCCAAGATCTGCGAGGCCAACATGTTGCCTTTCTTGCATCCTTTAGCTCCACAGGAGTTATCTTTGAGCAGCTCTCAGTCATATATTTACTCCCACGGCTGTTTGTTGCTTCCTTCACATTGGTCTTGCCTTTCTTTCCAACGGGCTCCTTTGAGCGAATGGAAGATGAAGGGGATGTAGCAACTGCATTTACCTTATCAAGGATGTTGACTAATATACCTATATCAAGAGGTGGTCCTACTAGTTTAGTCATCTATGATATTCATGCTTTGCAGGTTAGTTCTATTTATTCTGGAAGTGACTATATTTACTTCTTTTGTACTGATACTTCAATTTTTTCAACATTAAATTGGTCCTTCTTAAAAAAATTCTAGGAAGTCAGTATCTTTGTCAAACTTTATAAATCAGTGTGAATATGATGTTGATGAGAAGATTCTGGTTGTTTGTCTTACTTCAATTAATGATGTTTAGATGTTTATGATTATATCTACTCTTTATCTATTGGGGTGTGCAGAGCTGTGTGGTTAAAAGATTTTCCACTATTTCATCTAATAGGTGAAAGTGAAACATCTAACAGAGATATTAGTTGTTTTTCCTTTTTCTAGGTTAAGAATTAGATACTTAGCTCTAGAATGCCAGCTGAGATTTGGGCCCTTACTTCCAATGGTTGTTCAGTGTCCGCAGCGCCTATTATGGTGCTCTACAGCTATCCAAGGCCGAGACTGGTGGTACATGCTCAGATGACAGCCTTAATCGGAGATACTAAACTGCATTTCTATATGGTTTAGGATTATATTGAAACGAATTTTTAGTACGAGTCTTTGCTGAATTCCCTTTTGTTTAAAGCTTGTACAGTTGGAGATCAATAATTTCCTTCTTCTTGCCAAGAGCCTTGTAGCTCAACAGGTATTTCTTGGTGTTTCCAATGAAGACATCCAAAGTTCAAATCCCAACTCCCCCTTGTTGTAACTATGAAAAATAATTTCCTTCTTCTTCTTCTATTAATTTCATCTTTGTTCACTGTGGTCTGAATATTCGAGCTGTCTTCTGGCACATATGAATTTGGTTTCCTGTGTTTTGGGCATAACTTAGAAGCACTCTTTTCTTTGGGCTTGAGGGTTAAGGAGGTTGGAAGTGGATCATAGGCCTCTAGCTTGACAGTTGAAACCTAGAGAAAAAGAGCAAGCATTGGAGTGGTGTGGTGATATCTATTTTAGTATTACTTAGACATGCATGTTTGATACTATGCATATGTTTCTTACACGTGTACAATTATATGTTTTTGTGTGCATCATATGTGTGTGTTCTTTGACATTTAGCTCAAGTTTAGCAAACTATATTTGATTTTCACATACAGTTGCCCAGTGTAAAATCAATTTAGCTCAAGTTGTGGGCAAACTTTATAGAAGTAATTGCTCAATGAAAAGAAACTTCAAAGCTTCTGAAGAATGTGTAAATGTCAAATACACAAGGGAATCTTGTGGAGATATTTGTTTTTCACTCGAAAGCTTCTTCCATTCTCCATCAAGTAACAATATTTACATTGTTACCATCTTACCTTTGAACAAGGTGTTGCCAGAGCAATTTCAAGTTCTTGCTAATCCTCAGCTCATTGTCCTTTTCATTATTAGTATAAATTTGAACCTCAAATTATGGAGATATATTAATTGATTGAAGACTTGAAGCTAAATAGATTTTGATTAGTATGCATTTAATCTTCTTCCCCGCATAAAATAAGCTATATTAAATAAAAGACAAGCTGCAAATATAAGATTTTTCTTCCTGGGAAAAATCATTAAAAAGCCATTAGCGCTTTACCTAGATGGTCACTTTTAGCCAGGTCTGTTCTACAATTGTGGGGATGACATTATGGGGGACCAACTAATGAGAATCCACTGGGATTGGTGGGCTGGCACTATGGAATGCATTCCATCAACCAATTAATCTGCATGCATATTTTCTGAAAAATGGTATGCTGAAATCCGTTCTAGGCCATCCTATGCTTTTGTCCATTTGTTTATTTTCTATCCCGATACTGTGATTCTTTTCCTATTAGCTCACAAGCTAATGGAATATAAGCTCAGATTTCTTTTCATATAAAGAAATGCTCTTCATACATGCCTGATTATTTAACCTAAGAGGTCTGAGTCAATTAACAAAGACTGTTAGCTGATAATGTCCATAATCCAGCAGTAATTAATGGTTCTAAAACTGGTGGTAGCTAGGGTTCTGCTGTTTTTGTAACATTTATTTTTTAATTTGCTTTTCTTATCTTTTTAAATAAAGAATGAACTCTGGCTAACATTGCATTGCATGCATTCTCATTCTTTTACTTTTCAATTTTATGCAGGAAAGATTTTATTTTGGGGACCATGTTTTGCCTTTGTTTGAGACTGGTATTCCTCTCCTAAAACAGCGTCTGCACCAGCTTCCTGACGCTGACAATGTGAGTGATGATTAATATTTCTTGATTTATTATCAACTCTAGGAATATATTCTAGCCCATTGAATTTTCTCTATCCTTGATCTCTCCATTCTAATCGTTGTTTCTCTTCTAGATTGTTATTGCATTCCCAGATGATGGAGCTTGGAAGCGATTCCACAAGCTGTTGGATCATTTTCCCACGGTTTTTTTTTTTTTTTTCCCTCAAATAGATTTGAGTTTTAAGTTTAAAATCTGTTGTTTGTGTTATGTGATATCTACCGTTTTATGTTATTGAATGGCAGGTGGTGTGTAATAAAGTTCGTGAAGGTGATAAGAGGATAGTCCGGCTCAAGGAAGGAAATCCTGCTGGTTGTCATGTAGTCATTGTTGATGATTTAGTCCAATCTGGAGGCACCCTGATTGAGTGCCAGGTATCTTCAAATATAATGACTTTTTTTCTTGTTTGAATTATTTCGTCTTCTGAGGTCATGTTCATATTGATTCTCTCTCTCTCTCTCTCTCTCTCTCTCTCCCCACTATTCTTCTAATACAATGTCATTTACATTAAACATCAAAATCTTTTGTGATGTCCCCAACCTGAATTTTTTATTTAACATATGTAGCCCATGTAATTCCAAGTTTGTAGAGGGATAGGGAAATGACACAATATGGATGCATGAATATGGTGAATCAGTGAAATATTGGATAACAGGTGGAGTTGGATTACGTGTTTATCTATGTAAATATGTAATCTCTGTTTTTTCCTTTAAAAGAAATAGATGATTCAAAATCTGTAGGTATAACTTACTGATTTAGTCATGCGAGCATCCTTTTTTTTTTTTTTTTTTTTTTTTTTTTTTTTGGATAATTAGTCAGACAAGCATTTTCAATTTACACATCCATTGTTAACTTATGTAGGGACCCGTACTATGTTCTTCCTTTTTCAATTATATTGTACTTAATGTTGTATCATAACATTCAAGATGCATTTGGTATGTCTTTCCTTACGACAATACTACATTTCCTACAGAAGTATCAAAGTCTTTTCCTCTAAAAAAAATAATAAATCTTTAGTTTTTAATCTTTTAGTCTTTAAAATTAATGTATGTTCAATGTGGATGTGTATCATGTAGTATGATGGAAACGGGCATTTGATATGTGTAAGACATACACATATTATAATAACATTTGCCTTTCTCTCTTACTCTTTTCCTCTTTGATTCTGCCAGAAAGTTTTGGCGGCTCATGGTGCAGCGAAGGTGAGTGCTTATGTCACCCATGGGGTGTTTCCTAAGCGCTCTTGGGAACGGTTCACTCACAAGGATGGTAAGGACTTGCATATTCCTATCCCTGCCCCTATCTTTTGAACTTATATTGATTTTTATTGCCTTCTTAATTTCAATTTCAGAAAGCTCGGAAAAGGCATTCTCCTACTTTTGGATAACAGATTCTTGCCCACTGACTGTCAAAGCCATAGCAAATAAGGCTCCATTTGAAGTGTTGAGTCTTGCAGGATCAATCGCTGATGGTCTACAAATTTGAAAAGATGTTGTGGCAAGAAATGCAAGTGGTGTTATGTTTTAGGCAAGGCTGTATTCAAGAAGCATATTTCCTGATTTTTATTGTTTCAATTGGTAAGTTATGCACACTTACCAATTACACACACTGAGTGGGTTTTGAACTCACAGCCTCACCAATAAATCATTTTGGTGGAAGTAACATTTAAGTTAAATTTCATTGGTTTGTTTCATGATTTTAATGTTACCAACTCAACCAAAAAAAAAAAAAAAAACCCTTAAAGAGTACTGGATTGAACCTAGATCATGGTCTTTTGACTTTTTTAGACTAAAAAATTAAACACCTTGTGGACATGCTTAGGCCCTGTTTGGTTAATTTTTTTTCATCACTCTTCACTCAATTTCATCACTTATTACTCAAAATACCACAATTTCTTGTATCCACCCGTTAGGCACACATTACTAAACTTGTAATCACTCAAAATTTTCAACTTTTTGTGAGCTCTATATCTGTAACTTGGTCAAGGTAAAGCTGTTAGCCTATCTGTGGAAGGTTTCATTCCCATTTTTTCTCTTTTCTCATTTCCCCTTCCCCCTTCAGCCCACATACTCTCCCAAAGCACAAACCCAAACCCATAACTCCAGAAGAAGCTCCCTTGTCGATCTCCACCGTCCGTTGCCAGTGAGCCAAGGTCTCAGTAAATACAACACAAAAAATGGAGGAACATGGAAATGGAGGAACATGAAAAAAAAAAACAAAAAATATCAAAATAAAACTAAACAGCTTTGGGCATGTAAACAAATAGAGGGGCTAAATTTGGGTCTCACCGGAAACAAAAATTGGTGAACGGAACTGTGAATGCTTGTCTCAAGCTGAAGGTGCTGATAAGCAAAACGGGAGCTCTGCTTCAGTTGTGGGTTTAGGAGAAGAAAAAGGGAAAGTGAGATGAAGAAAGTGAGCTTGGGTAGTTGGAAAAGTTAAGCCAAAATGTTTATTGGAGCTATTGTGGGTCAACAGCGATGTAACTACACACTGCTGTGGGACCCATTTGGAAAGAAAAATTACGAAAATTGCCAATGAGTTAATAAACTCATAACTTGAAAACACGCTTCTGGTGTTTCCGAAATTAGTAACTCAAAACTCAAAAAACTTAAGTTTTGTTAACTGAGTGAACAAACAAAAAATCATCTAAACAATGTTTCCTTATGTGGGCCCCACAGATTTTGGGTTATGAGTTAACAAAACTCAGTTTTGTTCACTTAGTTTTGCAAAATCCAAACAAGGCCTTAGTACTGGTTTGCAACTAGATCACGGTGTTCAATCTATTTTGGACTAAAAATGTTAAACACCGCTGACACGCTTGCAAATTTCATTGATTGTTTTGTCATTTGGGCTCACCATGCCTGAGTATGGAATAAATGACACCATAAATCATTGAGTTTTTTTTTTTTTTTTGGGCTTGGAAATCCCTATGAAAATGATAAGCAAAGAAGATTGGCATCGCATTCCCATATAGGTGATACATTGTTTACTACGCTGCTCTTCAAAAGCTAGTTCATCTTATAAATATTCAGTTGAGTTAACTAGATGTTTGACGGCAAGAAACATTTGCTTGGATAAAGAGTTCGTGAGGTTGCCTGAGAGTCGAATAATAAAGTTCTATGCACATTGTGAGAGAGATTGTGAAAGAAGCTTAGTTACAAACACCGTATGTCTGTATTCAAGGGAAGACGAAAATCGCATATAAACAAAGAGCAAGGTCCTTGAAAAAAAAATCATATTCAGAACCATTTGGTTCTTGTAGTATTAAGCCCATAAGAGTTATCTCAAAGATAGCAATGCTTAATCATTTGACTAGTGATTAGTCTGAAGAACAGCTGCAGTATTGAAAATTGTTTTTGACACCAAAGTAAAACACTTCTTGAGAGATGGTAAACATCTGCAGGATTCTACGTCAAGGAAAAAGACGGGTTACCTACACTATGGTGTCTTTGGAAGGCAGTGAAGTCATTACTATCATGATATATATTCCATAATAAACAAAGTGACTTTTTTGTGTGTTGGGGGTTTACTCAAACCAATGTCATTATGGAAAGGCAGATGCCCACTAATTCATGGCTATAGGTCTCAATCTTATAGCCAAATTTAATTGTTAAAAAAGGAAATTAGAGTAAGTGCAAACCCCATAACTCAGTTTTCTAGTAAGAATTTTTTTTCCCTCAAATCTATTGTACATTTATAACAGAACAACGTATCATGGAAAAGTCAACAATTATTTCCTAAGCAAAAACATGCCGAAAATACGCCTCCTTTCATTTATGCCAATTTCTCAACAATTACATGCAAACAATGTATTAACCCTAAGAGATGAAATGAATAACTTGATCCACACTCAATTCAAATTAAGTTCTACAGATATCAAACTAAAAACATTTCATTTACGATTTTGAAGAAAAAAATCTGTTAGAGAGAGAGAGAGAGAGTAACAAGACATCTATACAACCATATATTTCCTCAGATACAGATTTTCTAAGTCACACAATAACACTGTAAGTCTGTAACACATGAACATGATGGTTCTGTTTGTCCCCTTTCTGTACACAATCTTTTTACAACCCCCAAACCTGATAAACATCTAACCATACACATGTAATGATATTAGCAAATTGACTTGAAAGACCCAGAAAAAAAACTGAGAGATGATAAAAAGCAAACCCGAAAGGAGAGATCATGCCCAAGCCGGTGGGCAATGCATATGGCTGGAGAGAGACTTCACAATTCAGCAATATGCTTCCCTTATTCCCCTGGTTAAATAACAATTTGTACCTCTACATATAAACAAAATGCTCTCTGCCACTTTTCCTTGGATACTTCCTCATGAAATATTTTCAAGTATCCATCACTCGAAGGTGGAGGTAGCCAATAAGACACAGCAATTATACGCCCGTTACTTGGTTCTCTTTCAACTTTATACACTTGAACATCTATGCAACAGTTAGCAGCTCCTAGTTGCCAATCCTTAAGGCTAAGAGTAGATTTTCATACGTAGTTAAATTTTCTCTGGCCTCTCATCCAGAATTTCCTTTGGGCTCTCCAATGAATCCCCTGAGTAAGACCCATCTGGTTGTCGAATACATATGTTCAAATTGCTGGAAAGGAAAGGTTCCTGGAGGACACACACACAAAAATAGTCAGGAAATAAACATGGTTTCTCCAAATCAACTTCAAGAAACCATGACTAATAATAAATTATGGATACATTAATCTTTGTTTTGTAAATTCTAAAACAGGATATTAAACTCTCTCTTTTATTTCTTTATCAAGATCAATTTGATAACCTGATCAAAGATGCCAAGGGAACCACAGAAACTAGAAATGGACCCTTGGTCTAGCTATTTCAACCATCAGCATCAGCCCCCTCTTTCACTCTTCGCACCCCACTCAAAACAAAGGAAAATTGTTGTATACAAATTGTATGAGAATTTTTTCTGTTTCACAATATCCTCTCCAACAGTTAAATTCTCCTTTGCGTTCCTCTAAATGCCTCATTATGTAAGGTACAAGCTACTAACAAAAAATTAAGGATGAATGTAATGTACTCCAACAAAGAAGCTGCTTCCAGACAGACCCTAATTAAAGCTCAAAAATAGCATGAAATAAATAACAAACATAAATGAATACTAAGCAGTTATCAACATAATATTTATATAGAATCAGCAATAAATATCTTCAGGCAATTAAAGTTAGAAGATGCTGGCATGGTGACATTATTTAGAGTTAGAAGAACTAGCAAGAACGCTCCAAGTAGTTGAGGATATTTCTAGTTTGTTATGATCAATAAACATGTAACCTGATCAACAATCTCTTGACCCTCTGAGTGAAAGAGAATTGGCCGGCATCGCTTATCTTCATTCATTAGGCTTGAATTCTGAAAGTGTGTCACAAGGGCAGCCTTGCCCTGAATTCGTGCATATGCCAGTGAAGCAACTTTTTCACTATTGAACTTCTCCCACTTCTTTCCATTAAATGCCTGCATAAATTTCCATGGTATAAGTTCTGGAAATTTTGAAGGATTTCCATGACTCCAATTCAGCAGATAAATCTTCTGAATTATCAGCCAGATATAAATGCAAAGAATTTCCTATTTAAACAAAAAATTAGTTTTTATGAAAACATGAGCATATAAGTTTACTTTTACAACGTTGACATAGAAGAATGTCTAAAGTTAATAATGTATTGCTACTCCTGGAGCCTCAAGCAAAGGAAAAAGCTGAACCTGATAGAAGGGGATAATGTGTGAAGGAGACACCATATTAATGAAAGCATAACCCACATTGCATTTATTCTGCAACAGACAACTTTAACATCAGTCGCAATTCAACTATAGGAGATTGAAGAATATGGTATCTTATATTCCCACAATGGCATTACCTTAAAATCAATTGGCAAGTAGAGAAAATCATAAGTACCCCGGTGATTTTCATCAATAGCAGCCAGCAGCATCTTTGAAGTGTACCTGGTAGGAAGATAATAGAAGCAGAAATCATCAACGAATTGACCACCTCATTCAAAAACTAGGAAATTTGTAATGATTTCAAAACGTTGACCATATATTGTTCTTACTTATTAGGAATGTTTTTAATCATTAAAGTAGTCCTAGTATCTTCCCCACTGATAATTTTATCCAAATCAAGCTGGTACTGCTTCTTGCTATCTGTCTGGTTTACACTATTCTCAACTCGCCTACTTCGACCACGGTCACCTAATCCCTCATTGCCAGTTGCTCCAGGTCCCAAATAAGAACCATTGCCAAGGAACAAGGGAGAATGCCTTGGCAGTGACATCATTCTGAAACTAGGAGAACCATTTTCTGTTACATTTCCTGAAAGACCGACACCAGCACTCATAGCTGCACGGGCACCAATGTTCATCACATTGCTGCGACTTAAACCCATGCCTGGAAATGCAACTGGATTCATGAACGATGTGTCCGGTGACTCTGGGAAGAAGCCAAACTGCCTTTCAAGAGGAACACCAGAAGGAGCAGATCCAACATGATGTTGGTGATGTGAGCCTACAAAAGAACCTTGACGACCAGCATATGGAAAACCTTGACCCTGTCCACTGGATGCAAATGGGTACCCAACAGATGATGTTTGCCACGCAGAAGAATTGGCACGCTCAGAGTAAGGACCTGGACTTCCCCAGAGAAACTGAGGACCAGATAATGTTCCAATGCTAGATGAATTCAGATTTGACTCACCAAAAGAAGACAGGGGTCCTGGACTTGTGCTGAATTTCTGCTCAGAAAGGGAATGGGAATGCTGATAGGCAGCACCTTGCGTCGATCCCATGTTGGGGAATATCTGATTAACATGGTTCACCCTTCCAGTATCCTTACCAATTGGTGCAATTTTTGGGGAGGTAGATACATGATGTGGCAGAATTGAAGCTAACCCAGTCAAATGGTTGCTGCTTATAGGGCTGAGATTTCCTGGACCTGGGGACTTACTAAAAGAATGCAAAGGATTATGATCACCTGGGCTGCCAAATTGTGGCCAGCTACCTGTCATAGAAGTGCCAGTAATCTTATAACTGAATGTCTTTCCAATAAGAATAAGCATACAGATACTTAGTTGTAGGATATGTGAGTTATTTAGAGATAAAAGTACCAGGGGGAGAATTGGTCACTGGTGAACCAACATGCGGTCGGAAGCTTCGGATTTCATCCTGTTCCAACTCTTGACTTAATTGTTGCATCAAGCTATAGATCAAAGGTACAAGCAGGTTAATTTCTTCACAGCTTAATGGATTAATAACAATATGTAGCAAGATATCAGTCAAAATGGGAACCAAGGAAGGGTGCTGTTAGTTAGCTTTGTTTAAGATATTCTTTATAAACAAAAAAAGAGAAGAGGAGGGGAGGCAAGAAAGTAAAACATAGCATATGATGAACCTAATTCAAACAACACGCAAATAAATATAGAGAGATCCTTTAAAAGATCCATATGAAAAAGTATTAAGGGCCAAAAAAATGTAGAGTTAAAAGATAGAAGAAAATAGACAGTTTACTATGAAGACATGTTGCAGATGCTCACAGGCTCCATGAAATAGGAGCCAGAAATTACATATAGCATTACAAGTTTTTGATAAACAAGCTTTTCATGAAACAAAAACAATTTTTACATCCTGCAGGAACCAGAAGCTTACGTTTTTCTATCATCATCACTAGAAGGCCACCAATTCAAGTGTATCAACTTTACTTCCTATTTTCCTTTATTCATGGGTCCCAAATGTCTATTTGTTTTCATGAATTTTTTTAATTTTTTAGGGCTTTCCTTTGTATACTTCCATTTCCCTTTGTAAAGTAAACAATCATCAAAGAATTTTAGCACAGTTCCTACAACATGCCCATGAATATTATTTTGGACAGGTTGGTTTTAGTTATATAAAAAGCTTTTTTTCCCACCTAGAGTTGTACAAAGCATATATATGTTACCTACGGGAACAGCAACTTTGACGTGCAGTAGCTTTGTTGGTTGTAGTATGATATTCAAGGTTTTGGAACTTGGGCTCAAGGGTCCACCATAACAAGCTTTGAGTTGTTTTTCTTTAGTACACAATATTACTACCAACAAAAGTATCAAGGAGCCATGGATCAATTGGTCATACCACACCATGACATTATGAGCTGCTGAACATTGATTTGAAACCCCACCCCAGCAGCTCTTTGTTGATAATTTTTTCCATACAGCCCAACCCATCACGCTTTTTTGACCCATGTCCTGGTCAACAGTCTTAGTTATTGATCCAGTGGGTCAACAGGTTTGAATAGTTATTTGTTGAAAATGGATCTTACAGGGTGACCAGCCCGTTTATAGACACAATTCCTAGGACAATTCGTCTGACTGTGCAGTCCAGTCCAGGTCTTAAAACATTGAGGAGAATCACATGCTAAACCATAATGCTTATTGTTTGAGGTCGCTTTCATACAGCCATTTCTCTGAGTAAAATAAAATGAAAAAGAGTTGCAGCAGAGGAAGGCTTTGGGATGAAAAGTTGATATTAACAATAAAAAGTTCTTTTTTCTTACTGCTTGTACAAGAATTTAGATGTTGGCTGGGGTGGCAAAAGGGATGATAGGCCTTAGATTCAAGTCTTCCTCTAAGAAAGAGAGAACTAAAAGGAGCAAGAATTCACGCCAACAACAATGCGTTAGCTCTGTTATGACAGCAACTAAATACTTACTTTCGACGTGCTCCACCAGGGCGGCTAGGTTCAAGCTTTATGCGTTTCCCAGCTATGTCACTCCTATTTAATGCTCTAAGAGCTGCCTCTGCAGCTCTAACATCATAAAATTCTATGAATTTATGGTGTCTCTTGTGTGGTGTTTCCCTGATCTGCATTTCATTCACAAAGTTATTTAAAGATTAAAGAGCTAAGCATAATAGTGCATAAAGTATACATACAAGGATGAGTGAATGAATACAAAACATGTAAAAGAAACACATCCAAAAGGTAGCACCTCTTTGACTTCCCCATAAGCCCCAAATATTTGACGAAGGTCATCATTTGATACCGATGGATCCAAATTGAACACCACAAGAGTTCCTTGGTTAATATCCTTTTCTGATGGGTTATCCTGGAATAAAGTAGAGAAGGAATGATGCATGACATAGAAATGGATTGAAATCAACAGTACCAAACAAAATCATAAAAACAAGCATCCTGTTTCAAACCTTGGGAATTGAAAAATGAATGTCAAGTTTTCTTCGTCTCAAAGGCTTATTTTGTAATGCACGCATTGCAGTACGAGCAGCTCGGATATCATAATAAGATATCATCACAAAGCCCCTATGCTTGCATGCGGTGTATAAAGTTCTGATATCCCCATATTGCTACCAAAATAAATAAATAAATAAAAAGAAGTTTCATAATCAATAAGTGTTAAGAGTAACAAAATATAGATGAAACACTGTTTTACCATATATGTAATATAGAAAAGGAAAAAAAAATCACAGAACTCAAACCACCCCCACCCCCCAACACAAACACAAATTACATAACGTTATTTATTTATTTTGGGTAAGTATAAAATCTGAAATAACTCTGTGACACTAATCATATGAACCTTTTGTTATGTTTCTCATTTACATGTTACAAATATTATGTTCTGAAATACTAAATACATTAGTTTCCACTATAAGACCCACATCAACTATGTTTCCAAGATTAAAATAAGGTCATTTTGCAGAAAATGGTATGCAGTATGCATTTTCCAAGATTAAAATAAGAGGAGGGGAATGGAGGGAAGTGCAAAAGATCACCTCTCCCTCAGAGTCCCTAATTTGATTCACCACAATTGGGAGGAAAGGAAGGAATCAAAGAGTTGCATGGGTGTAGTATACATTTTAAATATCTTTTATCCATGAAGGATCCACCATGTGTTTTCCTTTCCTTCTGTTCTTCTTGACGGCCAAACTCCCTAAGAGACATAAGGATTCTCCTTTTTTTTTCATTTACTTCACTTCACTCCGATTGTAGGGAAGGCAATGAAGCAACGTGGGGCCAAGGATCCCATTCCCTATCCTATCCTATCCTTGAATGTTAATTTATCCCTTGCTCCATCCCCGCTTTGGGGATGACTGGGAATCCCCCACCACACTGTCATATATTACTTATTTTCATGGTGAACAATAAAAAAAAAATTAAAAAATTTAAAAATTTAAAAAAAAAAAAAAAAAAAAGTATATGTATGCATATAGTAAAAGTTATATACACAAATATAGCAAATAAAAGGAAATTAAAAATTCTTTCTAAAGATAATGTAAAAAATATTAATGTAAGAGGAGTTATATAATTGAAAATATAAAAGGGTACTTATATGACAATTATAAGTGGATACTGGAAAGGGTGGTCCAAGTCTCACCCCTTAGTGGGAACAAAATCGAACCTCATCCCTGTCCCTGTGGTTTCTTGTGGAATCCCCACCCCATACAGGGCACAGTACGGCAGATCCCAACTTAATAGGGCTAAACTGCCATCCCTATTATATTATTTCCTTTTCCTTCCTTCTCTAATGGAAACAAAAAGAGCATATATGCCCACTACACGTCAAATTAAGCTGAATACTTACAAGCAACCATCCCAAGAATTAACTCAATTTTTTTGTCTTCTTTCCTTCTGTCACAATGCTTGGGAGTTCACAAAGATATGGAATAAAAAGGAATGAGATTTTTTTTTCTCGTGTGGTTGGGAATTTAAAAAGAATAAATGTATTTTTGCCTCAATTAATGAGGGAGAATGGAGCATTCAGCCCATGGATTGTTCATTAAAATGGAATGGAAACCATCTCTATCCCTCTTTTTAAAATTCCAACCAAGAAACTGTTCCCTTCCATTCCTTTCCTTTCTACAGTGCATCCAAAGTCTAAACAGTTAACACACTAGGAAGCTCTACCTCAAGTGACCCCCTTGCCCTTGTTTCCTTCAGAAGAATGTTGGAACAGGCTGAATACTATCTCAAATGAGCATCTAGGAGTACAATACTACAAATTGTATTAGAAGAGCTGGGCAACAGCATGTACTCTTTTGAGCATCTTAATTTTGTTGGCAACTTAAAGACCAGAAATGGACTTTTTCTAACAAAAACGCATAAAAATGCAAAACCAAGGGGGGGGGGGGGGGGGGGGATTTCAACACAAGCAGAAAGGTTATACAAGAGAGTCGCTCCAAGAGGAGAAGAAAAAAGGAAACTAGTGAAAAGGTTCTATCAGACAGCAGTCAACAAGACCTAGGCTTCCCCTGCAGCTAATATGGAATTGGTAATTTGCGAACAGAATTTATTTGATAAGATTTATCCGTACATTTTTCCAGATTACCAAGGAGATGATAGTTGCAGGATTTAAAATTTTCAAGTGATAGCATAATATAAGCCAAAATTTCAACTTTCATAAGCAAGACAAAGCAGATATAGGCAGTCAGAATTTTGATGAAACTAGTGTAAAGTACCTCAAAGAGAGATCTCAATTCAGAGTCCTCAACATTACTATTGATATTTCTGACAAACAGTGTCCTTGATGGATGCTCCCCATAGGGATGTTCCCCAGCAACTGTCCCCACACCATTTGGAAGCGCATAGTGAGCAATGCCATTCGAAGTAACACCATCAGATATGCTTATCTTTGACAAACCAATACCAAGGCTCTCTGGGGACTCATAATCCAATTCCATACCCCCTCCACTACCAAATAAATCATCTTCTAAATCCTCCAGCTGATTAGGCAAATCACTTAGGTCAAAATCTTCCATTATGCCAGCCAAAAGCTCATCATCATCAGGAAGCATGTTTCCTATTGTATTTTCTTCAATGTCTTCAAGCAGATCCTTCCCCTCAGTATCTTGGTCAAGTTTATCTAAATTAGGCGAGTTATCCTCAACAGATTGATCACCATGATCCAAAGCAGTAAAGTTCACTGCAAATTGTCAAAAATAAGTCTTGCTAATCAGTGTAAGAAGTAGGTATATACAATATCTTGTGACGAGCTAAAAACATACACTTTTCATGTGAAAGGACAGGCAATGAGCTAGAAAACAAGCTTGCATCACTTGATGAATGATATGCATCAATTCCACGTGGGATCCCCCACACACTACTTCCCACTTTTCCAGGAACGTTAACTGATGGAATCTTGAATTGACCTACAAAAACAGTTATGAATGCTAATCAATGAGTATGACACATACATACACAGGCAAATACACATATAACATGAGAAAATATATGTTATCAGCTTTGATCAGCAGATGAAAGAGGATGACCTTCAGAATGACCTGAGGTAGAACCCTTTAGATATTGCTCCATCCAGTCAATTTCTGCTAACAGCAAGAAAAATTAAGGTTAAGCTATTATACAATTATCAACTATAAGGAACTTTTTAGAGGCTATCAAAAAGATGCAAAGATACAGATACATGCAACAATGAATATGCACTTATTATGCAGCAATCACCATGGAGAAAATGAATTAATAAAAAAGCAATCATTAATGTTCAACTTTTTTGAACTCAAGTGCAAGCACTAATTCTTCACAACGGTTTGAGTAATTGCACCTAGGTAAAATCAGTCCAAAAGCACAACTGTGTGGCCCACTAATTCTTCAACTATAAATGTGACATTTCACATATCTACACGCCTCAATACCAATTAGTTACCCAAAAAAAAATGTATAGTAACCAATGATTAATCATCAATCATCTTCCGGATATGGGACATTGATCATGAAGAATCATGAGTGTCAACCAGTTTGGCCCATTGGAGTTGAGAACAAGCAACATTTTCTCCTTCTTACATATCCAAGGTCCACTATTAAATTTCAGATAGAATTGAACAATTCAACACCTAAACTCCTGAAAATTGATTAATGCACAAGTATAACTACAAAATGGGACCAATAACACCGGTACATCAAAACCCCCGACCAGTTTAAGATTCAATTAAAGTTAAGAAATTTTTTGACGAAATAGTTCATAAGCTAAATGTTGAAGCTAAATCATGCAAAGCTCCATATGACATGTAAAGTAAAATTAAATAAAAACCACCCAAAAAAAAAGACCAACTTAGCAGCTCTTAAAATCCACCTGATGCAGAGTCTACACAGTTCCAAGCTCAAATTTTACTACATAAACCAGAACCAAGATGGTAATTTTAGCAGAGCAAGAAATACCCACCAAGCCCAAACCCATATACAGTTTCATCATCATTCACTGTTTTCCATCAACAAGAAATTAAATTTCACCAAAACATGAAATACCCACATGCTATTTCACCCAATCACATCCAAAAACATAAAAATCAAACACAAACAAAAAATTCTCCAAAAAAATCAGAATTACCACTAAGAATTCAGAAGCACACACAGAGAAAGAGAAAGTAGAGAAAGAGACAAAAGTACCTTTTAAAGAGAGAACAAGAACACACACACAGAGAGACAGAGACAGAGACTGAGAGAGAAGTTAAAGAGAACCCGTTTCTTGAAGATGGGTACAAACTATTTGGCAGATAGAAAAACAAAGCTTTGTCCTTGATCAAAGAAAATTAAACACCAAGAGAGAAAGAGAAAGAGATAGAGAGTTCCGTAGAAGCAGAGAAATTTCTTTCTTCTACTCCTCTACTTCCTTCTCTCTCGCCGGGAAACCAGAGAGAAAAACTGTAAGAAAATCAGAGAGAGAAAGAGAGAGAGTAAGAGTGAGAAAGTAAAACAGAGGAAAATGATTGGAGGGAAGGAGTGTAAGTACAGGGAAATTTATTTATTTCACACACTATTAAATAGTGAACACACCAACCCAAATCCCCCAAAAAAAAAAAAAAAAACTGCTAAATTTCTTTTTTTTAAAAGGAAAAAAACTTCTGCTATTGCTTTGCTTTGCTAGACTTTTTTTTTTTTTTTTTTCTTTGTAATAATATTTTTGAGGGATACACATAGTATTTTAAATCAATTCTTGATTATTAATTAGTGAAGATAACAATTGATTTATTTGACCTAGCGAAAATTGTACTATAGGTTCTTTGTCCAATGACAAGTCTTAGACTTTATAAGTTTGAGCTAACTCGAACAGAAACAAAAATACTAGTAACCCTCTGTATGCGTGTGACCAAAAAATTAGGCCGTATTTGAATCCTATTTGGCGTCCGTTGACACATATGCACTTTAGCAATTTAGCATAGACACATGCTTGTCTGTTTCTCCAACCATTCGCATGGCAACCCAAAAATATTTAAAAAATTAAAAAACAATACCACCTTGCAATAGTGGCACTATCTTCACCCTGGTTATATGCTTTTACGCTATTCTAAAATCCGATGGAATTTTGACCCAATCCTTAAAAATAATAATAACGATGGGATTCATTATAGGTTGCATCATGTAAGGGAAACAAGGAACCAAAAGTTGTTGTTATGAAAATAACAGGACCATTTGGTTTCGTTTCAAATGAATTTTTTTTAGAAATTAAAAAAAAAAAAGGTCTATTACGGTGATATTCTATAAAATCATGTGATGCAATTTTCATTCATGATAGAGTTTTTCTCCAATTTGATTTGAAAAAATTTCTTCCAACCCATTACATTTATTATTTAAAGAAATTTTAAACATAAGTCACATAACTCATTAAATAGGTTATGTAATCAATTATCACATTGTGTCCTTTTCAAAAAAAAAAAAAATTATCACATAGTGGATTAAAAAATATTTTCTTTAAACCGGTTTGGAGGTAATTTTTTTCTTTCATTAATGAATATATATATATATACTTTTTTTTTTTATATATTCTCATGAAGTAAACAAGAAAGTGCGCATTGATTCAATGGTAAATACCCTTTGCTCAAGTGAAAATGATGTGTTGCAAGTTCAAGTGAGGAGATTTATCTCTATGGAAATTTGAGATAAGATTATCTACCAACCATTATTTCAAATTATTTATAATAAAATTGAGAGTGTTGTATGCGGAGCAAGACAATTAAGTAAAAATTAATTCTTGAAAAAAAAATCATAATCTTTTAGATAATTTTAAATGAAATTTTAGGATTTTTTTTTTTAAATAACTATAAATTCCAAGGAACTCGAGTGTCTCACACTCGATTTCCCAGTAGATTTTCAAAGGCCGAAATCGACTCCAAAAAAGTCGAATTGCTATAAACCAAATATGTTTCAAACCTTACCTAACTAATACAATAGTTTGAGGGATTTGATTATTTTTTAATAAAATCCGAAATTTTAGGTTTTCTTTAATGTAGCATGTTAAAAGAGTGTCCTTTTAATACAATCGTTGAGGAGAATAAAATAGGCCCACGGTCCACCTCTATTGGGAAAAGAGCAAAAATAACAAAAAAAAAAATTTAAAAGCAAAAATAACAAAAATAAATAGTAAAAAGTGGAACTTTTTTTATTTAAAATCCTTTGATTAGCTAGATAATCTTAATGGACTATATTGGAGATTCCAGCTTACGATTATCGCTATAAACAAAACCTTTCATTTAATTATTACTAAATATTAGTAATGATTCATAGAATCATTAGTCTTTTGTGGGGCCTATGAGGTTGTCTTGTTCTGAGTGTGTTGTTGAGCAATTGGTTGAAAATTTGGGAAGGCACGAAGCTTTGGTGAGATTGACTATAGATTGTTAATTCCACTACCTTTACTCTAGTGGGTCTACTGACGTGGTCTTGCGTCAGCTTAGAGGTTCGGCTTTTGCTGATTTTCTGAGTAATGCTAGGATCACCAAATTGGCACAATTTTGTGCCATAATTCACCATATGGCAAGTTTTGGGACAAAATTGTGCCAATTTTAGTGGTCTTAGCATTATTTACTTTTCTATGAAAAATATTCGGGAGGAATAACCCTTTCCAATTGCATGTTGTCACGGCTGGAGTAAATTTCTAGAGAATGAGTTATTTTTTAAAAAGTGTTTTTCATAAATTTATCTCATTTTTTTAGGTTTGGTAACCACTTTAAATGAGTTGAAAAATAATATTTTAACTTTCTTATTTAGGTTGTTGTGATATAAAGTTTTTTTTTTTTTTTAAATATTAATGGAAAGCAATTTCTAAAAATAAGTCATACTTTTTATTTTGACCAGAAATAATTTTCCTTTAGCTCATTTTTTCTAATATTATCAAATACTACAAAACACAGAAAACTATCTTTTATACAAGATTATTATATGTGATTTTTTTTTTTTTTTTTTGTTATCGGCTATTAGAGGATTTATGTATTTCCACAAACCAAATTAATTTATTTATTTGAACCCGTTCAGATTGTAATCATGAAAATAAAAGTCTGATAAATTTAGAAAAGATAGAAAGAGATGGTTTTATGATACAACTCTAAAGCTCTTCCTATTTTTAGGTTTATCTAGTACTACAAATATTGCACACACAATCATTATAGAACTAATTGCGGAATGATTTTATAATCAAAATTAAATTAAATTAAATTTTTTTGTTGAACTATAATGATCATAAGTTGACTACTTTTTGGCTTTGTTGTGTGTGATAACTGGAAAGCTCCAGCTGCTCTACCAATTTTAATCAAGGTGAGGCTTTGCAACAGGAAAGTTGACTCTTTTTTCATATATGAAAAGGTTTTATTTTTTGGTCAGATTTTCTAATAGTTAGTATATATCCTCAAAACTTTTCTATATTGTTTTTTATCAATAGAACTTTTTTTTATAATTAAGAGGAGAAATTTTAATAAAATTATGGATATGTTCTTGAGATAGTTTTGTTTTCTTTTTTGAGAAAATCTCTTTAAACTTTAAATATTTATTTAAAAGCCTTAAACCTTTTATTGCATTATCATTATAAAACTTCGTAATTAGTATCCTAATGACACTTCATTAAGTCAACTAGCAATTGGCATCTCTAGTTTCTGTTAAGAGAAGCAAGCTTAAGCTTTAAAAATGTCATTAGATACCCAGCTAACTTATAGGCCTGGTTAAGGATAAGGAAGGAAATGCACTTAAAATAAGTTTTTGTGTTTGATTTTTTAAATGCACTAAAATAATTGGGTACTAAACACTGATATAGGCCTGGTTACTACTCGAAGGTCCCTCTCCCTATAAAAATATAAACCAAAGCATGTAAGATAACAATATAGTAAAAAAAAATGAAAATGTCAACAATTCTAGTACACAGTTAGCCTTTGTCCATTATTTGATTATTATTATCTCACACATAAATACATAATAAGAAATTAAAATCATGATCCTTGGTGGAGAAGCGAATATGTTTACCTTTTTTTTTTATTTTTTTTTTTTATGAAGGGAATGGTTCATAGCTAATCTCAGCATGACCTTTTTTTTATTCTAAGGGATCAAATATATCACTTATAAATAAATGAGTTCTTAATAATTTCATATCCATGAATGAGTTATGGCCAAATTGACATTCCATCTTTAATGATGACGTGTGATCAAGGGTTCAATCCCATACTTTATCAAAGAAAAGAAAACAAAAATATGTGCAATGTCTATTTTTTTCATTGTTCAAGGTATATTTTTTATTTTTCTCACATTGATGAATAAGCATTTTATCAACTTTTTTTCTTATTAGAGCATCATCTTTGATGATGCCAAAAATCGTCAGTGAGTTGTGCAGTACTCACGTGCTCTAGACGAAACCTGCAAAACAGAAACAAAAAAAACCTTGCAAAGAGTACTGGTGTGGTACCAGCCAAATACCCTCCGAAAGTTAAGTTAGAGAGAATTTCTACAACTCTAGAGTGCTAGAGCTGTGAGAATTACGCGTACCTTGGTTTGTGAGGAATTTGGGGTTTTTATAGTAGTATAGAGCTGACCTCCGTTTCTTGATGGAAAATGTATTTTCTTGTAGAGAAGATCCTCTTTAATGCCCATATATCGTGGGATTATTTCCTTGTAGGGATTCTAGGCGTGAGACACAAGACATTTCCATATTACGTTTCTTGGAGACCACTTAGGCCACGTGGCTTCACTATCCGTCTCCTTTGCGTCTGTCTGTCCCATTGGAATCCGTTCTCTACAAAGAATCCCCCTATCTTACTTAAGTCAGTCTACTTCGAAGGGTCCGTTCGTTTTTCTTCCTTTCTATTTGACATACGATCCCGTCTACCAGTTCTTTGATTGTTAGGCCATCTAGACCACCTCCTTTGGCAACACTGTCGCTTATGACTAACTCTGTTAATTGGATCCATCTGCCTTGGGATTTATTCCTATCAGTTGCCCCTTCACTCTATGGGTCCGTCGCCTGGTATCCTAGGTGAACACGTGGAGTGACGGTTTCACCTAGTTTCTAGGGAGTCTTGTTTTGATTGATAGGCCAGTTGAGAGTCATAAATGCTGGGGTGACATGTGGCACGATTTTAGTGGTTGGTTACTCAGACCGAAGCATCTCTTCGTCTTCCGTGCCATTTCCTCTATATATATGTCGTTTCTCCCCTTCATTTCTACTTTTCGCAACAATTTTCCAGTGTCAGAGAGCCATTGTCACCTGCAGGAATTTGTTACTCCGTCACCTCAGCGTGTCCGTTCACCACGTTGTTTTCGTCCCCTTTCTGCATCGTACACCTGTAAGTGCTCTCCGTCCTATACAAATATTTTTCTTTTCTTTGTTTTTATAAGTACTGTATGTCCGTCGCATATGCAAACCTGTAGAGTCTTAAGGATTTGGACGTGGACGAGTCAGAGAGTGATACAAGTAAAGACTCAAACAACGAGGAGAACGTTGAATCTCCTATTAGATTGTCATTAGCCCTGATGGCCTTAGGATGTTCGTTCTTCCCCTTATGTGGACTGTTGGGAAATTTAAACCCCGGTTGATAGAATTAACAAGTTTTAAATCCAAATTGTTAATTAGATTTATTATCAATAAAACTTGTTAAAACAAATAAACATCAATATCATGTCAATAATGAATGCAGCGGAAAAGTAAATAAGACAAGATATGATGACCCAGGAAAACCAATGAAACCAACCAGTTTCACAGTAAAAAACCTGGGGGGAAACCTTCCCGAAAAGCAATCCACTATAGTAAAGAGAAGTTTCAGATCTAGTACAAAACCTTTGTCCCTAGACTCTACAATCCCCGTAGATGAACTCACAGCAGAAACCTTCTACCGCTTCAGAACCTCTGAACTCTTCAATATATGAACGCCACCCTTTGATGCACGAATCCCAAGTACGTGACTAATCAATTGCGCGGATCCCAGTACGCGACTTCAATCACCAACTAGAAGAAGATGTTGGCTGCAAAGTTCTTCACTTCATCAAGAATGAAGATCAAGAAACACTTAGTTACAAAACCCTAAGGCGCAAAAGACGCAGTAGCTTCTTTTTCAGAGAGAATAATCTTTTTCATATGTTCTCCTTGTATTCTCTTATTCTCTTGTGATACAGCCTCCAAAATAAGCCTTATATAGGTCTAGGGTTATGAGAAAAGAAACCCTACTCAAATACATAAGCCTGGCCCAAAAATCAAAAAGCTGAATTTCCGTAACCTCGACAGATAGCTGCTATCGAGGAGGTGTCGAGAAGGTGTCGAGGTTTAATGAATCTCAACAGATACAGCTATCGAGGAGGTGTCGAGAAGGTGTCGAGGGGGCAGAAACTTTCTCGATCGATCGACCAGCTATCGAGAAGCTATCGAGATTGCGATAAGAATCAGCTGAAGATCTCGACAGATAGCTAGGTGTCGAGGTAGCTATCGAGAAGGTGTCGAGATTTAAAAATTCTGCACTTCGACTTGCTTTTTCTTGGACATACTTGATGACTTCAACACTTGATCTTGAAACATTGTTTCTTGAAGTATTAAAAACATCTAGAACTACCCAATTACAAGTAGAATGCGTTTTGTCAAAGGATTAGCCAATTTACATAAAATATGACATATGTTCTTAACATGTGAACACATATGTCCTAACATTCGACCATTAAAAGAAAACACTTCGACACCTTACGGGAGAGATATCAGATTCCTGTCGACATCCTCATCCATCTACCTTTTATGTTTAAGAAGTGTTATTACCGAAGTGTTGATGACTTTGAGGTGTATAAGCAAATGTTCAAGGCAGGATTCAGATTGCCTTTAAGTGCTCTCCATCGTTGCTTACTCCAATACTTAGGACTAGCCATCACCCAGATTACTCTGAATGCTTGGAGAATCTTCCTTGGTTCGGAGGTGTTGTATGGGGTTCTAAGCAAAGGGAGACGTCAGCTAACTATGGAGGAGTTCTTCCATTGTTACCATCCCTCTAAGATCGTTAAGTCTAGGGGGATTTATATTTTCCTGCCGAGGAAACCGGTGCTCAGGCTAGTGTATGAGACCCTTGATTCCAACCGGAACTAGAAGAACTGGTATTTCTTCATCTAGGGAGACAATTGGATGTGCCACCCTGATAAACGGGAGAACATGCCCCTTGTTGATAGAACTTGGGGCATGATGCCTCCGTCTGGTAGGCGTCTGTTTGCTTAAATTTGCTAATTTATTTATTTTGTCCGTTTTACTTGTTAGTCTAACTATCTCTTATTGCCAGGATTGTCCAGAGGTTAACCTTGAGCAGTGGAGCTTTTTGGGGAAGATCTTTAAAATTTTGTTAAAAGAGAGGACGTGAAAGAAGCTCGTCACTTTAGACAGCCTGCACTAGTACTACGAGGGTCCCAAGCCCATAGCCACTGCCCGTCGCTACAACGCACAAGCACGCCAACGTGAGTCCGTCACTTATTTCTTACTCTTTTAGTTCCTCTTGTAATTTGTCTGACTTTTTCCTTCTGTTCCCCTTATCACAGAAATGGAAGACGACAAGAGGAGGGTTTACATCCATTAACAAGCTGTCGCACAGGCGAAGAAAAAGAAGGAGGAGGGTGTGCCTCCTACTGGAGTGATGGGCCCAATCAAGCCGTTCATCAAGAGGAAAATGACGGACAAGGTCAACCGTCCGGAGAAGAAGCCGAAGGTGGTCCCTCCTATCGTCGGGGAAATGCCTTCGGCTACCTAGCTACCTCCTCCACCTCGTCACAGAACTGGGAAGGGTTTAATGATGGCCAAAGGTCCAGTCGCTGAGCAGCGCCCCCCTCCTCTGCAAAGATTCGCGATACGCCCTTGGTCAACAATCGTCCATCATCAAGGACGACGATTATGAGGACTTGAGCAATCATGCAACAGAGGCCATGGGAGAAACCGGCCTTTTTAGCTTGGCTTAAGGTGTGTGACCATCCCCTTTTCCTTTCAGTCCTTTTTCCTTCCGTCTTTTAATTACCTTCATCTCTAACCATGTGTTTTACTCTTACAGGGGGTGCTAATGATGAAGGGGCTAATGGACCGTTGCATGGCTCGTGAGAAGTTGGTTGACCGTTTAAAGGAAAGGGTTAAGGCCGTGGAGACGAAGCTTGGGAGGTTCATGTCAAAAAACTTAACTTGACGAAGAAGGCCCTAGAGGAGTCAGAGACTCAAGCTGAGGCGCTGAAAAAGGTACTCAAAGACAAGGAGGGGAAGATCTCCTCATTAAGGAAGCAAGTCCGTCAAGCCAAGGAGGACGGGGAAATGGAATTTCGTAACTTTAACGATTTCCTTACCGAGCTTGGCGGCTACTATGCTGACCACTTTAATGAGTGCCTTCGTCAGGTCAAGGTCCTCTTTCTCGACTTGGACGTGTCTTAGGTTTCCTTGGATGATGTGACCCAGACCCAAGCCAAATCCGTCGAGTCTGAAGGCACCGACGAGCTATTTGAGGATGATCCTACTCCCGACGCTCAAGGTGACAGAGGAACCGCTCCCTAGGATGGATAAGCCAAATCCGTCAGCGATAAGAACCATCCAGTTAAGGAGGCCAAGCCATTTAAGAAAGTAGTGGATGAGGAGGCCCCTGTTGACCAACCCTAGTTTTTGCAGACTTTACATATTTTTATTCTATTGTGGAAATTATTTTGAGAACAATGGTTGTGTAATCTTAACATTGCCCACAAATTTTTGGGTTTTTAATTATAAGTTTATTTGTTTTCGCTCTTCTTTAAAAGATTGTAATCCATCAACTTTGTAGGTTTTAGATCACTCGCTTTAGATTCAGACCTTAGGAATGATCCGTCTCTTTTATAAGTGGGATGTACCTGTCCATATGAGGATTTATATAAAATTTCAAGGTACCCTTTGGGATTCCTTGCATCCGCCCATTCTTGGACTCATAAATTTCAAGGTATCCCTTGGGATGGATGTTAATAAACTTCAATGTATCCCTTAGGACGTATCTGTCCACTAATGGACTAATAAATTTCAAGGCATCCCTTAGGATGCATCCGTCCACTTAAGGATTTAAATAAATTTCAAGGTATTCCCTGGGATGCATCCATCCACTTAAGGATTAACAAATTTAAGGCATCCTTTGGGATGCGTCCTCCACTTAAGGACTTAAATAAATTTCAAGGTATTACCCGGGATGCATCCGTCCATTTAAGGACTAATAAATTTCACGGCATCTCTTGAGATGGATCCATTCCCTTTAATAGCTTTCAAGTCATCCTTAGGACGTATTTGTCCATTTAAAGACTAACGAATTTAAGGCATCCCTTGGGATGCGTCCGTCCACTTAAGGACTTAAATAAATTTCAAGGCATCCCTTGGGATGCCTTCGTCCATTTAAGGACTTAAATAAATTTCACAACATCCTTTGGGATGCATCCATCCACTTAAGGATTTAGTCGTAGATGCGGTTTTGTAGACATATATATACACGTATGGTATATCTAAATAATTCCTCTTATTATGATAAATACATGCATAAGTCAAAAAACTGTTCTTGAAAAAATAAAAAACTACCCTTTAGGCTTAAAAGGTACTGTAGATAATAAAATTAACTAAAAAGAAATAAACTGAACACGAGGAGTGGTGCTCTGCATGCCATCATCTACTAGTAGTATTTCTTCAAGTTCTCGGTGTTCCATGGATGGTGCAACTTCTATCAGTCTAGCGTCTTTAGGTGATAGGTGCCTTCCTCTGCCATGAAATGATTCTGTAAGTCCTTCCTAATTAGGTCCTAGCTTTCCTTGTGAGGGATCTCTTGTGGCGCCCGTCACCTTTCTCAGGATGAGATCTCCAACTTGGAAATCTCTGTGTCTGATTCTAGAGTTGTAATGCTTGGCCATGAGGTCCTGGTATCATGCTAACCTTTGTTCAGCTATTGCTTTGACCTCATCCACTAGGTTAAGCTATAGGCACATGGCTTTATCGTTCCTACTCTAATCATGGTTCTCCACTCTGTAGCTTATGAATCCAACTTTAGCTGGGATAATGGCTTCGCTCCCGTATGCTAGTCGAAACGGTGTCTCTTTTGTAGGTGTTCTAGGTGTCATCCTATACGCCCACAGTACACTTGGTAGCTTGTCTGACCATATACCCTTTGCCCCTTCGAGCCAAGTCTTGATATTTTGAGCAAAGATCAGTTCATGACCTCAACTTGTCCGTTGGCTTGAAGGTGGGCGAATGAGGAGTAGTGGTTCTTGATCCCCAGCTGTTAGCAAAAATCTCTTAATGACGCGTTGTCAAATTGTTTTTTGTTGTCCGAGACCAAGACTCTAAGGATCCCGTATCTACAGACGATGTTTCTCCAGATAAAGTTTTGTATGTTTTTCTCCGTGATAGTGTCCAGCACTTCAGCTTCTACCCATTTGGTAAAGTAATCTATACCGACTACTAGGAACTTCAGTTGTCTTACGTAACCGGGAATGGGCCTATGATGTTTAACCCCCATTGGGCAAAAGGCCACGGAACTGTCATCGAGGTGAGCTCTTCTGTGGCTGTCTAATAATGTTAATGAACCTCTGATATTTGTCGCAAGCTTTGACATAGGCTTAGGCATCCTTTAGCATGGTAAGCCAATAATATCCTACCCAAATCAGCTTGTGCGCTAGTGATCGTGACCCCAAATGGTTCCCGCAGATCCCTTCGTGAACTTCCCTCATGACTTAATTTGCTTCCTCAGGGCTTAAGGCATCTTAGATACTGTCGAGAGAAGCCTCTTTTGTACAAGACATCCTTTGTCAGGATGAATCGTGCCACCTAAACCTTCAGCTTCCTTACGGCCTCCTTACCATTAGGTAATGTGCCGTCTTTCAAGTAGGAGACAATCTGTATGGTCCAGTTGTTTTTGGAGCCTATTTCCTGCTCACCAACGCCATCTATCGAAGGCGAAAGTTGAACAAAAGAAATTACCTTACTGGAGATAAGCATGTGTTCTGTTGATGCGGCCTTGGCAAGACAGTTAGCTTGCTCGTTCTCTTCCCTTGGGATTTGAACAAACTTGGCTTGAAAGTCGCCCACCCGTTTCCTTACTTATTCTAGGTACTTCTATATCCGTTCACCTTTGCATTTGTAATCACTGTTCACCTGACTTGTGACCACCTGAGAATCGCAATAAACAACCACACTTGTGGTCCCTGCTGCTTTGGCGAGATCCAGTTCTGCCACTAGAGTTTCGTATTCCGCCTCATTGTTGGTCTTAGGGAAGTCAAGACGAACCATGCACTTGATCTCGTCCCATTTTGGGGAGTGGAGTACTATACCTACTCTGCCACCCTGCATGTTAGATGATCCATCCATGTGGATACTCCATTGAGGGTGCTCTTCTGCCCCCTGGTCTTCCATATTAGTGAACTCGACGATGAAGTCAGCGACCACCTGTCCCTTTATGGCAGTGCACGGGGTGATATTGTACATCGAATTCGCTCAACATAATTGCCCATAGAGCCATCCGTCCAGCGGCTTCAGGATTACTCATTACTCTATGTAGAGGCTTGTCTGTCAGAACAA
Organism: Quercus gilva; assembly: GCA_023621385.1. Classification (NCBI taxonomy): domain Eukaryota; kingdom Viridiplantae; phylum Streptophyta; class Magnoliopsida; order Fagales; family Fagaceae; genus Quercus; species Quercus gilva. The sequence goes on along the minus strand of CM042480.1, from coordinate 47,812,901 downwards.
CCATCATGTGGGCCTTGAAATATGGTTTGAGCTTGTGAGCTGCGGTCACTAAGGCGAAGGCTAGCTTCTCCATCGCGTGGTACCTCTCCTCTGCACCTCAGAGCGTTTAGTTACTGTAGTATACAGGCTTCTGCACCTTGTCTTCTTCTCTGACTATGGCTGCATTGACGGCAGCTGAGGACGACCAGGTAGAGAAATAGCTCTTCCCCAGTTTTGGAAGGACTTAGCAACGGTGGGGAGGAGAGGTATGCCTTTAGGTCTTCAAATGCTTATTGATACTTAGCTGTCCACTCAAAGGACTTCTTCAATGTGCGAAAGAAAGGTAGGCATTTGTCTGTTGCCCTTGACACGAATCTGTTCAATGTCGCTACCTTGTCGTTAAGGCTTTGCACTTCTTTTATGTTCCTAGGCGGTGCCATCTCCATTATGGCGTGGATCTTGTTTGGGTTGACTTCAATGCCCCTCTAAGACACCATGAACCTTAGGAATTTTCCAGCTGTTACCTCAAATGTACATTTACATGAATTAAGCTTCATGTTATAAGAGCGGAAGGTATCGAAAGTCTCCTTGAGGTCGTCCAAATGGTCGTCTTCCCATCAACTATTCACTAGCATGTCCTCTACGTAGACTTGCACATTCCTCCTAATCTGATGTGCAAACGTTTTGTTCATTAGCCATTGATACGTTGCGCCCGCTTTCTTGAGACTGAATGACATCACTGTGTAGTAGAAGAGGCCTTGACTGGTGACAAACGAAGTCTTCTACTAATCAGCCTCATCCAGCTTAATCTGGTTGTAACCAGAAAACGCATCCATGAAGCTCAACAACTGGTGTCTCGCTGTTGAGTCTATCAAGATGTCGATCTGCGAGAGTGGGTAGCTATCTTTGGGCTACGCCTTATTTAAGTCCGTGAAATCTACACACATCCTCCACTTTCCGTTGGCTTTCTTGACCATCACTACATTGGCCAGCCAATCGAGATAGTATACTTCTCTTATGAATTATGCCTTTTGCAACTTGCGAACTTCTTCTGCTATAACCTTGTCTCGCTCCTGGGTAAACACTCTCTTTTTCTGCTGGATAAGGGGGAACAAGGGTGAGACGCTCAACCTGTGAACCATGATTGAAAGGTCGATCTCGGGCATGTCTTCGTGGCTCTAGGTAAAGACATCCTAGTTCTCTCTCAGGAATGTTGTGAGTGCTTGACGGATTGGTGGGTTGGCGAGGGTGCCGATCCTGGTCATTCGCTTAAGTCTAGAGTTATCGAGGAGTATCTCTTCCAACCCTTCAACAGGCTCTGCAACCGTCCATTGTTCTTCTAAGTTCAAGGTTCATACGTGGCCGTCCATTTCTAACATTGCTATGTAGCACTCGCGTGCTGCCACTTGGTCTCCATGTACCTTTCCTACTCCGTACTCGGTGGGGAACTTGATTATCAAGTGATAGGTTGAAGTTACGACCTTCCATGAATTGAGGGTAGGCCAGCCTAGTTTGGCATTGTACACAGACGAACAGTCGACGACAAGGAATGTAACATTCTTAGTAATTTGTTAGGGTAATCACCAACCGTCATGGGCAATGTGACCACATCGACGAGGTATACACTCGTTCCTTTGAACCCAACGAGCGGTGCATTGGTTGATACAAGCCGTTCTCTCTCGATCCTCATCTACTAGAACGCCGGATAATAGAAAATATTAGTAGAGCTTCCATTATCAACTAGAACTCTGTAAATGTTGTAGTTCCCTACCCATATGCTAACGACGAGCACATCGTCGTGAGGGTGGTGGGGACGTCGAGTATCTTCCTCCGAGAACCCAATTATTGGGTTGTTGGCCCGTGCCATCTTTGGAATGAAACTCGTTAACTGGACGTTCTGAACCATCCTAAGATAAGTCTTACGTGCCTTCCTAGACGAACCAAATGCTGTAGTGCCCCCTACAATCATCCTTATGTCCCCTAAAGGTGGCCTGAGGTGCTCGCCATCCCTCCTGGCAGCCTGATCCTGTAGTGGGCCTGCCCTTTCTTTGTTGACGAATCGTTGTAGTTTCCCCTATCTGATAAGGGCTTTGATTTGTTGCTTCAAGTCATAGCATTCAGATGTGTCGTAATTGTGATCCAAATGAAAACAATAATTCTTGTCTCTAGATCTCTTGTTGGGATCTCCCTTCAACTTGCCAGGCCACGTCAAGGTTGTATCGTCCTTGATCTGCATCAATGCCTGATCAATCAGTGCAGTCGGCGGGGTAAAGTTAGTGAACCTTCCAGTGGGGGTTTTGGAGCGCCTATCCTCCCACCAGTCTCCAATTCAAGTCATCTTTTGTCCCCTGTCCTGCCATGCATCTTCTTGCCTTTCCCTCGTCTTGGGTTTCTCTTCTCAGGCCAGTAGCACGTCCTCTGCATTCATGTACTTAGTGGCTCGATAAAGCACATCTGACATGATCTCTAGGTCGTTCTTGTATAAGGAGAACAAAAACTTCCCCTTCCATAGAGCATTGATGAATGCAGTAACAAGTATCTTGTCATCAGTTTCGTTATAGAAAGAGCTTCTTTGTTGAAACGTGCTATGTAGGACCTCCGCGTCTCATCTTCTCGTTGCTTGATGCTCATCAAGCACACAATGGATTTCTTGTACCTGTGTCCCCCTATGAAGTGCGATGCAAACTGTGCACTTAGTTTTTTGAAAGTACCAATGGAGTTGGGTGTCAAATTGCTAAACCATATCCTGGCGAGACCTTTCAATGTAGTTGGGAAAGCTCAACATATGATCTCGTCTGGAACACCTTGTAAGTGCATGAGGGTTTTGAACAACTCTAATTAATCCAAAGGATCCTTTAACCTGTCATAGGCTTCTACCTGCGGCATATGAAACTTTGTTGGAAGGGGGAACGTAGTGATAGGTGCTGTAAATGGCAAGTCTGTCCGATGGACCAGCTTGTTAAGGTCATTTAACACCCGCCCGTTGAGGGCATTCATCATGAAGTCCATCCTCTCCTTCATCATCTGCATCTCTACAACCATATGTGGTGGTGCTGTATCTGCGATGGATGGACGACAAGTGTCTTGTTGCTCTTGTCTGCTCAAGGCATTGCTGCCTTCTAGTCTTTCTTGGTCCCTTCTTTTGGCGCTGGTGCCCTCTTGCTTTTCCCTATGATTGTTAGGCCCAACATTCCTTTGGTGCAGCTATTCCTCCAAGTCATGGTTTTGCTTAGAAAGGCGTTCCATAACCGCAGCTAGAGTCTGTACCTGTCTTTCTAGGGCAGTAATGCATGGTTCGATAGACACTCGATTTTGCACCCATAATTTAATCAAGGAAGATGACTAGAGTGACCATCCATGTACTCCAAAAATCATGATTGCATTACATGCATTAATTCATTCATTGCATATCATAAAAATGATCTTGAGATTCTAATGGTCGTGACAGTATGTCCGATTTCCAAATTGGACCATCAGATCGAAAGATATCACATGATCAAGTTTGCATGGTCAGCATGCATTGTATCTAGGTAGAGTCGACCACGCATGATTAATTTAAATTAATTCTGATTGGTTAAACAATTAAAATTAGTTAAATAATTTTGTGGTTGGTTGATGATTAGTGTCTAAAATAGGATTGGTTGTATAAGATTAAAGGGGATAATTTAATAACAATAAAATTGTGAATAATCTGGACTTTATCAAGATTTATTTTAGAGTATATATCTACAAGATAATTGTTCCAGAAAAGACCTAAATTATTCAGAAAAAAGATAAAAATATTAGAATATAGATTGAAAACACGTCTAAGTGCAAGAACCGGCTCAAGGAAACCTAAAAAATGAGTCCAAAATGCACCCGAACACGAAAGTGCGATCAACACCCAAGAGTACCATTCGGCACTTTTGGAGTACAGATCAGCACTTTAAAAATGCCGAATTGCACTCTTTTGAGCTTTGGCCCAATTCTCTTTGGGTGCCAATAAGGCACACCCTTTTAGACTTTTTCGCAAAAAGACACGTCCCGATTCGCATTCTACCCATGGTTGCTTATTTTTTAAGCATTCCAGTCTCTATAAATATGGACTAGATCCCAAATTTAGCACATTCTTTTACGCTCTAGGAGATACACCTCTTCACACTCTTAAATTTCTCATCCTTCTTTTCTGGTATTCTCTCTCAAATTAGGGTTTTTAGGTTCCAAAGATAATTGAATAAATTTCTTTGAATCCTAAGACATCCTCTCAAGAAGAAGAAGTGCTTCATGCAAGAGGTTGTTTCTGATTACCCTTTTCTTTTCTTAATGCTTCTCTTATTGTGATGATGTATGTTTGTTTTTTTTTTTTTTTTAATTTAGTTGTTTAAAGTATTCATATCATGAATTATTGATTTATTTTGTCAAAACATGTTCTTAATTCTTTTATTATTGTTATCTCTTTTTTATTTTCAAAAATCTACATGTAAACAATTCTTTTCTTGACTCAAAAACAGATCTACATCTTCATTAGAGGTAGATCTGAATTTTCCTTAAAATAAAAACGGATCTACATCTTTATTAGAGGTAGATCTGAATTTTTCTTAAGATCAAAAACGGATCTACATCTTCATTAGATGTAGATCTAAATTTTTCTTAAGATAAAAAATAGGTCTACATCGTCATTAGATGTAGATCTGAATTTTTCTTAAAATAAAAATTGATCTACATCTTCATTAGATGCATATTTGAATTTTTCTTTAATCAAAAACTGATTTGTATCTTTCTTAGATACAGATCTGATTTTTTTAACATAGCAGATTTTGAAATAAAGAAAAAGATCATAAATGGTTGCGTTTGTTGTGTTTGTTTTATTCAATATATGTAGCATAAATTTATTCCATGAATGAAATACTCTTCTCAAGCAATCTTTTTCATATTTTCTTCGAACATATAAAAACAGATTTGATCTTTTGTAAACCAAAATCTTTTTTTTTTTAAGTTCTTAATAACAGATCCGAATTTTCTCCCTCAAAACCACATTTTTCTTACATAACAAAAATATATCTTTTTTTTTTTTTTTTTTTGTAAACCAAAATTTAATTTTTTACTCACAATAACAGATCTGAATTTTTTTTAAAACAAAGAAGAGGATGCATTCATAAATAAATTTGTGTGATTTAGTTTTATTCACATTTACAACATATCATTCATAGCATGCATAAAAGGAGTACATTGATCACAAGAGTCTAAAAGACCAGACTCCGTCTAGACGGAATGGGTGCCTAACACCTTCCCATTCCATAACCTAGCCTCCGAATTTAAGTCTTTTCGATAGGTAGATCTAGCCTTATCTTTGTTTTATTTTGAGTAGATTGTAACTAGGACAAAAAGCCATGTAATTATTTTGTAGTTTGTAAATAGGACCCAAAACCATGTAATTTTCAATTTCTCAAACATGAATTTTTTTTATTCAATCAATGAAAATGGTACAATTCAGTCATGTATTTTTTGTATTTAGTTTTTCTTTTCTTTTTTTTTTTTTTTTTTTTTGTATAAAAAATAAATGGCAACTCCACATCACTTACTCAAAAAGAGAGGTACCCTAAAAAGTACCAAAATATCTTTTTTTAGAGCACCTAGGTTTTGCGGTCTCTCACAGTGACGACTCCACTGGGGATGTCAAGGGCTAAGTTTCGTATTAAACTTAAGTGACTAAATATGTACCCTTGTTTTTGCATGGTCTTGCATGATATTGTTGTTTATTTGTTTATTTATGTTTGTTGAAGATGTTGTATGATACTTTGTTATATGATATTTCGTTGTATGTATTGTTTGTTACAAGCTTTCCCTAACTATAATAGTGTGTGCCATCCAAACAATATGCATGCACCCCTTTCAACAACTTGTGGTGGTAGTAACCATGGATCACTAGTCTTCATTAGATTTAGGTACCTAGTGGTGAACTCACCAGCTCATAGCTTAAAGTCACTGGATCATTTCCTATTAATTGTAAAGGACAAACCATGTCGTTTGGACCAACGCCATGTTCATTACATTACAAGTTTGGAGGTGTAATGTCCTAACTATGGGAAACAATGAAACAATAAACCCACCCTACAACTTAATGACTTAGAACCTATCCTTAGGTCAGTCCATGTTAAAATTGCATTGCATGTTGTGTGTGTTTGTTTGGTTGATTGATTGATGTGGATGGGGTCTTAGCTTTGATTAACCCGACCAAGCCTATCATTAGGTGAGAATTTGGTCAAGATCTGAAGGAAGGCTGCAAAGAGAACCTAAGCCCAACACTCAAGCCTGTAGTTCCAGTTCCAAGCCCGTCACTCCCATTACGGTTTTAAAGCCCTTAAGCATAAAAGAAACTTTGTTGCTGCAACATTACAACCATATCTTCGACCTACAAGACAATTCAAGCCACAAGAAGTCTGAAGCTCCTAACACTATGGCGGAAGAGGGAGAACACATAAACACCAACGAACCCATGAACATTCAAGAGCTACTTAACACCATGGTAGCTAGTCAAATCCAGCTAAGGGAAGACATGAACTGTATGGTGCAACAATTTCAGAACCTGAAGAGTAATCAAAAGGAAGACAAGACTGACCAGGTTCCACCGAACATGGAGAGTGAGAAGAAGATCAATGAAAGGATGAACAAAATGGAGGAGATGATTAGAAGAGCTCGTAAGATGGAGGACCTTATGGACTACGACTCCCTCTCACTTTTCCCTGATGTGAGACTGCCTCCCAAGTTCAAGATGCCAACCTTGGACAAGTTTGACGTGACTGGTTGCCCAAATTCCCTTCTGAAGATGTATATGAGGGCTATGCAGCCCCTAGGTGCGATTGAAGAAGTACTTGCTCAAATGTTCCAAAACACTCTAACCAGAGCTACTTTTAGGTGGTTCCTCAACCTGGATGACGCTAGAGCAAGAAGTCGAGAGGATATCTGCCGAGAGTTTCACAAGCAATACAAATACAATATAGAAGTGGACATAAAAAAAAGAGATCTCAAGACCACGAAGTAAGAGCCAAAAGAATCCTTCTCTACTTTCATTACCAAGTGGAGAGCCAAGGCAGCACAGATGATAAATAGGCGAAGTGAAGAAACGCAGTTAGCTTTGGTTGTAAAGAATTTATTACCTGTATACCATAAGTAATTGTTTGCACAACACTTTCCCAATTTTAAAGCTTTGATTGCTCCTGGAACCCAAATTGAGGATGCAATAAACAATGGCACTATAAAGAGTGATGACCCACCGAGGTTTAAAAAAAATGTAGGATTTAATTCTAAGGCTGCAAAAATTTCTAATATCCATATAAATGATCCTTATCAACTTATTGCACCCATTGCACCTATGCAAGTATCACAAGGACCTAGACTTAGGAGGGAGTTTCATGAGTTGTATATGCCTATAAGCCAAGTGTTTGACAAACTAAAAGCAAAAGGGTTACTGAAACCCCTTAAACCCAAAACCAATCCCAAACCTCTTACCCTAAAAGTTTGATGTGAATAAGAGATGCATTTACTACCAAGGCCCTGGTCATGATACTGACAATTGTTTTGGCCTTCGTCATGCAATTCATGACCTAATAGACAACAAGGTGATTGCGCTGCCTACAAGGCCTAGCATCATTAATAATCCCTTGCTCAATCACAATTTTGGGAAAGGACCAAGGATTAATTGCTTGATGACCGAAGAGAACAGTGAAGAAGACCTATTCGACCTGATCTATGACCTACCCAAATGCTTTATGATGACATGGGAAAAATTAATGGATAGGACATCTATCACCATCATAGGATATGATATATGGAATGAAGAAGTCCCAAAAACCAAAAACTACTCAACATCCACAAATAAAGGGAGACACTTCTAACCCCAATCAAGTTATCCAACACCCACAAATGGGGGGAGACATTTCAAATCCCAAGATGTTGATCCTAATGACCCAACAAAAATTGTCCACATCACAAGGGGGAGACACTTTAAACCCCCACATTTGGAGACCGACAACCCGGTAGAAGCCCTGAATAAATTTACCCAACAAGCATTTGCCGAGGAAGATGAGGTCCTCAAGCAACTACAGAAGACATAAGCCAACATATCCTTATGGGGTTTACTTATGGCCTCATACAAGCACTGTCAAAACCTAGTAAATCTGCTCAACCAAATCCAAATCCTTACAACCACAACTTCCCAATATCTGAATGCTATGATTGGGTCCATAAATAGGGAACTCACTATTTCCTATTCTGACAAGGATCTGACCAAGAAGGGGAAGCACCACAACGACCCGTTGCATATCACTGTAGATGCCAAGGGGAAAAGGATACCGATGGTATTGATAGATGATGGAAGTGCATTAAACGTATGTCCTTTAAAGACTGCAAGTTGCTTAGGTTTAAGCATTGAAAACTTTGTGCCTACTGATCATCATGTGAAGGCATACAACAACTGCAGAAGAAAGGTCTTGGGAACCATAACATTAAGAGCTCATTATAGGACCGATGGTCAAGAAGGTGGATTTTCATGTCCTTAATATAGCCTCATGCTTTAATATGCTCATTGGGGTGACCATGGATCCATGACATAGAAGCCGTACCTTCTTCCCTATATCAAAAGGTTTGGTTTCCACATGAAGGAGCTATTGTGACCATATATGGTGATACCTTGACTGTACCTAAGCCCATCTTCAATATTGATTCTGAGAAAGAGCCATTGACCTTAGATGGCTTTGAGATCGAGAGGCCTGACTTTGAAAGGAGAGAAAAAGAAGTGGAGAAGATCCTGATGGACTTTGCTCCCTATGGTAATTGTAATGTGATAGCAATGATAAGAAAAATGAACTACCTTCCAGGGATGAATTTGGGGAGAACTGTGAAGAAGCCTACTATTCAGATCCCAATAATTCCTACTGCCACACCACCTTTTAGGCTAGGCTAGAAGCCCACTGATAATGATTTGTTAGAGATGGAAGTGAGAAAGATGGCTTGAGCCAAAGCTAAAGCAAAGGGGCTTCCTTGTTCTCTAGAGCCTATGAAGTCCTATACTCCTACATTGAACTAAAAGTTTTTCAAAGTTGGAGAAAGTCAACGCTATTAGGGATTCCCTGAACCGAGATTTGATCCTGTGACAAGGACAATGGTGCCTGGGTTCGAGATACCGCTTGATTGCAACAACAAGGTTCCAAAATTAAAGAAAGAAGATACAACCTGGGTTCCTATTGATTGGGCTGATTACATGGACCCTAATGCCATGATTTCCTTGGAGATCTTATTTGCAATATAGAAGAAGAAGAATATTGGGAGGTTTGCCAGCATGCATTGAAAAGCTCGAATGAACTAAGAACCAATGATGAAGACAAGGAAGGGGGAGCAGCCCCTAGTGATAGTGATGATGGGAGTGAGGATAAGAGTGATAGTAGTAGTGACAGTAGTAGCAGTAACAGTGGACATGATGATGATGACAATAGCACTAATAGTAAGAGCAACAGCAGCAGAGATTATGATAACCCATACAATGGCAATGATTGGAGTGAACCCCTAAGTGATAGAGAAAATGAAGATGTAGATCTATTCTATAAAGAATATGATGATAATGTGGATTATTATAATGAAGACATTGAAGATGATGCCAAAGCTAACAGGAAAAGCGACACTGATAGTGACCAATATAGGCTAATAAATATATTGGAAGATGCAAGATAGGAGAATGAACAAGTCAATGAAATGTACTATGATGAATACCCCTGTGGGCACCTTTCAGATTGGAGCTGTATCACTAATATCAGTTCAAGGTTTGGCCTTCGATATAACAAGCATGAAAGAGAGATTCTGGAATTGGGGTCGTATTATGATTCAAAACTAAGTTCACCAACCCCATATACTGAAGAGGAGGATGACATAGATGCTAGGTTGGCCACTCTAGACCAAAAATTGATGGTCCATGGTCTCAAAATCATGACATTTGAGAATGCTGGAGGTAATAATGAGAGAATGGAAGGGGGCAAGTCCGAGCATCTCCCTTAACGCACCTATTTGGGCAACAGAGGCAAGCACGACCTGTTTGATGAGTGGATGGATAGCATAGAGCACCTTAATGCTTTTGTGACCGACAAGCCTACAGACATAGAAGTCGATGAAGAAGCCACAGATTACATGGATGAAGATCCCACAGTACTAATGCTGAGGGAAGAAGAAACTTACTGGGAGCCATTTGCCATTGTTGAAGCTACTACTGAGTTGAAGAACTAGGCATAGAAGGGAGCTGCCCACCTTATGGAAGACTTTTTGAAGAAGATTAAGACCGTCAAGTCAGTCAGTCAGTCACTCTTGCCAAGAAGATCAAGACCGTCGAGCCAGTCACCCCTGCTAAGAAAATTGTTTCTGTCCTCATTAAGTCTATTTCTGCTAGTATTTCTATTCCTGTTAAGTCTGTTAGTGATAGTTTTCCAGTTGAGTCTGATTTAGTTAAGTCTATTGAGTCTGTTGAGAACTTTTTTCCTTATAATATGATTTCTGATTCTGCTTATTTGTTAGTTTTGAATGTTTTTATTTCTGAAATTAGTAAAGAAACTTTTAATAATGAGGAATTAAAACATGGACACCTAGAACCCATAAAAGAAGAAACTTAAGCCATTAACCTGGGAACTGATGATGAACCAAAAATGATACAAGTGGGCAATACTCTAACCACTTCTAAGAAAGATGCATTAATGGCACTGCTGATAGAGTTCAAAGAGGTCTTTGCATGGTCGTATGAAGACATGCCTAGGATTGATATAGATATTGTACAACATTACATTCCAACAAATCCAACCATGAAGCTGGTCAAGTAGCAGTTGAGAAGAATGAAGCCAAAATGGACTTTTAAGATCAACGAAGAAGTTGACAAACAGTACAATGTAGGATTCCTGAGGGTGGTCAACTATCCAGAATGGTTAGCTAATGTGGTTCTAGTGCCAAAGAAGGACGGGAAGGTCAGAATATGTGTAGATTTTTGAGATCTAAATAAGGCCAGTCCAAAAGGCGACTTTCCTTTGCCTCACATTGACGTCCTAGTTAACAATAGAGCAAGTCATGCTTTGCTATCGTTTATGGACGAATTTTCAGGGTACAACCTGACTAAGAAGGCTCCAGAAGATATGGAGAAAACCTCCTTTATTACACCATGGGGACATATTGCTACTAAGTCATGCCATTTAGCCTTAAAAATGCTAGTGCTACTTACAAAAGTGCAGCCACCACTTTGTTTTATGACTTGATCCATAAAGAAGTAGATGTTTATGTCGATGACATGATAGTGAAGTGCAAAGACCGTGAAGGACATATGCCAGCTTTACGGAAGTTCTTCGAAAGAATCCAGTTCTACAAGTTACGGTTGAATCCAAAGAAGTGCACTTTTGGTGTAACATCTGGAAAGCTATTGGGGTTTATGGTAAGCCAGAGGGGAATAGAAGTCGATCCAGAAAAAATCCAGGTCATTATAGAGATGAAACCTCTAAGAACTGAAAAGGAGATCGGAGGATTTCTAAAAAGGATACAATACATCAACAGATTCATAGCCCAGCTCACAATGACATGTGAACCAAGTTTCCAATTGCTCAAGAAAGAAGTTCCTACAGTGTGGAATGAACAATGTTAAGAAGCCTTTGAAAAGATCAAGAATTATCTAATGAAACCACCAATACTTGTTCCACTGGTACTTGAAAAACCATTATTGTCGTATCTTACCACTACAGATACCGCAATGGGGGCTCTACTTACTCAATACCTAGAGGAGACTAGAAAGGAGAATGTAATATACTACATCAGCAAGAAGATGTTGCCCTATGAAGAAAAGTATTCACCATTAGAGAAGACATACGTAGCTCTTGTTTGGACAACCCACAAACTCAGACATTATATGCTTGCCTACAAGGTTTTGTTGATTGTAAGAATGGATCCTTTGAATTACTTAATGGAAAAACCTGCGCAAGATGGGAAGACAGCTAAATGGGTGTTGCTTCTGTCAGAATTTGACATTAAATATATGACTTAAAAATCTATGAAGGGTAGAGCAATTGTTAACCACTTAGCCCATTGCTCGCTAGAAGAAGCTGAAGAAATCCAAGGAGACTTTTCGGATGAAGATATCATGGGGATTGAAGTAGAATCATGGAAAATGTACTTCGATGGAGCAACAAATCAAAATAGAAGTGGAATCAGAGTTCTCTTAATCTTTCCAAAAGGGACACACATCCCATTTTCTGGCATACTCAACTTTCCTGCCACCAACAATGCCACTGAATATGAAGCTTGCATCATGAGGTTACAAGTAGCCCTAGGCCTAGGGGTGAAAGAGTTGGAGATGTATAGAGACTCAGCCTTGATAATCTCCCAGATTTAGAATAAATGTAAGATCAAAGAAGAAAGGTTGATACCTTATCATGAAAGTCTTTAGAAGTGGGCATCAAAATTCAGCAAGATCCAATATCAATATGTGCTGAGGATGCAAAATCAAATTACCAATGCTTTAGCAACCATGGCATCCATGATAGATGGGCCAAAAGAAGATGAAGCCAGACCAATAGTGTTGGAACAAAAAGAATAACCAGCCTACTACATGACAATAGAAGAGGATGATGGAAAGAATGGGGAAGATGAATGGTATTACTGGACTATTATGGAAGCCGACTGTGTGGCTTATGTTCGAAAATGCCATCAATGCCAAGTCTATGGAGATTTGAAGCACATGTCACCCATGCCATTACATACCATAACATCGCCTTGGCCATTCTCTACATGGGGGTTAGATATTATTGGGAAAATTCACCCAACAGCATTGAATGGCTATGAATTCATACTTGTAGCCATTGATTACTTCACTAAATGGGTAGAAGCCGCCTCATACAAGGTTCTAAATTCAAAGAAAGTTGCTCAATTCATTCAGACCAATATCATCTGCAAATATGGGGTACCATATGAAACTATCTCAAACAATGGGCAGCATTTCAAAGGAGAAACAGAGAAGCTGCTACGACAATTTAATATTCAACATCACAAGTCTTCACCTTATCGTCCTCAAACCAATGGAGCAATTGAGGCTGCTAATAAAAATATTGGGCGAATCTTGAAGAAGGGCACAAAGAATACAAGGACTGGCACCTATAGTTGCCCTATGTACTCTGAGGGTACAGAACATCAATTCAACCTTCCACAAGACCCACCCCTTATTCATTGGTGTATGGGATGGAAGCAGTTCTTCCCATTGAAATGCGTGTCCGTTCACTAAGGACAGTATTGGAAAGTGAAATCCCTAAAGCAGATTAGTTGCAAAGCAAGTATGACCAATTATGCATGCTGGATGAAAAGAGGCTCAAAGCCTTGTATCATATTCAAGGTTACCAAAGGAGGCTTAGGCAAGCTTTTGACAAGAAAGTAAGAACCAGAGATTTGAAGTTGGGGGATTTAGTGTTGAAAGATATCTGAGCCCTGATTGAAAATGCAAACGGGAAGTTCAAACAAAATTGGGTAAGCCCATACATTATCAAGCAAATATATTCTAAGAGAGTAGTAAGGTTGATGGACTTAAATGCAAACCCTTTCACTGAACCAACCAACATGGATCAATTGAAGAAATACCACGTCTGAGGTGGTAGTTAGAAAGCACCATGTTTGAAGTGGTTGTAAATTATGTTATTTTCCTTCCTAGGCTTGACCCAAAAAAAAAAAAAAAAAAAAAAAAAAAGGTAGGTTGAAAACCCAAAAGGGCGATCTACACAAAATGAGAGTAAAAAACAAGTAAGAGAACCTGCTAGGTTAAAAACCCGAAAGGGTGGCCTAGCCAAAAATTAAGGCAACTAAAAAAATCAATGAACTTCGTGATGACCTGATCCTTCTACAAAGGGGATATGTAGGCAACCGTGCATTGGTCCGGTCATAATTTCCCAAAACCACCATTTGCCCATTAAACAAAAATTTCCAAAACTCAACCATTCCATTAAACCATGTCATCACACAAAATAAAAAAAACCAAACCTTAAGAAGCCAAACTCGAAACTAAACCAAACCTCAAGAACCCAAATCCTAAACCAAACCATAAAAAAAAAATTTAAAAAAAAAAAAAAAAACCAAACCCTAAAAGCCCACACTTTAAACAGAATCCCTAACCTACAAATCCTAAATAATTCATAAACATAAGAGTTTTTACATCAACTTTTAAATAAACATGTTCAAAGTCAAAGAATAAAAAGGTCACTTTGTCTTCAGTCTTTTCTCTTTTTGTTAATCACTGATTTCTTCTATGTTAGGTACTTTATCATTCTTGTCCCTTCTTTTGAATTCATAGTTGTCTTCATCATGTCTGTCCCGGTTATCTCTGAAAAATTTCTTTCTCATAGCAACCATCTCAACTTCCTTGTCAACAATCTTGTTCACCAACCAATCAGAGTATTCAGTAGTCATCCGGTGAAAGTAAACCTTGTCAAAAGACTGGTCCACTCAGTCAACCATCTCCAAGCCCAACAGCATGTTCCCAATAGAAGTAGGATTTGTGTTCACAAGAGTGAAAGGCCTTCTTATTTTTCCATCGGGCATTCCTTGCTCATATTGGAACTGCCTTAAGAGTTTGTTAGCTTTGTAGAAAGTTGCTTTCCTTAACCCAACTAGGAAAATATCATCTGATCCTAGAGATAGTAGTAAAGGGGGTGGGCATTTCCACCAATAACAATTCCATTGGATTGAGGTATTGGATTTCTTGTTCAAGAATTTCACCCAGTTACTCTTAGTTTGGCACTCAGTTTTAATTACAATCCTGCTAAGAAAAATGCTAGGCCCATAATTACCAATTGTAGGCCTGGCTATCATATTCAATCGCTTCATCAGCCATATCTGCAAAGTCAAGGGGCTCTCTAGGAAGTTTTGAGATTCTCCACCATGAAATACAACATCCAGTCCTAGAAGAGTTTCTGCCAAGATCAAAGAAACGAGATTATCAGCATCCTTAATTTGACTCACAACACTTATGGCTTGAGCATCCACAAAACCGTGCCTTTCAAAGCATAGCAAAAATTCTCCCACGAAGCATAGGGCCAAGCCAAAGTTTTTCTGCATATTGTCAGTCACTCCATAAGTGCATTTATTAATCAGCCTAGAAACAATTGCACAAAGATTCAACATATGTCCTTCAATCATACTACTGGTAATGGAAGTAGGAAGACTGAGAGCATCAGACAAAGATTACCTATGCTTGGGATCACAAGAAACCGTTACAGATTTTCTGCTTGGATCATAGCCTAGGATAGCAGAAAATTCTTCTATTATAGGACAAAGTTCAGCAATTTTAAACTGGAACACATGATCTTCGAGATCCCAGAATTTCACTGCAGCACGAAGGAAGTCCCACTTGATTTTGACATTCCTCAAAGCTTTAATTCCCTCTAGTTTATAGGCTGTAAAATTGGTCTTGGTAGTGAAATCAAAGCTATGAACCCATTTATTGATATCATGAATTGTTGAATGAGAAAAGTTATGATTGTTAGCCATGGACGACTTTTGCTTATGATTATTGTGTTTTGCTAACCTTGATGCAGAAATTTGTCGCAGAAGAAATCATTTATATGAGCTACATAAGTTCTTAATCAAGTTTGAAATAGGTTTTAGAGAGTTTGTAACTGAGTAGGAGAGTGTTTCATGATCACAAACGATGAAAATATTTTTCAAAAAACACGAAAACACAAAACACATATTGGAAAAGCGTGAGGAGTCAGCCCACCACAACATAAGCGTCATGGTGTGACCAAGTGCCATTCAGCACTCTAAATGTGCCAAATGGCACTCCTCCTGTGCCAAGTGGCACGCAACCCCTCCATCATACTTCCATGCAATTCCATGCAATTTTACGATCTCGAACATTTTGTTTAGAATCATTTAACACTCAAAAAGATTTTTTAGGTCAAACTGGGGCATTCTGACGTGCCTAACTCATTGGTTTTCAAAAATTATCACTTGCATCATTGTTTTCAAAAACTAATCAAATCAAGTTTTTTTTCCAAGACTCATGAATTCATGTTCCAAACTAGGGGCATTCGCCCATGTCTTATTCATTTTCAAAAGAGACCACCATCATCATTTTTTCAAAAAAAAATTCATCATCAAGATTTCCAAAAAATCATGCATTCATTTTAAACTAGGTGCATTCGGCTCTGCCTCATTCAAGTAAGTGCAATTCCAACAGAGCCAATCAGGATAAATTTAAATTGGTACTACAAGACCTTATCAGGTGAATTCTAAACTTGTCTTGGTTAAAGTTTCTACATGATCCAAGGCAATTCCAAGGACAAAAAGCTAAACATGGAATGTAGTACAAGATTGTTTAAGGAACACTTCCTTTTGCTTTGCAGAAAAAATTAAAAATACAAGTCAAACATCATTGGGACTCTGGGTCCGCCTACGTGAAGATCTCCTTGACCCACCTTTAAAGGAGCCACCTTCAGTATTTCCCTATTGACTTGTGAAGAATCAAGGATCATACTAACGATTCTAAAGTTCAAGGTTCCTGATCCTTTCCTCTAAAGTTCTTCTGGTGGAATTGGCAGCTTCCATTCGATGTACTTGAAAAGTCAGTAAAATCAAGTGTTAATTTCATCATCAAGAAAAGTCTTAAGCCAAAGACACTTAGAAAGCATCATTGCATACCCAGCTTGCCTCATTGAGCACATATTGGAAGGACTGAGTACGAGCCAACGATTGCAAGCTTTCAATCATTCGCATACTTTCCTCCACAAGATCAACATCAACCTGAAGCATAAATCTACTAAATCATGAGCCATTCAATAAGCCAAACAGGAATAAGGACAAAGAAATAAAAATGCAAGAACATACTGGATCAGGCCAAGGAACGTTTGGTGTGTGCTTTGGCTTATTCAAAGGCATGGAACTATACGTTCCATCAGGATTCATCACATCATATTGCTACGTCAAAAAATAATGATAAGTCTCCATGAAAGAACTAGAAGAGCTACCAGTATGGTGAGGAGAGGGAATCTCTTCCTCTTCCTCTCCCTCTCCCCCTTCCTTTCCTTTAGAAGATGGAGGCTAAAAATCCAACATGCAAATGTTGTTACCGAGCAGAAATATAGAAAAGGAACATGCAAAATGAAAATTTGACTTTAAAAGGGAAGAAAAGTACTGTTATGCTAGCTAAGCAACCTTGCAGATGAGTTCGAATAAATTCGAATTAATCCCTTTCTACTCCTGCAACGATATAGCCATCATGGGTCCGAGCAATCTCTTTATCAGCAGAAAGACAGCCAGTCAAATGGAGGGACAAGGAGGAATTGGATTTGTTGTAGGAGGATACTCATGTTGAACTTGGGGTAACACTCGATCACCAAGATACCAATACCTTCCATTCCCACATTCAAACAATACCTGACGGCCATTCAGCTCCAATGCCCACTCACACTCTACATACCCCTCACATCCAGCCCAAGGATTTAAAGACACCTAAAAAATTACAAAAGAACCCAGAATGAGAAAAGACCAAGCCATAACCAAGTACAAAAGATTAAAAAAAGGGGGGGGGGGGGGGAAGGACTCACATCATTAGCAATCAAATTATCAATCACCAAACGCCAAATTACCAAAGAACGCCTAAAAGGCGTTGACAAACGGTGCTAGGGCAACCAACAAAGAAATATGGGAAAAATGCCAGCAACCTCCTCCCGAATTTCAGGACCAACTCCAAAGTATTCATACATCCAAACCTGAAAAACTCACAACACCATTACCACACATAGCCAAGATAACCTTCCATTACAATCTAGCCAAAAAAAAAATTTCAAAACCTACACATAGCCAAAAATTTCAAACCTCATCTGCCATACAAATGGAGCCCCACCCAAGCTTGAAAGGCTCCGCCTAGAAAGTTGAGTCATGAAATGCAATAGAGTAGCATAAGCCATTTCGCCCCAATCATAATTCTGAATTGGCTTAATTTTTCTCAAACTCCACAAGTAACGCAAATTCACTGTATTGCCTAAATTTGGACACAAGAAAGTCCCAATAAAAAGAAGCATGAACATGCGAGCACCCTTTGCCACAATATCACATTGGGGAATATTCTCACATAGCCAAGACAAAGGAATATTTTTACTCTTCATTCTGGAAGGCACTACACCTAGAAGTTTCTTGATTTCAGTTGAAGTACAGGAGTCATTGACATGGATTCTCTCACCACCCAACCTTAGACCAGTGATAATAAAAAAGTCATAAGGTGTCAACATTATCTCACCAATGCCTGAAAAATGGAAGGTACATGTAGTGTCCCAGAAGCACTTTGCTAAGGCAATGAGTAACTGAAGATCCTTGTATTCATGTGTCTCTTGATTTAACAGAGCTTCGAAGAAAGTACCAAAGCTCACTTCATTGATGATGTTTTTGATGTTAGAAGACAATGCTTCCCACATGTTCTTCAACACTTGAAGACTACCTCAACTCTTGAGGCTCAGCAACACAAAAATTTAGCTCATCATTCCATAACAAATCACATGCCAAAAAAAAAATTCCAGAGCAACAAAAAAAAAAAACTCACATGTCCAAAAATTTCCCATGCCAACAAAAAAAAAAACTCACATGTTCAAAAATTTCCCATGCCAACAAAAAAACTCATATGTTAAAGAAAAATTCCCAAGCCGCAACCCACATGTCCAAAAATTCCATACCATAACAAAAAACCCATGTCAAAAAAAAAAAAAAAAAAATTCCCACAACCAAAACCCACATGACCAAAAATTATTCACAACCAAAAATCATGCACCCAAAAAGGTCAATGCCCCACCACAACAACAAAAAAAAAGAGAAAAAAACCCAATGTCCCACCAAAAATTTCACCACAATCAAAAGTTTTCACAAGTCCATACACAACTACCAAATCTTTTTTCCATAACCATGCACAAAATTTTTCCCATAAGCATACATAACAAAAAAATTTCCTACATGTCCATGCACAACAAGTAAATTCTCACACAGCCAAAGTCATAACTACAAAAATTTTCCATGAACCAACATCACGTACCTAACAAAATTTTTCCATAAGTCAAAATTTCATGCCCACAAACTTTGTACATACCCCCAAATTTATCCCTGCACATACCCACAAAATTTTGCCATATTCATAAAACACAATTTACACGTGCCAACAAACTTTTCCACATATATCATGAGCATATTCATACAAGTCCACAATTCAAATTTTTCACAATGCCAATGCTTCCAAAATCTAAGCCAAAATTCATCCAACAACATCACAAACTACCAATATTGTCAAAATTCCATAAGCCACCAACATTGTCCAAGTTACACCATGATAAAAAATAAACACTTCAAAATGCTCTAAAGCCAACATTACAACATGATCAATCATACAATGCCCCAAATTTCAACAAGAACACATAACAAAACGACAATGGCTCACCATCAAACTTTCAATGAAGCATGAAACAACATTTTTCCAAGTAAAGAAACCAAAGAAAAACTCACCTTGATGTCCATGTGAGAATATGGAGCATGGGTCTTGGGGTCTTGAAGGAGCCCCTCCTCATCATACCAATCAAATGTTGGATCATATTTCTTACCATGAAAAGTAAGAAAAGAGGATCCATTGGAAGAAGAAGACATTTTGATGCAAAGAAAAATGGGTTTGAAAATGGGTTCCACCAAAAATGGGTGTGTGGCAAAAGTGCTTAAAAACACAAGGATCTAAAGAAATATTGAGGAAGATGGATGAGGGGAGGTTGAGAAGCTTAGAAAAGTGTTTTTTTTTTTTTTTTAATTTTTTAAAGAAGAAATGGTGAGATGAAGAAGAAAAATCAAGTGGCAGAAGAAGGTGAATAGTGTTAATGGAGGAAGAGAAGGTGATGAAGGAAGAAGTAAAAAGAAGAAAAGAAAGACAAGATGAATTTTGGCCCCCACATAAAAAACTAGCTAAGTTGCTGAGTCAACTCAGTCAAACTGAGTTGACTCAGTCAACTCCCAAAAAAAAAAAATCTTTTTATTTCCTTTTCTTTTCCATTCCTAGAAAAAAAAAAAAATCAAAATCACATCATGGAAAGAGAAAGATCAAAAAATCAAATTTTCAAAAAAAAAAAGGATGAAAATTTTTTGGAATGAATTAAGTTCAAATTTTCAAGTTTTTTTAAAACTCCAAATCCCAAATTTTCATTTAAAAATTTTCATTCCCAAGTTTAAAAATTTCACATTCTAAATGCCCAATTTTTGAATTCAAAATCCCCATAATTTCAAATTGCAAAAATTTCAAACCTCAGATTTCATGTTCAAAATTTCAAACCACAGACTCCGAAAATTCCAAGTTTCAATTTTTCAAAATTTCAAGTTTCAAAGCCCAAGCCTTAAGCCTTAAAGCCCAAGCCTTAAGTCTCAAAATTTTAAATTTCAAAATTTTCAAAATCTTAAGTTTAAAATTTCAAAATCTCAAGGTTTCAAATTCCAAATCTTAAGTCTCCAAAATTTAAAATTTGAATTTCAAAATTTCCAGTGTCCAATTTCAAGCTTCAAAAATCAAATCTTTTTCAAAGCAAGAAAAAATATTTTTCAAAGAACTATCAAGAAACAATCAAAGTTTTCTTGATGAAAATGAAAAAAGTTCAAATCAAGAAGAGACAAATGAAAATCGCACATTTCAAAAAAGAAGAAGCAAGGGAACAACAAAACACTCATCAATCCAGATCAAGATCCTTTGGACGTAGACATTTCCTTAGTCCAGATCAAGATCCTTTGGTTGTAGACATTTCCTTCATCCAGATCGAGGTCCTAAACATTTCTTTGTCCAAATCAAGGTCACAAATATTTCTTTGTCCAGATCGAGGTTGCAGACATTTCCTTCGTCCAAATCGAGGTCACAGACATTTCTTTGTCCAGATCGAGGTTGCAGACATTTCCTTCGTCTAGATCAAGGTTGCAGACGTTTCTTTGTCCAGATCTAGGTTGCAAACAGTTCCTTCGTCTAGATTGAGGTCGCAGACATTTCTTTGTCCAGATCAAGGTTGTAGACATTCCTTCGTCCAGATTGAGGTTGCAGACATTTCTTTGTCCAGATAGAGGTCGCAGACATTTCCTTCGTCCAAATCAAGGTCGCAAACATTTCTTTGTCCAGATCGAGGTCGCAGAAATTTCCTTCTTCCAAATCGAGGTCACAGACATTTCCTTTGTCTAGATCGAGGTCGCAGACAGTTTCTTTGTCCAGATCGAGGTCACAAACAATTACCTATTGTCAAGATCAAGGTTAAAGAGCTCTTTGGTCGTAGACAACTCCATTATCAAGATCAGGATGGAAAAGCCTCTTGGTCACATCAATTTTCAAGAATCATTTCCAAAATTCATCAACTATCGGTTAGGTCAAGTATTTTCATTTTTGTTAAAAAGGTAAGGTACTAGTTCTATGTTCCGAAGTTTTAGGTTCAAGGGCTAGGTAATCTTTGAAGATTTAGCCTCAATTAAATCATGGCCACTAAAATCAGTTTTTTTTTTATTTTACATTGACATTCACTTTCCAAGCTCTGTCAATGAGGGGCATTCTGTAGACATTCGATTTTGCACCCATAATTTAATCAAGGAAGATGACTAGAGTGACCATCCATGTACCCCAAAAATCAAGATTGCATTACATGCATTAATTCATTTATTGCATATTATAAAAATGATCTTGAGATTCTAATGGTCGCAACGGTATGTCTAGTTTACAAATCGAACGTTGGATCGAAAGATATCACATGATCGAGTTTGCATGGTCAACATGCATTGTGTCTAGGTAGAGTCGACCACGCATGATTAATTTAGATTAATTCTGATTGGTTAAACAATTAAAATTAGTTAAATAATTTGTGGTTGGTTGATAATTATTGTCTAAAATAGGATTGCTTGCATAGGATTAAAGGGGATAATTGGATAAAAATAAAATTATGGATAATCTGGACTTTATCAAGATTTATTTTAGAGTATTTATTCTACAAGATAATTTTTCCTGAAAAGACCTAAATTATCCAGAAAAGAGATAAAAATCTTAGAATACGGATTGAAGTGCAAGGACCGGTTCAAGGAAACCTAAAAAAGGTGTCCAAAACACACCCGAACACGAAAGTGTGATCAACACCCAAGAGTACCATTCGGCACTTTTGGAGTGCCAAATGGCACTTTAAAAGTGTCGAATTGCAATCTTTTGGGCTCTGGCCCAATTCTTTTCGGGTGCCGATAAGACATACCTTTTTCGATTTTTTTGCAAAAAGATGCGTCTCGATTCGCATTTTACCTGTGGTTGCTTATTTTTTAAGCATTCAAGTCTCTATAAATAGGGACTGGATCCCAAAATTTGGCACATTCTTTTATGCTCTAAGAGAGACACATTTTCACACTCTTAAATTTCTCATCCCTCTTTTCTGGTATTCTCTCTTAAACTAGGGTTTTTAGGTTTCAAAGATAATAGAATAAATTTCTTTGAACTCTAAAACATCCTCTCTAGAAGAAGAAGTGCTCCATGCAAGAGGTTGTTTTTTATTAACATTTTCTTTTCTTAATGCTTCTCTTATTATGATGATGTATGTTTGTTTTTTTTTTTTTAGTTTAGTTGTTTAAAGTATTCATATCATGAATTATTGATTTATTTTGTCAAAACATGTTCTTAATTCTTTTATTATTGTTGTGATCTCTTTTTTATTTTCAAAAATTTGCATGTAAACAATTCTTTTTCTTGACTCAAAAACGGATCTACATCTTCATTAGAGGTAGATCTGAATTTTCCTTAAGATAAAAACAGATCTACACCTTCATTAGATGTAGATCTATGTTTTTCTTAAGATCAAAAACGGATATACATCTTCATTAGATGTAGATCTGAATTTTTCTTAAAATAAAAACATATCTACATCTTTATTAGATGTAGATTTGAATTTTTCTTAAATCAAAAACTGATTTGTATCTTTCTTAGATACAAATCTGATTTTTTTAACATAGCAAATTTTGAAATAAAGAAAAAGATCATGAATGGTTGCGTTTGTTGTGTTTGTTTTATTCAATATATGTAGCATAAATTTATTCCATGAATGAAATACTCTTCTCAAGCAATCTTTTTTATATTTTCTTCGAACATATAAAAACAGATCTGATCTTTTGTAAACCAAAATCTTTTTTTTTTTTAAGTTCTTAAAAACATATCTGAATTTTCTCCCTAAAAACCACATTTTTCTAACATAACAAAAACAGATCTGATTTTTTTTTATAAACCAAAATTTAATTTTTTACTCACAACAACAGATTTGAATTTTTTTTAAAACAAGGAAAAGGATGCATTCATAAATAAATTTGTGTGATTTAGTTTTATTCACATGTATAACATATCATTCATAGCATGCATAAAATGGGTAAATTGGTCACAAGAGTCTAGAAGACTAGACTCTGTCTGGGCGGAATAGGTGCCTAACATCTTCCCATTCCATAACCTAGCCTCCGAATTTAGGTCTTTTGGATAGGTAGACTAGCTTTATCTTTGTTTTATTTTGGATAGATTGTAACTAAGACAAAAAGCCATGTAATTATTTGGTAGTTTGTAACTAAGACCCAAACTCCCAAAGCCATGTAATTTTCAATTTCTCAAACATGTATTTTTTTTATTCAATCAATGAGAATGGTACAATTTAGTCATGTATTTTTTGTATTTAGTTTTTTTTTTTTTTTTTTTTGTATAAAAAATAAGTGGCAACTCCACACCACTTACCCAAAAAGAGGGGTGCCCTAAAAAGTACCAAAATCTCTTTTTTGAGAGCACCCAGGTTTTGCGGTCTCTCACAGTTTCATCTTTGTGATTGATTTTGGTTGCTATCGAGCGAGTGAGTATCATGCAACTCTTTGTCTTGGAAGTGGTAATATGGCTACTATTGTTTTGTTTCCCACGGATGGCGCCAACTGATGATACCAAAAATCGTCAATGAGTTGTGCAGTGCTCACGTGCTCTATATGAAACCTATGAAACAGAAACAAAGAAGACCTTGCAAAGAGTATCGGTGTGGTACCGGCCAAATACCTCTCAAAGGTTAAGTTAGAGAGAATTTCTACAACTCTAGAATGCCAGAGCTGGGAGAATTATGCGTTCCTTGATTTGTGAGGGATTTGGGGTTTTTTTAGTGGTATAGAGCTGACCTTCTTTTCTTGATGGAGAAGGTATTTCCTTGTAGAGAAAATCCTCTTTAATGCCAATGTATTGTGAGATTATTTCCTTGTAAGGATTCTAGGCGTGAGATGCAAGACATTTTCATATTAGGTTTCCTAGAAACCACTTAGGCCACGTGGCTTCACTATCCGCCTCCCTTGCGTTCGTCTATCTCATTGGAACCCGTTCTCTACAAAGAATCCGCCCATATTACTTAGGTCCATCTACTTCGAAGGGTCCATCCGTTTTTCTTTATTTCTGTCTGACATATGATCCCCTCTACTAGTTCTTTAATTGTTAGGCCATCTAGACTGTCTTCTTTGGCAACACCATCGCTTATGACTAACTCTGTTAATTGGATCTGTCTACCTTGGGATTGATCCCTGTCAATCTTTATCCCCTGGCTTTCAAAGTTAAAAAAAAGGTTGGAACTTAGAAGGAAAATAATGCACGCAAGCTCAAGAAACTCAGGCTAATTTATTAAAACTTTAAAGCAAAGAGTTTGGGATTATCATGTTATGTGATTTGACCATTTAGGATATTAATTGTTAATTTTTAGAATGGGAGAAATTTAGTGGTACATTTAACAAAATTATGATTTTCATGAAAATCTCAATTTCCACATGAAATATGATAATTTTAACTCTCACTTTTTAAGTAGAAAATGTAAACTCTCACATATCTTATATATGGAAGAATTATTAGCCTTAGGTCTATAAGTTAGCTGGGTCTTCATGACATTTTTAAAGCTTGAGCTTGCTTCTCTTAGAGCATTACCATCAGGTGTGCCAAATGCCAAATATTTGGCATTTGGCACACCAAACACCAAAAACACACCTTCATGAGGTGTGTTAAATGTGTCAAAAATGAAATGTCAATAAAATACTAATTACGAAGTTTTATAATGATAATGCCATAGAGGTTTAAGCCTTTAAAATAAAACATTTAAGTTTTAAAGAAATTATCTATAAAAAAAAAACTAAACTATCTGAATAATATATCCATAATTTATCACAACTTTCTTCTCTTAAATATTAAAAAAAATTATTGATATATATATATATATATATGTATAAGTTTCAAGGATACGTACTCTCTAATTATTAGAAACTCTGATAAAAAAAAAAAAAAAAAATTCATTTATGAAAAAAGAGTAAACTTTCCTGTTGCTAAGCCTCACCTCACCTTGTTTAAATTTTAGTAAAATTATCCTAAAATGATTTATTAGCCATCAATGTATAGGGACATTTGTATAAAAGCAAGTTTTTTTTTTTTTTTTAGGCTTCCCCTAGCCCTGGTATGGGGTAACATCCCCCCACCTAAACTTTTGGTGATGGTAAGGTAAGGGTAACATTAACCTATTTTTTAAACTTAATAACTAAATTGAAACAATTCATGCTTTCCTCTAAAAATAAAAAAAAAAAAATAAAAATAAAAAACTGAGATAGTTCATTAGAGCATTCACAGCAGTGGAGCTAAAAATTTAGCTTTTTAACTCCACCAAAAGTTACTTTATCTATTTTACCTATACACGTGCTGCAACAGTAGATTTATTTTAACTTTCAACACAATAAAATAATATAAACAACACAATATAATAATATATCTACTATAATAAAATAATACATTCCACGACCCCAAAAAAAACACCACAAACCATTCGCACAATCCACAACCCCTGCCAACTAAAAACAACCACCCACAACCGCCCAACAACTAGCAAGCCAAGAACAACCACCCACAACCACTGCCAAATAACCACCACACAAATCACCATTTCTGTTCAAAGGTGCAGGAATTATAGAACCCACAGGCATTAAACAATAAAAAAAGAAAAAGAAAAAAAAAAGAAGCAGATACTGTATCTACAGCACTGGAGAGAGTGGTGACCTCAAGTTTCCTCTTCCACGCTCTACATCTTCCATTGCGATTCCGTTTTTGCTTTGAGATCTTAAATCTCAAAGAAGAACCAAACCAAAATCAAATCAAAATCCTTTCTGATCTGTTCTGAATTTTCATTCGCTGAGAGTTAATCTCTCAAGATGGGTATCGTGTTTACTAAAATGTTCTCTACTCTCTTCAGAAACAGAGAAGCTCGGATCCTCGTTCTCAGCCTCGACAATGCCGGAAAGACAACCATCCTCAGTGAGTTTATCTCATTTCACGCTTACCCATTTCTTGTTTTTCAATTTTGAGTAATGGGTCTTTGTCCAATTTCAATAATTTGATGGTTTTAATTTGCATTTGGGTTTTGTGCAGATTGGCTTCAGATGGGAGAGGTTGGGTCAGCGGCGTGGAGGACTGGGTGAGATGGATTCAAAGGATGAGCTGTGAGATGAGAGAGAGGAGCTTTGGTCTGAGAGAGTAGAGAGGGAAGTAACGTGAGAGAGAGAGAGAGAGAGAGAGAGAGAGAGAGAGAGAGATGAGCTGTGAAACGAAAAGAGAAAAAAAAAAAAATATATTATTTTAATGAGAAGTGTAATAAAATATTATTATTTTTTTTAGCTTCTTGTTACAGTGCACATTTATAAATAAATGTGCATTGTAGCAAGAAGCTAAAATTTTTCACTTATACCTCCGTTGCTGTAGTGTAGTTTTGTGTATTTTGGTGGAGCTAAAATAGTTATATAGCTATTTAGCTCCGTTGCTGTGAGTGCTCTTAGGTAGGAGTTGTACGTTAGTTTTAGAAGTGCTTAAGTTATCCCGGGTGTTTTTGCTGCTTCTTTATTTAGAAACAAGTTATCTTGGGAGTTTAGTTCTCTTTTTGGGTGGGTTTTGGGCTTGCGCTTATGAGATCTTCATCTACTCTTCTCATTTTCTCTCTTCTTCTATTTCTTTTATAAATTAAATATATTCCCTATATTTAAGAGTCGTGTTAAAAGGTGCCTTAAGAGCATTGGTTTAAAAAGCATTTTTAGAAAATTTTTATGGAAAAAGAAAAAAAAACAATTAATTGTTTTGAGAACTTTTTATATTTTTTATGAGAGTGATGTCAAAATTTTTCTAAAATGGTTTATCAACAATTGTTGTAAGATCATCCGTTAACATAATCCTTAAATATAATAGATTTGAATCAATTGCGTCCGTTCAATAATAATTGTTCAAACCCAAGTATGAAAAGGAAAGAAGATGGTTTTGGGAAGAAATGGAAGGCTAAGACATAATCTTGAGAACAAAATCATATTTTGACAAAAAAGAGGTTATATGGAGAGAAATTGCTTGAGCTGAGATTGGGATGTGCCCATGTGGATTTCGAATTTAATAGAGTTGGGCCTTGTTTGGATTGTCAAGAATAATCAATTGGACTTTTTATTGGGCCTAATCTGTGAAATGGGGTTGATGCATTTGCATAGCCATATAACTAAGGATAACGGGTATTGGGGATGGGCAGCATAGGCTTAATTAATTACATGTCAAAATCACCCAAATGCATAAGCATAAGTCAATCTGAGCCATTTTCGTGCATGAAATCAGACCACGCTTTTTCTCCAAACAATCGAGTCTTCTTCGCTTTCTGACCCCAAAAAAAAAAAAAAAAGAAAAAAAAAAGAAAGAAAAAGAAAAAGAAAAGTATTTGCTTATATAAGAAACCAAATGAAATACCGAACTGTGTGCATGCGTCTTTAAAAATAAGGAATTAATACAAGGTGTCCTTTTCTTTGTAGTTGTATGTTACCATCATGCCTTTCTCAACCAAAAAAAAAAGGATTTGTTCGGTGCTTGTTAAGGTGAAAAAAGACAACAAAAAAAAAACTGTCAAACCGGTGCTTGTTAAGGTGAAAAAAGACAAAAAAAAAACTGTCAAAAAAAGTTAAATAGAATACCATATAGTATTTAAAAAGTTAAAAATTTGACATAAAAGTTAATAAAGACAAAAACTTTTATCAGTAAAAATACAAAAATATTGTTGTTAACGGGCACCTTACGGTGCCCGTTAACACAATCCAAAAATAAAAAGGGTTTACCGTCATGCCAAAACTACTACAAATAGTTTTTTATTTTATTTTTTGGTACATGCAAATTAACTAATTAAGTTAATCTAAACCCTTTTGAGACATGAAATGAGTTTGTAATAGGATAGGAAAAATTATTGTTCTTTATTTTTTCCCCCTTTGCCTGAATAAAATGTGAAGGTACAAAACCAGAAATTTGAAAGTATTTATGATTTTTAGTTTAAATTTTATATCGATCTTATATCTTATAATGCTTTAAGGTATATACTGTTTACTAATTTTTTTAAGTTGATGATTCAACTCTTAAATAATTCAAGAATAATTTAAAAAAAAAAAAAATTTTGATGAGCTTTCCGGCCCATTCTTTTAAATATCAAGACAAGAAGAAATGGATACTTTAAACTAGTAGTTGTATCCGAATCTATCTAATATATTTATGGGATATAGTGGTATTCTTTAATTATATTAGCTTATAATCATGCATATGCAGGGGTGCAAAACAAACAAACACACACATAATACATAATAAGTAATAAGTAATAGACTATACACATTCATAGTATTACATAAATTTATTTATAATAAATTCAAAATGAGGCTTTTTCATATTTTCCAAATTTAGATACATGAATTTGCATGTAAACATAATTGAAATACAATTAAAGTATAATTGGAATGATACTTGGCAATTAGTATAAAATTGAAGTGTATTTAAAATACAGAGACACTTTTTTTTAGAAAAAAATATAAAGACATTTGGTATCAAATATAAGGACAATTAGAATGATACTTAGCACAAAATTAAAGTTTAGAAATTTAATTTGAGATTCTTGATTGAACTTTCTTTCAACTTCCACTTTAATATATTATATATTATGTGTATGTCTGTGGGTCTAGGCATATTTTATGGCTTTTAACAATATTTTCATTAATCTTTTAAACTAAAAGTTTAAAATATAGTAAAAAAAAGTAATGCCATATGCAATAAGTAAAATAAGTAATTGAAATATTTAATTATATATTAATTAAGTAAAGTATTTATACTATATTGTATATTAGCTTTTCAAGAATTAGTGTATCCATGTATTTATATAATGCCATATGCATATACTCCATATATTTGTCGATTCTTATAGATTTAAACACTTTCAAGTTTTTTTTTTTTTTTTCCTCTAGTTTTTTTATAATTCAATAGTTACAATGAGAAAGGGATTTAAATTCTAGACATTTTTATTGGAAACATATGGAGGATGTTTTGGTGAAAGAAAAACCTACAAGAACCCTAAGTATAGGAGCATGTTGAGGAACATGTATACGCATATTTCAGGCATGTACACACATATAGGGTTTCAGGATCTATAGGAAAAGTCCATAGTAGCCCTGCATGGGCACGCAGTCAAGACCCAGGCATGCACACATGCATGTTGCCTTGGCCATGGTAGCCTAGCTTGGGTACGCGGCCAAGGCCATAGCATGCCCTGTGTCTTGACAAATAATCACAAGTATAATGAATTATGCAAAAGTATCAATAAATTATTGTTATTTATTACTTCCCCAAAGAAAAATGCTAACCTTATTGACCTCAAGCTCATTTTTTATAGCCTGTTTATAGTGTGAAAAGGGTAGTAATATAAGTTGTCC
Source organism: Quercus gilva (assembly GCA_023621385.1). Lineage (NCBI taxonomy): Eukaryota > Viridiplantae > Streptophyta > Magnoliopsida > Fagales > Fagaceae > Quercus > Quercus gilva. Next base: position 47,783,132 of record CM042480.1, on the reverse strand, counting down.
TTTTGTGTGCGGCAATAGAAACCTGTCAATTACTTGAAAAACAATGAATCTTCTGTTACCTTTAACCTTTTTTAACTTTTAAGTCAATATTAACACAAAAGATGGGATGTACGATTTTAGTATTGCGGTTGTATAGAAAATTAGGTTAAAACATAAAGATAAACAAATTCATTTATAAACCTAAATCAATTATAAATAACTTTACTCCATCTAAAAATTGCAAGAGACATCAATATAAATGTTATGAAAATAACATCATTATTTAAAAAAAATTATTGATCAAGTAAGAGGAGTTTTTTGTGCATCCTATCAATAGGAATATGAAACTTGTAATTGTTATTAAGAATTGATGTCGGTAAAAAAATTTTTAAAAAAAATTACCAAATGTTTCTTTTGATCTACCAAACCAAAGTGGAGCTGAAATTTCATTTTCAAATGCTTTTTGGCTTTTGTTTTTATTGTAAACTCATATTCGCAAGCTCTTATAGTATATGCTTTGAACAATCCATGTGGCCCTTGGGAGATTGCCACCATTGTAGAGGACACTTTTAGTTATTTCAATACCAATCAGTCAATTCATTTTTCAAAATATAAAAGCTAACACTGCCTCATAGCATGCTAGATCTCTTTTTCAATCAAAGAAATCCGCTTCCTTTCGTCAAAAAGAAAAAGAAGAAAAAAAAATCTCCTTCCAAGTTTTTGTGATTCTACTTCTCTGACTTTGAAATTTGAATAGCATATTATTTTTAGTCAGACATCTAATTAGCTAGGCCCTCCTATTTTGTTTTTCAAATGTTGTGTACTTATTTTTTACTGTCTCATCATTTGTTAAGTTTTACTACCAGACATATCGCCGAAAAATTCCTGACTATATCAACTGGACTCTAATTTCTTTAATACCCTACTTTTGTGGTCCCTAATTAATTAATCTATCTTTCAATGCTTTCATTATTGGATATTGACCCATTGGCTTACGCAAAACCACTTACAAGCTTGTCATAACAATTATTGCTTGGCACAAGTGACCAATCCTGTCTCGGAGTTCTCTCTATATCAAGCTGCTTTTGTATCTGGTTCAAGATCGACTAATAATGTTACCATTTAGTCAAGAAATAGTCCCTCACTTTCTTAAATAAAGACCCGTGAAGTTTTATGAATTTGAAGGTTTTGACGGTGACCTAAAGAGTTTATGATAGATTGATAGGTTAGAATGTGAATTCATTGATGAAGTTCTTTGTTTCTATTATTTTCCTCCCTTACCCTTTTTTTTTTTTTTTTGACAATGGAGCTCATTTTTACGTCATCCATGTCTTTTTGTTTAATGGCAGGCAATTCCCTCTTTTTCCCTTGCAAAAAAATCCCTTGTTTTTGTCGGTTGATTTTTGTCCAAAGGCTTTCCTCATAGATTTGCAAGATCTCTTTGAGTTTTTCAGCTTTCTTTTGGAGATGCTTGGTAGAACACGAGGCTTTCATCTAAAATATAAATAAATAAATATATGACCCTTCACTAGAGATGGCAATTTTGTCCCATTCTGTTTGAGTCGCCCCTCTTCACTTCATTTCAGGTGAGTTTTTTCTGCTCCGCAAAGGTGGTAAAGCATGGATGAGTTTAGACTTTTTAGACTTACCTTGCCCTGTCCCTACCCGCCCCATGCTAGTGAATGTTAGAATTGTAAATTTTTCATACCATAAAATCCTACTATTTAAACAAACATATAAATATTAACTTATTTTATTCTACCCAACGTGACTTTTGGCCTCTATTTTGTTATTTGATACTATGAGATTTTTATTTTTATTGTGATATCGTCTTATTAAACACTTGGATAATATTATTCAGTTTTTGCTAAAAATTAGTTTGATTTGATAAGATAAATTTAGTTGTAATTTATAGTATATTTTTTTATTAATGAAACATGTTTTATTAAGAAAAATTTAATAGTTGTGGGGAAAATTAACAAAAAGTAGAGTTTTAAAGGGTGGGGCATGGCTTTGCGAGGCCCCAAGGGTCGGGTATTGGGCAAGAAAACTTTTTCCTTCATGCAGGCCAGAGAAGGGTCAAGACAAAACCATATAAGGGGGGGGGGGGGGGCGGGGGGAAGACCCCATCCTTTGGCCTGCCCCCGACCCATTGCCATCCCTACCTTTCACTGCTTATGGTAATGCTATGGATTACTTGGTCTCTTTTTGCTTGTCTCAACAATGTTGTAAATCCTTCTACATGCACCAAAAAGAGATAAAGAATAAAGGATCTTCTTGTCGAAGCCCTCTATAGGGGATTATATGACCCTTATGATCCTTTTTTATTAGTAGATAGTAGGTCATAGCAATTATGCACTAAAGGATTAAGTTCATCCATCTATATTGGAAATCCCATATTCCTCCTTATTTTTGCCATTCTTTCGTAAGCCTTAATCATATCTAATTTAAGGGTCATACTTGGTAGCTTTTCTCTTAGCATTTTTTTCATAAAGGTCATTGTTTTGAAGGCTACTAAGACACTATTTAGAATTAGTTTATTAGGCAAAAAAATAGGCACTATATATCTTATGATATGATATGGGGTAGTAATTCTTTGAGTAGATTTGCTAGTAGTTTTACAATTAATTTGTATCTCACATTGTATATACTAATAGGCCCATACATTGTATTTTTTTCAGGGCTTCCCCCCTCCCTCTCTTGGGTATTAGGGCTATAAAAGGTGTAGTCTATTTCTTTAAGCTAGAGAGGATAAAATAACATGCATAACTTTTTCACCAATAGAGATGGGCATAGGCTTATAAAATATAAACACATAAGTGATTTCACTCCTAATCAATGTGAGATAAGTAGCAAAGAGCAAAGTGTTTGGATCACACACACCCACACCAGCACAAGACTTTGGTCTTGAGTTCGTGTGTCCCGTACCACCAATAAGCGCATTGGTGTCTATCTTCTTTTTGGTTGCTTTGGGCGCATAGAGGTCACCCCATCCCCCTACACATTTTTCCTTAAAACACACACACACACACACACACACACACACACACACACATTGAATATTGATGATGTCAAATATTTAACCACTTTCTAAGAGCAAAGTCATCTAATCTTTTGTTGTACATACACCATCAAACCTTTCACATATGTTTTGGATGAATTTTGTACCAAGTGTGCATCTTGATTATTAGTATTATTATTATTATTTTGATTTGCACAAAATAGATAAAAACATCGTTATACCTAAAATAAAGTTTTAAAAATCTTTATATAAATGAATAAGATACTACACTCCATCAAAAATAAAAAATCCAAACCTTTGACTAGGGCTGTCCATAGACCTGCCCAACTCTAGCCATGTAAGCCACCTGACTGAAACCAACTTGACCTGTGCTTGATCTAATAACTGTGGCAATTGACAATGGGTGTGTGCCTTTAAAGCCCGATTCCGATGGGTCGAGTGGCTAGTCTCCTCCTCCAAGAACCAAATCAACCTAATTCGATTAACCTTTGCCATCTTCATTCAAACCTCCACCTCGATCATTCAAAATCTTTGCCATCTCTGTTCAATTCTCCACCCAAATTGGTGGAGATTTCGCAATCTTCAAGAAGATTCATCGGATTCTGAATCTCCATCACCCTTGCTTTTGCTGGTTTTGATTGAAACCAACTCATCCCATGGAAATTCAACTTAATCTGATGTGTTGCTGTTCTTTAGTTGATGACAAGTCCTATTTTCTACCATTAAACAAGATTGAATCACGTCTGAATTAAACCCAAACCTGACTCGACATGTGAACACCCTTACATTTTGGCTGCATATTGGTATAAAAAAATGAAGAGAAGTCTATACTATTTTGAGAAATGCTATGTCTACAATATCACAGACAGCTTCACATTAAAGCCAAGTGGTGATAGGACCACCCTAACATGGAAAAATAATAATAATTATATATAAATTTTAAAAATTTATGACTTTTTTGCCTTTAAAAAAAAAACATGTGACCACCCTATATTTTTTTAGGCCCAACATACTTAAACTTTTGACAAAGTTTGGCAACAAGCTTGGTTGTAGACTAAGGCTTTAACTTAATATTTTTTTATTGGCTGTTATTTTGGCAAATCCACTATTGGATTACATTTTCTTCTTATATCTTCCATGTTTGTGAAATTTCAATAATATCAAAGATCAAAAGTTATGTCATTAATCAAATATTTAAATTTCAAGTTTCTATAATCCAAAATTATATATAAAAAATAAGTTTATAGAATAGTAAATAACATTTGACTGGCATGAAATTTGACATGTGTTTTAAAAATATAAAGAACATGCAATTCAACAGTCATATTTAAAAATATTTAGATATTTTAATTTTTTTATTGAGAGTAACTAAATTTGTAGTTTAAAGTTACAACTAAATTTGTAGTCAAACTTTCTCCTTAAACTGTGGTTCCCTAAACACAAAGGAAAAGTCTAAGAAAAATTTTATTGAACTAAAATTTTGAAAGACATGTAACTTAGATCACTGATAATGATACTATTTTGCAATGATTTTAAATTAAGATAGTAGAAGAAAATTATAAAACTTTATATATATTTCTGTGTTTTTTTTTTTTTTTCTTTTTATCAAATTTTGTATAATACTTTCATAATGACCATTCTTAAAAAAAAAAAAAAAATTCCTAAAGTTGTCATTGCACAATACTTTTACAACAAATTTTAAATAACGAACTGGTATTAACCGGACAAAAAATTAATTTTAATAATAAATTTAAATTAGAACTAAGAATAAATAATTATCTAAGTTTTATAAATATTGTGACAGTTCTGGCGCAACTTTTGTAACAGCATTGGGCCAAGTTAAGCAAATTGGCCCTTAAGCGTGCGTTTTTGAGCGTACAAATTTACTTGGATTGTCACTGTCAGTGTCAAAAATGAAGGGACGAGAGGAGGCAAGACAGGGCCTTCCTTGTTGAGTTGGCAGGTACTGTACTAGTGACCACAAGTGTCACTTTTTTTGTCCAGTAGGTGCAACCGACGGCTGTGCGAGACCCACTCATAAAGGTACCACTGACCCACTTCTTTCTACAGGACCCTAAACTCTCAAAGGAACTTCACGTGGCCACGTGGGGGTGGATGGATACACCTTGTGATCGAGGTTAAGAATATATTCAATATCCTCTTTTATCCCATGTATTTTAATGGCGTATACCATAGGGCACTTCACTTGTATACCTTTCGTATTCGTACCCTCTTTAGGTGTATTTGTACGCAGAGGGGTGAGTGTGTAAATTTATAGGGGTCTGTTCATTTTTGACTTTTGAAGCTTGTTTACGGATCCGTGCAACACGTGAGGCCATGTTTAATAATGCAATGCAATGTAAAACAAAAATGTTAAGAGTATGACAGAATGGTCAAGTTATAAAAGGAAGCAAAAATGGTGAATTTACGTGAGCTAACAGCTTTATTACTGAACTTACTGCCACGGTACCCCTTGTGAAGTAAAGTAAAAGCTGTGAATTTAACCTAAGTTAATTTTTTGTTTTTATGTACTGATTTTTAAAATTTTATTTTTTATTTATTTTTTAAATATAAATATATTTTAACATATAATTAATAAAAAAATTTCAACAAAAAATTGTTCTGGTCAACTAGGGAGAGAGAGACGGACACAGAGACATGGAGTTTCCTTTCTCTTTCTCAGAATTCTAATAAGTCTGCGCAGCTTGATTTTGCATGGATTTGATTGATAAACTCAATCTCTGATCTCGGAATTGTAGGCGTGTATCATGCATTTTATGTACATTTCAGAGTATTCAATTTCAATCACGTGGCCAACCATGCTATTATATCTTGATTTTAATTTTAATTTAATTTGTCTTGTCATCTACTGTTGTCTGTTCCTCTAAACTGGCTCGTGGTGAGCACAGCAGCACAAACACCACATAGCACCCATGCGTTTAACATGTATAAATAAAATGAAGATCATTTAATAAAAACTAAATATTATTTGTTCATAAAAAAAAAAAAAAACTAATTATTTATAAAAACAAAAAATAATTAGTTCATGGATTTGGTTAGTATTTGAGTATGCAAAAAATGTTCTATTTTACCATTTAAAAAATTACTTTATTTATTATACTGTATTATTTTATAATACACCCAATGTTTCAGTCTCTTAGTTCTTATTTTTAGAATACAACTCATTAAAATAACTTCAACGAAAAAAACTCACAACAAAAAAAGCCCACTGCCAATCTCCGCCACAACAACTAGAAAAACCACCGCCATCACCATTGTTGCAAACTCAAAAATAACCAACCCATATCAAACCAAAAAAAAAAAAAAAAAACAAAGGAAATTTAGCCAATCATTGTTGATCTCAACGCCGACAAACACCACCCACAACCGCTAATCTCAGCCATAGAAAAAAAAACTTGTTCTTAACGCCGACAACCACCATACATACCATCGTTCAGCAACCACCAACAAACCCAAAAACCACCAATGCTAAAACTTAGTCATCACCACTTGAACCCATATCAAACCAAATCGCAACCCACCAAGCCAAAACCCACTGCCACACAAATCACAACCCATCAATCCACAGCCCAATCGCGGATCCATAGTCACCTAAATAGCCACCCAAAACTAATCTACAACCACAACCACAGACACCCAAAATTGAGAGAGAGAGAGAGAGAGAGAGAGAGAGAGAGAGAGAGAGAGAGAGAGAGAGAGAGAGAGAGAGAGAGAGAGAGATATGTGATTTTAAATTTAGAACCAAGTTATAGTAATTTTTAGGCCCTTTTAGATATACACTACTGTCAGTTTCTTTAAGAATTTTCTCTCTTCTACTCGTGTGTGTGTGTTAAAATATTTAGTATTCTAAAAAAAAAAAGTTGTAGTAATTTCTATAAGTACAAACTTACTTTAGTAAGTTGTTAAATTTTTTTAGCAATAGTAACTCGGTTGGGTAATGCATGTGTTTTATGGTTTGATGGTATAAAATAGCAAATAGTAAACTCCCAATGCTAATGCTCTTTAGTTATAGTTGAGTTTTTTTTTTTTTTTTTTTTTTTTTTTTTAAATTTAAATTTAAATTTATTTATTATTATTTCAATCAAATAACTTTTATTTTAAAGAGTCAAGAAAGTTTCGATTTAAGAAATATTTGTGTACTAGTTTTTGTTGTTTTCCAATGAGACCTATTAAATTTCTCCTTAACAATATGAATGTGCACTTTAACACCTCTTAACAAAAGTCTTGCTTTATAGCTTAATTAAGAAAATTTTGAATATTATTTATAGGATTGAGATTAAACAATTAAAAAGAAGAAAGTGGTGAAAGTGGGGGAAAATGTGAATAAGAAAGCGACGTTTATTTCATAAAGAGTTAAGAAAGTTTCAATAATTAATTAAAGAAATATGTGTGTATTAGTTTTTGTCATTTTTCAATGAGAACTATTAAATTACTTTTTAATGATATGAATATGTACCTCAACACCCCTTAACAAAAGTCATAATTTATAACTTTATTAAGAAGATTTTGGATATTATTTATATATAGGATTGAGATTAAACGATTAAAGAGACGAAAGAGGTGAAAGTGGGGGAGGAAAAGGTGAATGAGAAAGCAACATTTGTTTCTATTACAAAAAGAAATTTGATACAATTTGTGACTCATTGTTTTAAAAGGATAATAGAAATTTTATATTTCTTAATTTTAGGTGTTATATTCTTTTGGTTGATTTGGACATCTTTAAATCTAAAGTTTGATATTTTGCTTTCAGCCTTTTGCTTTGAAATGACAAAATGTATTAGTTCATAGTAAGATATAATTAGTATTGACATGTGTGGGGGCCTTTTTGCACTATTGGTCCTCAATCCTTTCTGCTGCACTATGACCTGTTAATTTGAGATAAGAGAGTTGGGACTGACCTTACTGGGACTACGCTTCAGGCCAGCTTGTGCACAAGTCAGGCTAACCCACTGTAGACGCGTCTTGACATGAATGCTGTGGGCCAAACGTATGGTGTGGTCACAGTAGGAATAACTGATACACTTGACTACTGAAACAATTTGTCTGCTAGGTAATAGGCTGAACTTTTCAGCAGAAGCGAACCTAAGAAGGAAACCAATCTCCAACGCGAGTAACCTCAAGAGAAGGCTTCTACCATAGAAGTTACACGTTCTAGAGAAAGGGCCTAAATGGTTTGAGCTTCGATTCTTAATCTTCAGAGAGTCGGTTTGTTGAGAGGGAGAAAAAAGGTGATCTATTGATGTATGCCTCTATTCCTACTGTTTACTTTCTCTTTTGGGTGAAATGACATTTTAGCAGGACATTTCCCTAAAGAAGCTTGAGTGGGAACCCTAGAATAGACCTTATTTTCTCTTCACCACCAAACCACACCCTCTGAATACATTGACCTATAACCCACCTCCCATGTATTGGCTGGGTACAAAAAGGTGGTACCTTGACCCTTTGTGCATGCTCTACTCTGTCTGAGTTTGTTTCTTTCTAACCTTCACGCCAATTCTGCTCCCTTGCGTTGTTTGGTTTTGTTGTACGTACTAGTTGGTGTTTATCCTTTATGGCGTGAAGGATGCATGGGCTTTTGGGCTCATCCTTTCATCCCTTCCTAGGCTGGGTATTACTCAGGTGAGAGCCTTCATCTTCATAGCCTACCGAGCCCATGATTTCTTCTTTATGCCCGTGGGCCTTTGGGCCATTGATTCTGCCATATTGCTTTATTGTGTTTGCTACAACTCTGTTTTTCCTTTTACTTTTTATTACTCTGTGGGCTTGCGGGCTGAGGCTCCTATCGTATCAGCCCATTGCTTCATTAATCCCTTGCTTAGGCTTCTTTGACCCGCTTACCACATCTTTACCTCTTATGGGCTTATTGGCTATCATTCCTGCCATGTCAACCCGTTTTACTACTTTATTACTTGGGTTTCCTCGGCCCATTTACTTCTTTTTTACCTCTTTTTACTCCCATGTGCTTGTTGCTGAATTCCTTAGGCCTCCCTGACCTTTTTACTCTATCTTTACTTTTTATTACTCTTATGGGCTTATTGGCCATTATTCTTGTCACATCAACCCGTTTTACCACTTTATTCTTTGGGTTTCTTCGGTCTATTTACTTCTTCTTTACCTCTTTTTACTCCCATGAGCTTGCTACCTCATTCATTGGGTATCCTCAGCCCGTTTATTTCTTCTTTACCTCTTATTATTTTCATGGGCTTGCTGGCTATCAATCCTGCTACTCCAGCTCGCTAGGCTTGTTTTCTTATTTTTATTTATTTATCGTTTTGCCCCTTATTTTCTTCTTATCTTCTTTATTGTTGGGCTTCTTTTACTGTCGGGCCCTTTGTTAAAAATGGGCATCAACAACATGTACAATGTATGTGAAAATTCCAAAAAAGAATTGTATATAATTGTACATATATATTTAATTAACTAGTATTTTTTTAAAAATCAAATTAAGGAATTTGTAAAAAAGAGTATACTTAAATTATTTAGATTTTTTTAAAAGAGCATTAACCCTAATCATTCAAAGAAACTATGAAATTATCTTTTTTTAACACAAAGAGTGTGTGCATGTGTGTAATACAAATTAAAGTGTGTGTGTATATATTTCCACATTATTATTATAATATATATTGTAGGGGGGGTAAAAACTAATTGCCCGGCCTAGCGTGGATGGGACTGGGTTAGGGTGATGGCCCACTACAACTAATTTTTATAGGTGAATGGTTAAGGTCAAACCTTTAAACCCTGGTAGCCACAGTTTAGTAATTAGATAAAGAAGACCAGCAAGGATAACAATTTTAGTTAATAATTATAGCAAGGAAAGAGAAATTCTTATTTGAGTTCTTCCTCACACTGGTTGAGGATCAATAATTCTTTAAGTATACACTTCTCGGTTGTACAATGATCACTTTCTCTTTCTATTTTCCTATTTTACTTTCTCTAAACTTTTTCCGATCCTCCATCTAGGATGGTCTTCCTTCCTATACATAGCTATTTGGATTGCATCACAGCCTTCCACTTGAATGGCTGTTGATCCTTCCTTAGATACTTGTCCCATTACTGCCTTGCTGGTGGTGGTAGAGTAGGTTATAGGCTGTGGGGGAACCGTTCAGAAGTCATTCTGTCATCAATGTGGTATACTTAGCTAGTATGGTGCATTAAATGTAGATGTGATGGATGCTTTATCTAAAAACGCCCTCCTTCCCTTGCTTGCATGTCACTACTACCTTCCTCAGCCTTTAACCTTATGGCCTTGATGGTTTATCTCTAGTCTCCCAAGAGGTATTTATTCCTCAGGCTCCTCGAGTGAGCGGTCCTTCTCGGTTTCCCTAACTTGAGTATTCTGACTGGGTTGGGCCTGACCTAGTGAATAGTTAGACCTAGTTGCATCTTAGGCATATTCCAATTGATGATTCGCTCTCTTTAGGCTTTCTCCTCCCACACACACACACACACATATATATGTATGTATTCTTATATATGAAATTATTTATTTATCATTTTAATAAAATATGATATAGTGAGATTCTAATAGGGTGTGTAAATATAGAATAGTTTATAGAGAACTCTCATAAAATTGAAACTCAATTAAAAGATATATATTGAAAAAATTGTGAGTTTTCAAAAGTTTATTAAGAATTCAACAAACATCAAAGGATTTGATTATATATATATATATATATATTAGGTTTTTGTTAAACGAGTACCTAATTGGGAAATAGCAAAATTTAATTAAAAAAACAGGTCTTTTAGACTGATCAAGGTGGCTCAACTAGTCAACTTCCTATAGAAATGACTAGATTATATTATTAAATTCTATAGTGGGTGAGGAAGAGACATTATAATCCATTTTACTGACAAAGTTTAGTGTTAAGTGCATCAGTGTGAGAATATTTTTCGGGTTAGGTTTCTTATAAGGATTTGTAAATAATATATTATTGTGATCCATATAACAAATTTTTATTTAGAATTGTGACAAATAGACTAAGACAACCAAAAACCTACCTTATATAGTAATAGCAAACTTGTCCTACTCCTTAACCCGTTTCCTTGTTGATCGGATAGGAAACCCCACCCTTATTAGAGCGGAGCAGGACATGCAGTTTCCCATGGATTGGGAAGAAAATGTGGCATCCCTATCCCTTACCTTCTTTTATACAATGGAACTCAATGATTAAATGACAGTGACAATGGAATCTTCTTTTTTGGGTGGACAAGAAGTAGGCTTCGAGGCCCTTTTTTTCCAAGTGTGATTAAAAAAAGAGAAATTTGTTTTGTATAAATCCTCTCATATTTGCAGCTAACATATCATCTTTCTTTAATCTTTGCTTTTGTGGAGTCCCTACGACTATAGGCAATGAAGAAAGGGAATTTATATATATACTATACATTGTTGCTTTTACTGGACTACTGCCACTGGGTTCAATTATTTCTGTTGTCTTTTGCTGTATAAGCCACATGGGACAGGACCACTAGCTGAGGAAATGAAAGCAGCTCTTTCCTTTTGTTTCTTTCATTCATTTTTTGTTGGTAAAATGGATGAAAGCAATAATTTATTCGAAGGATTTGACATATGATTCCAGAGAGATGCATATAGTACAGTTCAAAAGCCTGTATCCAGGACCTGAGTTGTGAGTACTCAAGGATTTTGCACGTGGATATATAAAATATTACTTGTTTTTTTCTCTCTCTAAAATGCAAGTAAGGAGATTCAGTTTTAGATTTAAACTTCACAAGAAGGGCAGATACTGTTTTTGTTTTTGTTCTTAATTAGTCAAGTGCAATACTGTTGGGTCATATGTCTATTGACAAAAAGGACAAGGTGATGCATTGGACCCGTTGAGATATAGACACGTGGTCAATACTCTCCATGTGTTCAAATTCTAAAAGCTCCAGTGCATAAGAATACTAATCGAGTTTCTAACATAAAATATTAATGAACTTATATAAGAGCATTACATCGGGTTTTTTAATTTTCTCCCTCCATATTTTAGGATAGAAACCTACTTTTCTTACGTGGCTAACCACTTTTCAAAACTCTTACATCATATTCTCCATTATAAACCATATTTTATTAAATATTATTTCTTTATTAATTTTCTATTTACTATTTCTCTCATTTTTCAAAGAGAAATGCCATGTCTATAATTATTTTTGTAATATTTTCGCAACAAATTCAAAGTGACAAATTGTTATTGGTTGTTATTAGTGGGTAAAAAACGTAATTTTAGTGATGAGTTCAAATTAGAATCAGTAACAACTTACCACCTATGATTTGTTGTGAAAATATTGTAGATGTAGCACTTCTCTTTTTTAAAACACCCATATTTATTTATTTCAGTTACCAAGATACAAATATATTGGTCTGGGGAATGAACAGTCTTCCCTAAATATTGAAAAACCCTTAGCATTTTCCTAAGATATAAAGCAATATGGAGCAAGGGAGTCAATACCGTACCAGAGGCTGTACCGGTTTGGCCAGCAGTACGATATATTTCGGATACCGACCAATACCGGTGTACCGTTTCGGGTTTACCGCTATTTTTTATATTTATAAATAAATAAATAAATATATATATATATATATGTATGTGTGTGTGTGAGTATATATATATTATAATAAATATAAAAGTTTATCATAAAACATTTTCTCAATTCAAAACTAATTATTCATGGTTTTATACTTTAGTATCAATTAAAAGAAAAAAAAAACACAATATAAAAAATAGAAAGGTTAAAAGTTACCATTGCATACTAAGAAAACAAATAATACTAATAAGTTAATACAAATAAGTTACCATTCTGTCCTAACAAAAATTTAAAAATTACAAAACTTAAAAAATTAAAAAAAAAAAAAAAAACTTTTTTCTGTACCGGCCGATATTGCCCGAAATTGGCCGGTACGGCCAGTATTTTTTCCAGTACGAAACAGATGGGTATTCTGTACTGGATTACTGGCCGGTACGGTATATTCCGGCCGTACCGGCCGGTACAGTATGGAATTCACTTCCTTGATAAGGAGGCTAATGTGGGAATATTTATGAGCTTTTCTACCTAAATTGGGCTCTTACCTTAAAATAAGGAACTTGATGTATGCTCACAAAATTAAGAAATTAAAAACTTTATTCTCATCCCTTCATTCCTCTCTCAAAAAAAGAAAAAACCCTAAGCCATTATTTGGGAAGAGAGAAAGAATAGAATGGAAAAGAACGAAAATAATTCTTTTAGAATATTAGTTCATTTCTCTTGTTGAGAGTTTTAATGGAGAGAATGTTCATTTCCCTTGTTGAGAGTTTTAATGGAGAGAATAGAAAGTCCATTAATTTGTTTTGAAATTTGAGTGGAAGGAAATTGAGTGGGTAGGAAGGAACACTCATTTTTTTTTATTCCCTCAAAACTTCAAATTTTTATTCTCTCCAAAATTGGGAAGAATCAGAGAGAATGAAATGAGATTTAATGAAATTTTTACTAAAACTCCCAAAATACTTTTTTTTTACTCCCAAAATACTATTATATATTCAACCATTTATTTTAAAATAAAAGCCTAATAATAATATTGTGATTAAATGATTTCATTCATTTTCTTCTATATTACTCTCAAATAAGGTTACATACCTTTCATTCATTTTCATTTCTTCATTTTAAAACTTCCAAACAAGGTTACTCTATTTCATTCAATTCAGTTCTTTTTCATTCCTCCGCATTATTTAAATGCATTCAATTCCTTTATGAACTTCCAAACAAAGTGTAATAGTAGGTAAATGCATAAAACTAGATTTTCTATGTTATGATGTGGGAAATTAGAATACATCAATAATATGTTATATTTCATCTGCTTTTAGTAGGGAGTCTATCATAGAATCAATAAGATTCCAATTAAACCTCTCTACACTAATCATTATTAATGAAACTGCAAGAAGCACACTTTCTATGAAAATCAACTCGATAATTTATATCAATGATTTTCATAATTCAATGATGTAGAATTTATTGGTTAACAAAAAAAAAAAAAATATCATCACCAAGAGTCTTGTAGCTTATTGGTATTGCACGTCCTTTTTTATAAGAATTAATACACAAATCCCTCTCTATATGTGTAACTATCAAATTATCCACACACAAAAAACCTACAAAAAAGTCATCTTAGTCTATATATTTTCAATTTTATTTATTATGCAATAACATAATTCAACTCCAAAATGAGGAATAAATTCTTCCTCAAATTTAGTTTGAATGAAATTTCCTTTAATCCAGAATGTGTCATTTTTGTTTTTGTTTTTGTTTTTGTTTTTGTTTTGTTTTTGGTTTTTTTGTTTTGTTTTTGTTTTTGTTTTTGTTTTTGTTTTGTTTTGTTTTGTTTTGTTTTGTTTTGTTTTTTGTTTTGTTTTTTGTTTTGTTTTTTGTTTTTTTTTCACTAAGACAACATGTGACAATTCATTTGAGAATGCATGTGTATTTTTATTTTTAGCCACATAACCTAATTTAAAAAAAAAAAATTTGATGATTACAAGTTGGGGAGAGGACTAAACTTTGAACCCTAGTTCTTCTCATAAGGATGACCATGAAATACCACTAAATTGTATGATTATAGATGTCACATAGCCTACTTAATGGTTACATAACTTGTTTAAATTATTTAATGAATCGTGTGATTTGATATATGTGAATGGTATTATAAATCATATCTAATTTAAAGGAAAATTTTGTCCATTTTAGCAGCGAAAGTTTAAGAATTAACATTGGTATTTTTTTTTGGATACAGGATAAAAATGATATTTTAGCATAATCTAAGTTTATATGTGTGTGAAACTTCCTTTTAGAGACTTGAACGTTAACTCTTACTTTCCACACTCCACAATTACTTATACTTGTAGAGTGACCATAGCTTCAAGGGTGTGCGGTGTAATACTGGTATTTTTATTATAGTCAAATAGTGGATTTCCATTCCTTATTCCTATCAAAGTGGCTTCAAAGGTGGGGGATTCCGGATATGAGGACAGTGAGATCTCATGCTAAAGTCTAAGCTCTTGATGCAACATACTTGTCATACATTCCTCTTGACTAAAGCGTTGCCACAATAGGTTGTTAACATGAGAACCTCAATCCTTATCGCTGGAGAAATCAATAATAATGAGTTAATAACTTAATATGAAAATTTTCTTCGCTTTTTAATGTTGGTAGTTTCTTTTGAAAAGAACATCAAGGCCAAAAGTTTAAGATAATTTCGATCCAACCATTTGGATAAAACAAACTAAAATTGCAGTTCTTTTTAGGTATTATATCTTGAATTCGAGTATGTAGCCTTAAAAGTTGTAACTATATATATACACAAGAAAGTGCATTAGCTAATAATCCAATAAGTTACATTGTTTAATTTAATTGACTAATCTAAAGTATACCTAAACCATTGTACATAAATTTTTGTCTATATTTTATTACTCATTCTTATCAGGATGTAAAACTTGTGTAATCCCACCGAGCCAACCCACCCAAAATAAGTCCACAGAAAATGGCAAAAATGGGTGACAAATATTGGTAGTAAAAGATTGGACGGCATCTCCCATGCCCTTGATTTTAGGAGAGATTACTTCAAAACCCAGTCTCTCAATTTTCATTATAGTAATTTAATTGTAAATTAAAATTTTCCAGCGTTGAATGACTCATAAGAAATTTAAAAAAAATCTTCCAAAACATCATTCAAAAGAATTACCTTAAGAATACTAATTTTGTGATTTTAATATTGCATAGTCATTACTCATTATAATGAGTGCATATCTAGTGAAATTATTCATTCAATATATAATTTCAGAACAATACTTTTCCCCTACCTTAATCCTAACTAACAAAACAGTACTCATACAAAGAGTCCTCAGCGTTTTAAAAAACTATTCATTAAAATTTGAGAAATAATATGTCTACAATATTTTTACAATATTTTTACAACAAATTCTAAGTGACAAGTTGTTACTTGTTACTGGTTGTTATTGTTAAGGTAAAAAAGTAATTTTAGTGTTAAGTTCAAATTTGAATCAATAATAACTAACTACCTGTGATTTGTTGTGGAAATGTTGTGGGCGTTGCATTTCTCTTAAAATTTTGTTAATAATAGTTTTAATTTTTTTTAAACGTTTTATTCTAATTAAAATTATTTTAATAATCTACAATTATTTTTGCTTTGATAATAAAAATGAGGTCTTACACAATGTATATCTGATTAAGAGACTCAAGGTAAGTATTACAAGTTATACATGTGTTTTCACCATGTCATACACTATAAATAAGTTTAAATTATTAATGCAATATATTCTAAATGAAACTCTATTAACAACATTTTAATAAATTTAAAATATTATTATGATTAAAATCTAGATTTCTAAAAGTTTTAAAAAATTTAAAGGGAGTCTCATTTTTCATTTTGAATTATTTTTATAATCTATTATAAGTTTCAGATTTGATAAAACAATATTTTTCAATGAGCTTTTCCTACATATATAACATAAAGTAATTTTACCATCTATTTCATATAATTGAATATTTTCTTTGTTTTACATTTGATTTTTTAATTAACTCTTGTGTCGGCACAAAAATAAAACTTGCATTCACCAAAAAAAAAACTAACTTGGTTTGTTTGCTATTGATCCTTTTATTTTTCTTCTTCTTCATCTTTCTCTCCCCCACCCCACCCCGCCCTATCCCACTCCAATAAAGTTGTATTTGGTTGACTTAGAAGTTAAAATTCTTTATTTTCAAATAAAGGACTTGTGATTGATTATACCACGACAAAAAATAAATTTATTGGTGTCTATTTTTTGATGGGAGTAAGAGCAATAATCACGAATCAAACTTCATAGATTCAAATCCTACCTATGTATAAGAAAAAAAAATTAAGAAATCTCTATCTTTCACCTTGTTATTAATTAAAAAACAAACAAGTAAAATAGTAAAAATAGGAAAACAATATTTCATATAATATGCCCCATGTAATAAATATCGCTAGCAGCCTAGCATCATTCTATCTAGAGAAGGAATTTCTTCTTCTTCTTCTTTTTTTTTTTTTTTGTTGGGTAATTAAAACTTTTATTAAGTTGAAAAAAATCAAGTAAATCTTAAATAAAGTAAAAAAAAAAAACTCAACAACCAAATAATTCAGGAGGCCCAATTTTTCTTGTCTATATT
Organism: Quercus gilva; assembly: GCA_023621385.1. Classification (NCBI taxonomy): domain Eukaryota; kingdom Viridiplantae; phylum Streptophyta; class Magnoliopsida; order Fagales; family Fagaceae; genus Quercus; species Quercus gilva. Next base: position 47,765,941 of record CM042480.1, on the reverse strand, counting down.
TGTTATTCTCATTTTTTTTTGGTAAGATAAACAGAAGGCAAATCCATATAATATGCCCCATGATTATTGTCTAACTACATTGCAAGAATGAAATATGATCTCTATCTAATTACGGAAAATTTCCTTTTCCTTTTCCATAAAAACTGCTAAAACTTTAATTTACTCCTGTGATTAAGTAAAGAAAATATTATCGATTCATGACATCTATGATATTTTCCTTGCTACTCCTATTAACTATGCACGTGTATTTTCCCCTTTCTCTTTTTTGTCTCCAAGACTTTTCGTTGTGTTTGTTTGTTTTCTCTTTTTACCCCATTACTTTTCAAAGTTTCAAAGAATTGCCTTTCACAGTTTCACTACACAATTTGACAACACAAGCTAGGGCTATCCTATCCTCCAATCATGAAAGAAACTCGAACCCGGTGTTGCTGGCCTCTTACATGCAACTCATACCGACTTGTGGATCATGTGCAATGCCCTTTGCCTAAACGAGTAAGAATTTCTTTTATTTTATTTTTTTTCTTTCTAAAATATGAATATTTCATTGTTTGTTTGGCATAAAAATTAATCATTAATTCATTAAATTCCAGCTGTTAGGAGTTCAACATTGATCGATAAATCATTGATCTTTTCAACAATTAATGTTTAGTAGTAAGTGAGGCGATAATGTTTTTTGAATTTCATTGCATTTGATTAATCATACTAGTTTGTGTAGGCCCTGCAATAATTAAGTGATGTGATATCTATTTGTTTTTGTAGATAACTCATTCACATATAAATATCTTAATCTTATTTACTTAGTAACTAGTAAGTTCTGGGATTATTCACTTGAGAATATTCAAATATATATTTTTAAGGGTTTTAGAAAAACCGTTGCTATTTGATTTTTTTTTTTCCTCATTTTCTTCACCTGTGAAAGTGTTTAATCTACCAAATTATGTATATTCTTGGTGAAATGATGTATAATACTAGTATAATACGGATACTAGTATTGCATAGTGTAAAAATTTTCTTAGACTTCTCGTGAAGATTCTTACGCCAGTGCTGAGGTTGTGTAAATCATTTTTTCCTAACATTTAAACAAAAAGAAAAAAAAGAAAAAGAAAAGAAAAAAGGCAAAAGGAGAGCACGCAGTCCTAATTCTTACCCCAAATGGGCCAAATCCAATTATTTATGGATTGTAGGGCCTATAGGCACCACCTAAACACGTGCAAAATTGATGCTCACAAAGAGCATATCACTCCTCAAATTTCGAATAAAATATCTAACGGTCAATGGCAATACTTTTCTGTTTGATTTTCTCTTATTATTATTATTATTAGTATTATTGTTATGGTTAACGGGTTAATGTTCTTAGAGCAATTGTTAATAAATTATTTAAAAAAAATTTTAACATTACTTTTATGAAAAATATAAAAAATCGTCAAAACAATTAATTGTTTTTTTTTTTTTTTCATAAAACGTTTCTAAAAATATTTTTTAAATAAATACCCTTAAGGCATTCGTTAATTTTTCCCTATTATTATTATTATTATTTGAAAAATGTTTATTTCCAACCACTGATAGAAAGATAAAATGTATCTTTTCATATACACTGCACATGACTTGCTTGGTTAATTGGGTTAAGTGAGTCATGTGCATTTCACGTAATGTACATGACAACGACAAATGTTATCTTCCTATTAGTTGTTAGAGTTCAAGATTTCAAATATGTTTTGAGCAAAACTTGGTCATACTTATTATTATTATTATTATTTTGTTAACTTTGTCCTGTTTTATCTATACTATAAAAATTTAAATAGAATAAATGCACTCTCCATTATATATATATATATATATATATGGATAAAATTTAGTTACAAAATTGGTTGTAACTTAATAAATATATGGATAAAATTTAGTTACAAAATTGGTTGTAACTTAAGATTACAAACCCACTTAATAAAATAAATATTATTATATATTTTGAAATTTTAATCATTAAATTGTATGTTATTTACACTCTTAATACATATGTCAAATTTTGTGTCAATCGGATATTATTTACTATATAATCTATAAACTTATATTTTATGCATAATTTCAAAAAAAAAAAAAAACTTACAATTTAAAAATTTTATTAATGATATAGCTATTGATTTTTAATTTTTTTGAAAATTTGCAAACATAGAAGATATAAGAAGAAGATGTAATCTAATGGTGGATTTGTAAAAAATTCACTTCTAATAAAAAGATATTGAGTGAGTTTGTAACCTTAAGCTACAACAAATTTTTTAGCTAAACTTTTTCCTATATATATTCACAACACTTTCACAAAAAAAAAAAAAAAAAAAAAAAAAAATCATAAATGGTAGGTTTTTATGAGTTATTATTAGTGAGTAAAAAATCAATTTCAATAGTAGGTTTAAATTAGAACTAATAACAACTTATCATTTATGATTTGTTGTGAGAGTATTGTAAAAATGTTGTGACTAGCACTTTTCATCAAAAACACTAAAAGGTGCCAATTATCTTAAAGGTTATTGACCATATTTTGTTATGATGAAAATTTAAATTGAATAAAAATTTCTCTTATTCTTCATTTAAATAAAATTTAAAATCCCATGTAGATCATTTGCTCAAATATTCTTTTCTTTTATTGAAGAGCAAAACATTTTATTTAAGCAACTTCTTTATTAACTATTTGACCAAAAGGTTTAAGATGATGGAAATTTATTTGGTAGTTAGAATTAGGTTCCCTTATTTTGTTTTACTCTATTTAGTTAAAAGAGGTGCTACGTCCATAACATTTTCACAACAAATTATAAGTGGTTAGTTGTTATTGGTTCAAATTTGAACATCACACTAAGATTACTTTTTTGCCCTAACAATAACAACCAGTAACAATCTACCACTTAAGTTTGTTGTAAAAATATTGTGAAAATATTGTAAACATATAATTTCTCTTTAGTTAAAATGTCGCAAGCATTCTTCTTGTTGCGAATGAAATTTTTTTTCTTGGTCTTCCAATTTGAGCCTAATTTATTGAATCTGCCACTACAATACAATTATGGAATTTTGTATATTTAAGTTCAATCTTTCTGACGATTGCCCCTAATTCCCTAAGGTGCATAAATTCATTGATATTGGACACTGTACCCAACCTTGCTATTAGGTAGAAAATACTCCAAACCTTAAGACGTGAAGTTTTAATTTAGCTTACCTACTTTTATTTATATATGTACATGTAACATCTTATCTAAAATGATATAAATAAACCTAATCGCAATATAATTAAGGGTGATCTTAATATTGAAGTCTTTTTTAATTATATTTATATATTTCATCATATACTAGCTTCAAAATATAAATAATATTTTTTGACTTTAAAAAAAAAAATTCCCCTTGGTACAAACATAATAAAAAGAAAAAAAAAAAAAAAAAAGACTCTGCCTATTCTTGTTCATACGGATATAGTTTTTAATTTTTTAGGTTAAATAATCCGTGAAAGTCAATTCAAGTTTGATAAAACGTCCATGTTGTAGGGTGTGAGGCTGATTTTCATGTACCGACTGAATTAAACTATATAATAATAACTATTTTCCAAATAATTATTCAAAATCTTATTTGTATGTTTGTTTGATAGATATAAATTTTATGTAATTAATTTATTGTATAATATATTGCTGGTTTGCCACATTCATTGTTTATATTGTCACACCAAGATCCACAAGAAACCGTGTTGACTCAGCTCCAAGTGACACGTGAAGAACATGTTAGGTTACGTAAAAATGTTGAAAGAGAGAGGGTATCTTTTAGTAATAACTTTTATGTACAAGTCTCATTTTATAATAACCTTTGAATGGAACTTTAGATTTGTATTGAAACCCTAATTGGACTAGTTCTTTAGGGAAACCTGTCTATTAATTGAGTGCAATAGTCATTATCTTATGAAATAGAAAGAAAATTGATATATGGACACATATGTACTTTGGATTTATTTTCAAGTTGTATTTTTTTTTTTTATTAGAATTTTCAAGTTGTATTACTACCTTACGTCACTGTAACATTAAATTATGTTGCAACCTCTGAAATTGACTTGCTATATCTTTCATGAAGAGCTTCATGACACAAAATAATTGTATATTTTATGCTTCTGATTTCCAAAATTTCTAACACTAAAGACTTTCTGCTGCATTAATTAATGTTGATTTCTATATTTTGGGTGAATTCATGAGTGTTCATCCTATTAAAATTTATTTTTTCTAACATGAAAAACCATTTGTCAAACCTGAATTCTGAATTCATGTTTAAAATTTTGTCATGTAATTTAACTCTTAGTCATACAAGTTGTGTGTATATCATTTACAAGAAAAGAAAATGGAGGTGTGTATATTTCATATCTTATTAATATATTTAAGAAGTATCATATTGTATTTTTAAAGTTTTTGGTTTTGATTAATAAAATGTATTTTTAACTAAACCAAACCGAGCAGCCCTATGCTATTTGTGGAAATGAAGACTATAAGCTACTTTATGTTGTCATTACAGCGTTGGTAAATACACTTAAATGGTTGATAACAACATATAACTCTCAATTTAAAAAAAAAAAAAAAAAGGTTAAAAAGGTGAAACTAACACAAATTAATTAGCAAGTACTCTTTTCAAATTTTCTAATGCTGAAGACCCTTGTTGATGTTAATTAATGACTTAATGTTGATTTAGTTATTTTATATCAAGTGAAATGAGTGCTGATCGCTATTTAATTTCAAAAATTTTTAACATGCAAAACCATTTGCTAAAGCTGATTCTGAATTCATGTTTAGAATGTTGTGATGCAGTTAATTAACTCTTTAGTCATACGAGTTAGTTTATGTATCATTGTACAATAAAAGAAAATGGAGTGTATAGGTCATATATTATTATTATTTTTTATTTTTTTATGGGAGGTCATATATTATTATTATTATTAGTAGTAGTAGTACATTTTCACAATCATCATACGAATTAATTGTATATTTTAACTCAATTACCTAAGCTATAAATGGGAGATGGATATGATGTGTATATATATATTGTCACTACCTCATTAGTGATTACAACATAAATGGTTGATCACAATATACATGGCTCTTTTTTCTTCTTAAATAAGTTTTAAAATACCATAAATATTGAAATTGATAAAAGTTAGTTGATCATCAAGAAGGATTGACTTTTTTTCTTTTGTCTTTTTTTAAATAGAAAAAAGTTAGGAAATTTTATTCAGATAGTCAAATTTATTGTACATAAGTTATTAAAACAGAATCAAAACAAGAGGGTATTTCCTCAAACCAATTGCACTGTTTAGGCACTAGAGAGAGAGAGAGAGAGAGAGTCTCCTAACTCCTAAGATCGACAATTATCAATAAGGAGTACATAAAGGTCATCTAAGAGGTGGCTACATATATATATATATATATATATATATATAGAAAGTTTAAACTCTGTCAAACTTTGGATAATCACAATAAAAATCCAGTCACAGATTCCCACAATTAAAAAAAAAAAATTCTCTTAGCATTTCCTGGTCTGCTTCCACCAATGAAAATGGAACCAGTCCACCATGAAACACTGAATTTCTTTGTCACCATTTTGTTCCATACCAAAGCCGCAAATTCAACAATCTCAGAAACATCTATTCTGGTGCGTATAATTCATTAAAAAAAGAAAAGAAAAAAAAGAGAGAACATCAAACGCAACATGTATAGTCACGTCTACACTTTCTCAGCTAGATTTAGCTTTCCACATAGACCATACGCTATTGGCATTTGGCAACACAACAAAGCATGCACATCAGATTCTAGGCATTGCTTATATATGAGTTATGAATGAGTAAGCACAACTCTCACAACTCATCAATAGGTATTCTCGTCTATTTAAACAAGAAGAATAGAATTATTTAAAGACAATAATAATAGTGTGTGTCAGGTCAAATGAAATTAAAAAATAGACTATTCTATATATGGAAAGGATGCTATAAAATATTATTTAGTAAATAAATATGCCTCATAAAGATGTTAACATGTTGTCCACATAAAAACACATCCAAATTCAGTATAGAACTAAAGCTCTGTTTGGGTAGTAAACATTTGCGTTTGCATTTAGAGTAGTTGCATTTTTTGGCTTTTTTATTTTTAAGTCCAACGCCTGTTGCAATCATGCCAATGAATAGTAAATTCATTAATAAATAGTAATTAAAATATATATTTTTATTATTTTTAATTTTTAACAAAATAAACGGTATCTAAACGCATATTAAATATAATGAAAAAGGTTTTGGAGGCCATAATCATGATGAGAAAATTTTGAAGTTTACTTATAATACTATCATCTTTCCTAATAAAGAAAACACCTGCATAAAATTTTGTGAAAATTAAAATTTCAAAATTGCAAATTGTTCTAAAAAAGTAAAACCAATATCATATATTCATATCAAGGCTCTTTGTTTTAGACTACTAATAGTAGTAATAATCTAATGATGGTCATGACCCATGTCAATTTCATGATCAATAAATTTGAAACCCTTTTCTGACTAGCCAATCAGAATCCTCCACGTGGACACCGTGTCCAACTTTTTTTCCCCTGGTACCGCCCCAACCAAACATACCCTAACTCCAAGAAGGGGAAAAGAAACTGGGAAAGTAACGGTAACCCTACAAAAAAAAGAAAAGGAAAGCCTACCTAACCACCCTTACCTCTCAATAAAACTACGAAAATGCCACCCCCGTATCCCACTTGCATATCCGTATCCATACGTTTTGTGATGGACAAAAACGAACACATGAAATACCGAAAATACCCCTTCCCTTTTCTCTCTCTCTCTTTCTCTCCCCCCTCCCCCCTAGATTTATGCCTTATATATCTCTCTCTTTTCATCACCTCTATTCTCTCTCTCTCTCTCTCTGATTTTGTCGGTGTTATCTAGATCTCTCTCTCTCTCTCTCTCTCTGAGAGCCTCACAGCTATCAAAAGTCTCTCAAATTCTGAGCTTTGAGAGTACTTTGTAATAGCTGTTATCGTTGTTGTTGTTGCTTGTTATCATTGGTAGAACTTGCTTGTTGAAGGGTTTGTAAGGAACAACAATTTGGGATTGCTGAGCAGAGGGTGCATGAGGGATTTGTCGGTGTTGGGTTGGATAGTCGTTCTTCTATGTTGGGTGCAGGGGTTTGGAGGAACAAGGAGAATAAGGAGGGACTGTGGGCTTGTGATCCGGAGCAGGGGTAGGTGGGGCAAATGTGGCTAAGGCTCAGCTAAAACTAACAGCTTTGTTCTACTTTTCAACCATTTTTCACACCTGGGTTTTCTCTCTTTCTTCCTGATCTCAACTGGGTCGCAGGTTTCTCAGCTCAATTTTTGGATTCTGGGTTCTGGGTTTGCTTTAAAATGCAGCAAGATCAGAGGAAAAAGGTGATTCCGTTCATATCAAGATTGGTTTTTTATTTTTAAAAAAGAATTGTCTTGGGATTTGAGTTTCCATTTCTATGTTTATGCGTGTGGGATTCTTTTCTTTTTTCTTTTTTGGGATTTGGTAGCTTGGATTTGAAATCAAGATTGGATTTTTACTGTTTTATAAAGGAGAGATTAAGAACTTTACCCTTTTTTTTCTAAGTTACTATATGTAAATGATGATTGTGGAAATGTTTGTGTGTGAAACTTAGGAACTGGGTTTTGGTATTTGTGCAGATTGAGCTTTATAAAGGTACTTGTTTGTTTGAAAGTGTGAGTGGGATTTGTTGGATTTTTGTTAGCTGGGGATGTGACATGGTAAATGGTTCTGTGGGGAGATGCTGCTGATAAAGTTGTGTATATAATTGAGAGACGCTGTCCTTTGATTTGAATGCTTTTAGCTTCTAATTTGAAATCTTGAATGCTTTTAGCTTTTGGTTTTGTTTTGCGTTATGGTGGTCATGGATAACGGCAAAAGTTAATAACGAATTTTGCTTTTTTAAATGAAGTGGGTTTCATTCTTATTCTGGAATGCAATCCGCTGAATTTAATGCTTATGCTTCTCTTGGGGTCTAGCTAGTTAGATGCCGCTTCTATTTATTCCTCCTTACTCTTCATCTCTCTTAGATATTTCTTTGAGGGAATAGTTCTTTTTCCCCTGGAAATTTTTGGTTCTTGAGCATCATGTTTTGTTAAATAATTCTTTTGATTTTCTTTATTTTTGATTTTTAAATTTTTTTTTTTTGCTGGAATTGATTTTCCATTGCCTGAATCTATGGATGTTGATTGGATTCTGTCTTCTAAGATTGACGGAATAGTTCTATAGGAAATTTGAGGTAATTTCTGATATTTAAACATTATTATTTTTCCTGAAAATTAGAAGCTTGATCATTACGGATGACTCATGTTTGAGAATCATAAGCAGTTCTGCTGATGATATTTATTTATTTATTATTATTTAATTTTGAGTTTAAATGCTCTAATTTGCTCAATTGTTTTTTGAATCAGATAAGAGGGAGATAGAGAATAATATTACTCTATAAATATGTCATATAATTCTGGATATGAACTGGTTTTGGGGAGAGTAGGGTCAAAGTTGTAGAAACTTGATATTGAATTGAATAAATTGCATATTATCTTTTTCCTTTTCTTCTTTTCTGAGGCAATAATTATAAGAGCAAAGAATAGCAGATTTACAAAGGCTTGAAAGAGTGAAGGATATATGTGTGTTAAAATTAATGTGAAAATGTTGCCTGGGAGTAAGTGTGTACAATCATAGGACATATACGTAAATAAAACAGACATAAGAATATCTCAGGAGAGATTTTAAATCCGAGGGTAATATATAGAAAATTTCTGATATGGATAAGGCTTAATAGGATCAACGTATTAATTAATTTATACATTTTCTTACTCTTTTCGTACTAAAATAGGATTTACCATAATGAATCATAAAATGCTATATCTCCTGAAGTTTTCTAGAAGAACGAAAGAAATTTTCTATATTAGCAGATTTAACTTGCAATATGGATAAAACTTAATGAAATGTGCATTAATTAGTACGGGCACTTCTAGTGGAGTGCCATTTCTTATTAGAAATGACATGAATTCACCAAGTTACCTGCTTTATGCCATTGGCAATGCTTTGGATGTGTACATGACTTCTAAATTCACTCTTGGTTGGGTTTCTTGCTTCATTTCTATGATTTTTTTAAAGACTTTCTTCTGTTGACAAGTCTATTTCGTTTGGAGTCTGTGTATTGTATTCTATTCATTAAAAATAATGATCTTCATAATTTCTGTGCTTCAGTGTTGTTTTCTATTTATAAGCATATATATATATATATATATATATTTTTTTTTTTTGTCGCCTTAACCATTGGGGTTTGACTCTTTGAAGAATATGAACATCAGAAAGGTGTTTATTTGTCTTATCTGGGGTTTTCTATGTTGCAGAATTCAACTGAGATGGACTTTTTCTCCGAATATGGTGACGCCAATAGATACAAAATTCAGGAAGTTATTGGAAAAGGAAGTTATGGCGTTGTTTGCTCAGCAATTGACACCCATACTGGTGAAAAAGTAGCAATAAAGAAAATACATGATATATTTGAACACATATCTGATGCTGCACGTATTCTTCGTGAGATAAAGCTGCTCAGACTTCTACGACATCCTGATATTGTTGAAATTAAACACATTATGCTTCCACCCTCTAGAAGGGACTTTAAAGATATTTATGTTGTTTTTGAGCTCATGGAATCAGATCTTCATCAAGTCATCAAAGCCAATGATGATCTGACACGAGAACACTATCAATTTTTCCTATACCAGCTGCTTCGTGCCTTGAAGTATATTCACACTGGTACTTGTTTTAAGCTAATTTCCTGATACCTTTACCCTTGATCTTGACTTTTCTTAATCTCAATATAGAGCAAAAGTTAGTTTATTAATAGAATGTGGCAATCTTAAATGTCATATTTGAGTAGTTTAGGCTGGCTGAAACCTATGGCTGTCGCTTCTTTCAATTCTACCCATGCATTTAAGAAATAGTTCCCTTGTACAATCTTGCTTCATTGAATTTTGTGTACCGCATTTTTTTTTCCTCCCCCCCCCCCTGAATGTTATGCGTTGCTGGGTGGCATTTTTTTGGTTGGGTGGTGGGTGGCTCATAGAATTATGGTCAAATGATTAGATTCACCATATCCTAATGCCTTAAACTTTTGGGCCAATTGGTAATTTATAATGAGTCCAAATCTTCTGTCTCATCAATTGTGCTCCATTTTATGCTCCACCAATAAAACTTGGACAGTTAGCCTCTCTTATTAAATGAGATAACTCTGACTTTAATGAGAGAGGCTAATTGTCTCATTTAATGAGATATCTCATTTAATGAGAGAGGTTAGCTGTCCAAGTTTTATTGGTGGAGTATGAAGTGGAGTACAATTGATGAGACAGAAGATTTGGACTCATTTATAATGGTATCAGAGCAGAAGTTCCTAAGCTTGAACCCTATCTCTTCTCCACTTCTCATTTAAAATCCAACATGTTGGAGCCTACTTATTAAGGGAGAGTGTGGGCCCACATGTGAGAGGAAGTGCTAAAATTATAGTTAAATGATTAAATTCACTCTTTCCTAACGATTTAAGCTTTAGGAACAAGTAGTAATTTATTAGGGTGAGAGGTTGGTGAGATAGTGCTTAGGGTTTTGTTGAATGTGTGCATATCTGATATTTGGCTACATGGGTGCAGCAAACGTCTACCATCGAGATTTAAAACCGAAGAATATATTGGCAAATGCAAACTGTAAACTTAAAATCTGTGATTTTGGTTTAGCAAGAGTTGCATTCAGTGATACGCCTACAACAATATTTTGGACGGTATGCTATTCAAAAATATTAGACATCTGTTGTTTATTTATTGAATTTCTTACTCTCTGCACTATTTTTGTGTAAAAATATTATTAGTTTTCATGTCTATTTGAAAGTCCGGTCTAATAAATTAATAATTCAAGTAATTTTTATCTCACAATTACAGGACTATGTTGCTACAAGATGGTATAGAGCTCCAGAGCTTTGTGGATCATTTTTCTCAAAGGTATGATGTTAAATATTTTATTGAGTGTTTAAAATCCAATGACCTTATCTCCCACCACTATGAGAGAGAGAGAGAGAGAGAGAGAGAGAGAGAGACATTGGTTGCTTATTGCCAAACAGTGGCTCACGACTGGTGGCTAGGCAGTGGGAGGAGCAACGGCAGACCAGCAGCGGGGTGGTGGGTTGGGCTGTGGGTTGTGGTGGGTGGGGGGACATTCTCAGTGAGGCACATATTGTTCTGACCTCTTAGAGCTATTTTACAGTCAAACTAGAAATCATTTTCAGCTAATTTGAACACCATTTCAGTTGGGCCAAACTCCCGAAATTGGGTAAGATATTTTCCGGAAAAGATTTTCAGCCAAAACAAGTGTAGCCTTAATGAAAGTTGGCACATGAGGCTGTGTTTGTTTCATAGGAGAATGTGTTCTTGAATTTTGCAGAAAAGTATATGCCAATATAAAGTATATAATGCTTTTTTTATTATTAATAATTTTCAATGTGTTTGGGACTTGCATGAGATTGGGTCAGAAAAGGAAAGAGCCTTAGCCGATGAATGCATTAAACCCTCCATTTATTATGAGCTTTCTTTCCAAAAATATCTCAATCACATTTTTTAGCCTGTATTATGGGATTTTTTTTTTTTTTTTTAAGAAGAGAATCTTCAAAGAAGTTTTCCTACTATTTAGGATTCTATTTTCTAAGATTTTGAGATGTTCCTTGTGATACCTTGATTGTGTGGATTGTTCTGGATAGAGGATTGTACAAGTGTGTGGAGTTGTTGAGTGCCATATTGGTCATGTACTAGGTTGATTTGGGCTATCTAAGTGAGCATGAGGAGCTCCAATTGTGACTAGTTCTGTTGGGATATAGCGCAGGTGTGGGTAGCACTTCCTTCACTTGTGACATTCCTCTTAAGAAAAAGGTCTTGGAAATCATTTTATTTTCTGTATGTTCCATGAAACAAAATAGTGCATGGTGCATTCAATTTTTCTTATATTTTATTTCCTTCAACAGATGCTAAGCTCTTAATAAAATGACCGGTTGTTAGCTTATATAACATTATAACTGCATGACTCGGGGTGTTTGTGAGCTAGATTTTGTGATTTGATGTGATCCTTGGGACGTATGACCTGTCTAGCAGTTTGTGCTCCAACTATCAGTTTTAAAACTTTTAATGAGCTTTTTCTTTGAATGAAAATTGGTGCATTAGTGAAGATATATGACCTCAAAAGTTGTGGTGTTATTCGTTGAAATCATTTTGGGGAAAGATCGTATTGATTATTTGTTGATGTCATCATCATGGTATGATAGTCATCCCTTCAAATGGAGCTTCAAGTGACATTTCTTATCATAAATTAGACCCTTTATGAACTTGGATCTGATAGTAATGGCCACTAAATGTGCAGCAATCCTTTCTTCTGTTTTAACCTTCAAGTTTTCTTCTTCTTTTATTCCTTAGTTGCAAGGTCAACATTATCCCTATGAGTGATAAGGTTATATGTTAGGACATATGGGTCACAAATGGTTATTTTATCATGGAAAAGTGCCTGTGGGATCAGTTTTGGTCCATTTCAAGCTGTTTCAATTAGGGAGAGTTTTCAGGCGAGAAGTGATTTTGGCTTTTGATAAAATTAAGGATGAAGATCGCAATAACATCTGCTGTGTGAGGGAAACTGGGAAATAGATTTAAAATACGGAAAATTCTAACTCAAACAATACAAGGTGACATAATTACACTAATCTTTTAAATCATCACACATTGACTTAAGAAAGTAGTAAAGAAGTGAAGTTTCTATGGCAACTTTGTGCAATATGTTAAAACATATTGGAATGCTGGGTAGTATGTCTTCTTGTTCTAGTAATTTTCTGAAGTCTAGGTCTAGTTCTTGCATAAGTCAAACTCATTATTCTTACACTAAAATTATGTTTCATCTGGATGCAGTATACACCTGCAATTGATATATGGAGTATAGGCTGCATATTTGCTGAGGTATTAACTGGAAAGCCACTTTTTCCTGGAAAAAATGTTGTACATCAGCTGGATTTGATGACTGATCTGCTTGGGACACCTTCATTAGATACCATTTCTCGGGTATGCCTTTTTATTCCCTTTTGTGTGTGCACGTGTGTATCCTTGGTTCATGTTGCTCAATTTAAATTGTGTAAAACTATGCTTGTACCATAAATTTTCTTGTGTGTTGGATGCAGGTTCGTAATGAGAAGGCGAGGAGATACTTAACTAGCATGAGGAAAAAGCAGCCTGTGCCATTTGAACAAAAATTCCCAAATGCCGATCCTTTAGCACTACGACTATTGGAAAGATTGCTTGCCTTTGATCCAAAGGACCGGCCTACAGCTGAAGAGGTTTGTCTTATTGGATTGTGCCATATTTGTGTGCACCATAGTTTTATGCTTTTATCTTGCTTCTGAAAACCTTGAATTAAATATCATATGCAATTTGTCTAGCATATGCTGCTTTGATGGTTTTTTGATAATTACATATTCTGCCTTGGTGTTTTTGTTTTAAATATTGTTAATGAGTTGATATTTATGGCTTGGTTTTATATTAGGCATTGGCTGATCCGTACTTCAAGGGACTTGCAAAAGTTGAGCGGGAGCCTTCCTGCCAGCCTATTACAAAGATGGAATTTGAATTTGAGAGGCGAAGGGTCACAAAGGAGGATATACGGGAACTAATTTTCCGAGAGATACTAGAGTACCATCCTCAACTACTGAAAGACTACATGAATGGGACTGAAAGGACTAATTTTCTCTATCCAAGGTTCTAATTCTCTTGGTTGCTTTCCCATTGTCTGTTTTTATTATGCAGAGATGTGTTAAAGATCTTTCTGCCTACTTTCTACTGATTTCCGGTGCATATTCTTTACAGTGCTGTTGATCAATTTCGAAAACAGTTTGCATATCTTGAGGAAAATGGTGGTAAGAGTGGGCCAGTAATTCCACTTGAAAGAAAGCACGTGTCCCTTCCTAGGTAAAAAACATTCTTTTGCTGAATTTCCTGAAGTCTTTCTGTGGTCATACTGATAGTTCTGGACAAACTAAAGACAGTCTTCTTGCAACTTTTGATACTGGTGTGTGTGCGCGTGTGTTTGTGTTGTGGGGCTAGAGCTCATTAGTTATATATTTGAAGTGATAGTAATAGAGTTGTAATTGTTAACACTGTGGGCAAAATGTTATTTTTCTAATTCACGGCTTATCCATTTTATTCTATTGTTGCTAGTGAAACTTTCAATAGTGAAAAGGGAAAACAAAGGGCATGTGCTTAAGATTCTGGAGGGGGGAAAAAAAAGAAGGCCATGTGGAAAGAGGTGGGTGTGTTGGCTTTTTTTTTGGGGGGGGGGGGGGGGGGCGGGGGTGGTGTGTTTAGACATGTGCTTAAGATGCTGGGGAAAAGGGGCCATGTGGAAAGAGGCTTTGGTTTTGACATTCGAGTGTCTATGCATCTGATGGGGTATCTCATGGAGTGGGCCTCTCACAAAAATGTGGCTCCCATGTCTGTGGGGCCCACAGACTTGCGAGAGGAGCAGGTGTATAAGATAATTTTGGTGTGATGGAGGTAGGCCAAATACATAAATGCATGCATTGGTGTGTGCACGTTTGTGCGTGCAGTATTGTTACAAATTTCATCCCTTATTTTTCTTTTGGAAACACATAATAAGATAGGGTGTGATGTAGTTTCTCATTTCACCCACATGGATGCCTTTAATACTATGATGATAGGACATATTTGGCCTACAACTGCATTATTGGGCAATATATTATATGTCCAAGTCTGACACGCACAATAATTTACTTAGCATGGTGGTGAAATTTAATTTTCCATTTAATGATTTTCACAGGTCTACAATTGTACACTCGAATACAATCCCTCCCAAAGAACAATCATACATCCCTCCCTACAAAGATCGCCAAACTGGAGAGGAGGCTTACAACAAAAATTCCAGAGATACAGATGGAATATCTATGAATGTAATGAGGAGCATGCAGGCATCACAGAGGATTCCACTAGGTACTCCCTTCCTTTGCATTTGTGATCACAATGGCTAGTTCATTTTTAAAATTTTATTTTACAATATATATATATATATATATGCATTTAGATTTTGACTGAATTTGTTTTGCTTCTATTCAGCCAAACCTGGAAAAGTTGTTGGGCCAGTTGTACCATATGAGAATGGAAACGTCAAGGATGCCTACGACCCAAGAACGGTAATCAGAAATGCAGTCCTGCCTCCTCAGGCAGTCCCTCCTGCATATTATTATCGCAAATCTAGCAATGGAAATCAAGAAAGATCTGTGACAGAATCTCAAAGGGACTTGTCCTCGCAAGTCAAACAAGCCCCTCAATGTGGCATGGCTGCCAAATTAGCACCAGAGATCGCTATCAACATTGATAACAACCCCTTTTTTATGACAAGGGCAGGAGTGACCAAGGTAGAACACATGGATGATCGAATAGGTATAGAAACAAACTTGCTTCAGGCAAAGGCTCAATATGGTGGAATTAGTGCTGCTTCTGCAGCTGCTGCAACTGCAGCTACCCACAGAAAGGTTGGGACTGTTCAATATGGTATGACGAGGATGTATTAAAGAACAGCCGAAGAGAAAGCTGCATCAAGAGTTATTTTGGCGAAATGAAGAAATACGCGCAGAGGAAGGCTCTTTCCAGGGACTGGGGTAAGACCCTCTGGGTTGTATAAAAAGAATGAGGTGAGGGAGTGATTTCCTTGAAAGAGCCAGCTTTCTCAGGTTATGTTAGATGTTATAAGTAAGTATTTGTCATTGGAAACTATATTTAGTGAAATATTATATCTTCAATTTCATAGAAGAAGTTTCTTCCTTTCCCTCCTAATTACCACGTAGTTATGGCTAGATTTAGTAGGGCCATATAACTGGACAGATTGTTGGTTCTTCTAGTGCCTGATATTCTCAGTGAAGTAAATTACCATGTTTCCAAGTTCTCATTGTTTCTTACATGTATAAATTGACTTCTCTGTGCCACCGGATTAATTGCCTAAGAGCATTCCCAACAAAGGTTGTAAAAGAGATGAAATGCTATTTTTATAACTCCAAACACAAAAAACTAGCTCCATCAATGATGCTATATCTTAAAAAATTTGGCACCTAACTACAGCTCACTAGCTAAATGTTATAAATTTTTTATTTGATTTTATTCTTCATTCTCCTCTCTCTCTCCTCTCCCCTCTTGCCCACAGCCCATTCGGCCATTCCCATTCTCTCCACTCTCTATCTCAATTCTCCTCCGTCATCTCTATCTCTATCCTCTCACACGATGGCTCAAGGTTGCTCGTCCTAGTCGCTCTCTTCTCGTTGCCTTGGTGGTCTGTACTCGTTGGTGGTTGTCCTTGGTTTGTGCCTGGGCTATTGGTATGGGTTTGTGTGAGTGGGTTTGTGTGAGTTGTTGTGGTGATGGTAGTGGTCGTTGATTTTGAGAGTGGGTTTTGTGGATTGGTGGTTGTGGAGGTGGTGGTGTTTTATTTTAGGTGTGGGTCTTGTGGATTGGTGGTTGTGGTGGTGGTGGTGTTGGTTGATTTTTGCAGTGAGTTTTGTGGATTGGTGGTGGTGCCGTGGTGGTACTTGATTTTTGGTTGTGGTGGTGGTGGTTGATTTTGGGTGTGAGTATTGTGGATTGGTGGTTGTAGTGGCAGTGGTGGTTGATATTGGCTGTGGGTTTGGCTGTGGTGGTGGGTTGTGGTTGTGATGGTGGCTGTAGGTTTGGCTGTGGCAGTGGGTTATAGTTTTGTCTCTATATGATTAATATGGTTCAATAATTACTTCATGTAAAATTTGTTCCTATCTTCTCTAAGTTTGTCTAGTTGGAATGAGGAAACAAACACCACTTTCAAAAAGAGTGACTATTGGTTTTTCCAATTCCACATTTAACACTTGAATTTGGTGGAACAAGGTGAATGTGTGGTTTCCAAATGCTGATATGAAGAATTGTTGTCTGAACCAGAATAATTACAGAGGAACTTGAATTTGTTCTCTTTTGTTTCCAATTCCTAGTTGTAGGGGTGGTATATCTTGCAAATGTACCGAGGCAAAATAATATGAAGACCAATGGGACATTGAATGATAGATAATAGATTATTATATGGTTTAAATTGTTTTAATTATATTGCCTTTCCACTTGCAAAGTGATCAAGTTCCTTTGTACTAAAAAATGTCTCTCTGTCTGAAAGAAGCAGAGGTCTTTCTCTCTTTTTCTTCGGCAGTAGAAGTGTTCTTTCCCTTCTTTAGAAGGAGAGTGTGTCCTCTTAAGGTAACAAGTTTACCTTTCAAGCTAGTGGTTTTGTTTTTTCAGGGGTTTAGGGAAATAATTTTTTTGTTCTTAATTTTACTTTCCACTCTCTCTTGTACTATGGAAGAGTTGGCTAGAAAGTGGAACAAATTTTCATTATCAGAGAAGGAAGTTATTTATGGGCCGAGTTTCTATGAATGCAAGCATCCTTTCACAAGAAAAGCTTTTTATTCAGAAATAATGGTGTCGGAAGGATTTGAGTATGAAGCCGGTGAGGGCAGATCGGAAAAAATTGAGTCTGAAACTGGTGAGGGCAGATCGGAGAAAGATCAGGTGAGTAGGGAAACTAAAGGAGTAGCAATCATTAATGAGGATGTAAGTCACGTTAATGATGAAACGGTTATGAAGGAACTGTTACACTTGGATTCAGCTATCCCAGCAAACCAAGACTCTAATCTGAGCCAGTTGTCTCTAGCTGAAATTCAGGAATCAATGAATATGGGCTATAATGAAGGAGTTACGGGTTTGGCTAATTATTTAATTCCTTTGGGGGTTACATGTGATACTTTATTTGAAATTCAAATAAAGGAAATTGATGCAGATTTTGCACGTTTTAATGGGGATTTAGGTATGAAAGGAAACTTGGGATTAGTTGTCAATGACAATTTAATTCCTACCAAAACAGGTCTAACCCACTTTAATTCCCTGATCACGTGCAAATCAGCTGAGGTTTTTACTGTGGGAATATCTATTGGTAACCCATGCTCTTCATCCCAGATGATGAAAGTTGATAAAAGCTCATCAAAGTTAATGGTGGAGGCTGTGCATCAGCCTCGCCATTCTCTATGAGTTGCCTTGTGTGGGACTGTCGTGGGTTTGGGAACCCATGTATAGAGAACGAGTTTGCAGATTTGGTGTGGGCAAAAGATCCCTTTTGTTGTGTTTTTAAGTTGAAACATGGGTAGATGAAGCTAGACTAAAAGATAGGTTGAGGAAGATAAGCTATGAGAATATATTCATTGCCCTAATATCAAATTTGGGAGGTGGATTAGTGTTGTTTTGGAGATCAACTATTGATGTAACTGTGGAGGGTGCAAGCACAAATTACATTGATGCAATGTTTCAAGAAGAAGATAGGGCAGGGATTAGAGTGATTATTTGAGATTGCCAAGGAAGGGCTTGGCACACGGTCGAAATCACCCCTCTCCCCCTAACTGTCTTGGAGCTTGAAACTTTGGCTACATCGAAGATTCTACAGTTACCTACTAATTTGAGTTTGAATGATGTCATCCCAGAGGGAGATTCAGAGATTGTTATAAACGCTTTGGAGGCAGACTCGTATTTTTTGGCATCCTTTAGTTTATTTAGTCAAGATGTTAAATGTTTTGCAAATTTATTTCATTGTATTAAGTTTCCATACATTCGTAAAGAAGGAAATTGTATAGCTCACAACCTAGCTCGACATGCACGACATGTCACTGGTTTTCTAGTATGGATGGAAGATGTCCCATTGCACACCATTGCTACTTATCAGGTAGTTTTGCCTACTATTTAATAAATTTCAAAGTCTTGATTCTCAAAAAAAAAAAAAAAAAAGTTCCTTTGTACTAATTCAGGTTTCTGATAAGGTATTTGCCTATGTGCCATATGATTTATACTTAGTGTCAACAATAACTTAATTAGTGTAAAGTTGACTAACAGTAGTGGATAGTAGCTAATGATGATGTGTGATTTGTATAAAATTGACCAAAAAATAATGTCATATCCTGATATAAATTGTAGTATGATACACAAATGTATATCGTATAAATCGTATCGAGATGTGAATTGGCAAATTATACGATACATAAACTTCAGGATTTTTTATTTGGTTTTTGCTAATATTTGAGATTTTATTGGAGATTGCTCCTATTTTGCAGGGTTTCATGGAATGACAATACCTCCTATACTTGAATCAAATGACACTCCTAAGTTTTATGAGAAAAGCGACACATAATTCATGTCGTTAATAACGTTTAACAGAATATCCTTTTCTTTTTACAACGATTCCTATGACCCATACCACCAAAAAAAGAAAAAGAAAAAAGATTCCTATGATCAGCTAATACTATTAGCCATGATTAAAGCTTTTTTTTTAGTTAAACTTGTACCATTAGCATTAGTCCATTTCCAACAAATTCAATATTTCCTACATTTTCTAGGATCCTTTCTTACTTTGATTTTCTGAATCCCCAAGTATAGTTTAATTTAAAAAAAAAAAATTATTATCATTATTATTGAAAACTGAGTTAGTTACAGAAAAAAAATAAAAAATAAATAAAAAATAAAAAATGAAAACGTCCGGAAAAATTCAAACAAATTAAAATTTTGAACATTATTTATTATTATTTTTAAATTTCTTTCCTTCTTGTTTCCCTGTTGAAAACTTGTTACTCGTTGTTTGAATAAGGTTCTTTGTGAGTGATTTTAAGCTAATGTGAAATACTCCCATATTAATTACTCTCACCTCTTTCACAACTCCTTCAACTTCAAAACTTTGTAAGGCTCAAAATCAAAGTCACCCACAAGGAAAATAACAGTATTTGGATAATAAATTCCAAAGGAATTTGAAGCACTTCCTTTGGTTGGTTTGCTTGTGTCCTGTTGTTCTTTGTTCTTAAGGGTGGCAGAGTACTTTTACCACAAAAATCTGATATATGAAGTACATACACTGGAATGCTGAGTGAAAAGTTTATGGGCTTATCTGTTTTAAGTGTTGTGATTATCTAGGGGTTTTGGATGGTTCTCAAGTGGGAGTTGCAGAAGGTGAAGATTACGCTAAGAATTATTGGTTAGCTTGATGTGAAGGCTGATGAGCATAGCGTATGATTGAACACCATTGATGAATATGAACAAAATCGAATTATTGTGGTAGACAAGAAAGATGGGGGAAGTTCTCTTATGGTGGAAGGAGCAGTTGATATGGTTCCAAAGCATAATACACTAATACAGAGAAGGAAATTATTAGATACTCTTGAAGTATAATAATGTGGTATTTCTTCATTACGCATAAATGGTGAATCTAATGCAAATTTAGTTAGTGGAGTTATTATTATGTGAGAGGTGGGAGTATTACGTCGTTATACATCCAAAGTATTGAATAATTACTCGAAAGAGTAAAAATTGTGAAGGGAAGAGACGTGATAGTTTTGGTATTCTGGTTTTTCATATAAAGGGCAACTTTTGCTCTTCAAGTCAATATAAGGGTGCTTTTGTAATTTGTGTAGATTTTTAAGATCCTTTTTGTTATTATGATCATAAGAGGATAATGTGGGAAACTTACCTGTAACTAAGGGCAAGTTAGTGTGAGAGATCTCGACATCGGCCCGTTTCTTGGTTTAATTGCAAACTCACGCGAATGGGTGAATTTGTGTTAGTGTTCCTCAAAATGGTGATTCAACTAAAGCTATGTTTCCCCTTACATCAAGGGTTTTAAATAAAATCACCAATTATTTTATTTACATAGAAAAAAAAATATGAAAATTGTATGATAAAAAATGTCTCATTTTCATTGATTTGATAAAATGTATATCTATTTGAGTGTAACTTAAAACCTTACATGGCTTTGATCTTAGATACAATCTAAGAGCAAAGTTCCATAACTTTGATCCTAGTTACATTCTAAAAAGATGAAAATTACATGGATAAAATCCAAGTCTATCAACTCTTTATCTAAATTCGAATGCTAAGTTTCAAGGTGGGAAGGTGTTAAGAACCCACCCATCTTGCCCAGTAAAACAGTCTTCTAGACTATGGTGACCGATGTCATGTTATGTCAGACATTAATACGTCACAAACAACTAAGTCGTATCACTCTACATAGAGTATGGATCAAAACTAAAATTTGAACTTGTAAGGAGTACATATAAGCATGAAAGTATGAATTAACAACTACATGAAAGAATCTAAAACATGTAATTGCATGCAATGGATTTGAACCTAGCTTGTGAACAAGACTAAAAAATTGAAAAATAAAACATGGAATTGATGAACATTGTATATGAACAAGAGATTGAGAATTTGCAAGAGAAACCTCTGATTGAATGTGATTAGTGAAGATTATGGATCCAACGTTTGAACATGATAAAGGAATTGAAAGACAAACATATTATCGTATGTGATTAATGGGAATTTAGGATCAAACAAAGGATTATTTTATGAATTACATATGAATAGATGAAGAACATGTGAGCATTATTCAAAGTATCAACATGCTTAGATCCTAACTATCACACAATATCATACCAAAACATGTTCATTCAAACAAACACAATAACATAATCACGCAAACACAAGGACTAAAATAATAACAGCATAAAATTAAACAAACAAAAGGAAGAAGAGTTCACCAGATTCCTAAAGAAGAGGAAATAAAAGACATCGTCTCAAATTGAATAAAGGATCACCAACTGCACAATGAACATACTCAATTGCTTCCTCTAAAGCTTTAGGAGAATGGGGTGCCTTGAATGGTGAATCTCCTCCTCTATTATAGAGGGGGAGAAGCCTCTTAATGAGGGTGGAGCCATTATAGATGAGTTGGTTTGTAGTTGTGTGAATTTGAATTCGAAAGGATGCTAAAGCTAGGAGGGAAAAGTAAAAAATTTGAATCTTGAGGGTACAAATGCCAATCAGCACTTATGTGGCATTTGGTATAGGATAATGTTTTAGAATTCCTAAGAATATTTAAAGATTCTCATGTTTGGTTGCAAATCACTCTAGGGAATTAGAGGCCGGGAGAATCTGGATTCGTCCTTTAAACCCCTTTGGGTAGGAATGTAGATTCCCTTTAAAACAGGTGGGTATCCAGATTCCCAAACTTAAAGGAAATTGTATTTTTATAAATTGACAATGTTAACCCTTTTTCCTTATCATTTAAGCAATTAAAATAAAATATAAAACAAATGATCAATATCTTTTCTCTTGTCTTATAGACCCAAACGTTGTCAGGTAGTTTTGTTATGGATTAAGCTCTTTTAAAAATTATTATCTATACAGAAATGTGCCACTAACTTTCATGATTTTATGCAGCTTTTTGAGGTATTGTTGAACAGACTTGATGCAGCTGGGATGGAGCTCTTTGTGGTGCAAGCTTGGACTGTGTGGAACTAGAGGAACTTGGTGGTGCATGGCAGACAGATGAAGCATCCTTGCTGGCTGAACAAATGAGCGGCAAATTACATGGAACAGTACAGAACGACATAGGAGCAGTTGGTTGTTTCGTATACAACATCAAGCAGACACCATTGGCAACCTCCACCTTAGAATATGTATAAACTGAATTTTGATGTAGCTGTGTTCATGGAGCAGCAGCGGTTTGGGATTGGAGCAATAATCTGAAATGCAGAGGGGGAAGTAATGGCTGGGAGGTCGGCTAAGGGGCCCTATGTGAGAAATAATAGCAAAGAGGCCGAAGCTTTGGCGTGTCGACAGGCAGTGGTTTTTGCCATGGAAGTTGGATTTTTAAAGCTTGTAATTGAAGGCGATAACAACACAGTGATGAGAGCTATCTCGGGTTTGTCTTGTCGTAACTCCTTGCTTAGACATATTTATGATGATATTTGTGTTTATCTGAATGGGATGCAGCAGACTTCAATAAGTTGTATTAAGAGAGGGGGGAATATGGCTGCGCATTCTTTAGCTAAGTATGCAAAAAATATTAATGATGTAGTCTATTGGATAGAGGATTCACCACCACCGGCGGTGGAGGCTTTGTACCAAGATTCTTTACATATTACTGAATGAATGAATGCATTGCTTTAAATATATATATATATATATATATATATATCTATACTACTATTTAAGAGGCTTTCCTTGTTTGGATTCCTCATTTTTTAGTTAAAAAATACTCTTACACTCCTATGTTTAAGTAGAGACAAAACTAAAGGACAATCCAGTAAAAATGCAACTCTAACTCCCACTAAAATATTGCCTAAAAAATAATACCACTCTCCTGTTAATTTTCAAATTGTTTTATCCACTTATAAATTAGATTCTCAAAATAAAAATTATATATATATATATATATAATAGAAACGCAATTTTTTTTCCTTAAAAAAAAGCCTTATTGCACGCGTGAAACATGTGTGATGAGGCTAGTTAAGAATAAAACATTTGAGAATTTAAATAGTTATTTTTGTATTGTACTTGTCCTTTTAAAATGATAGACTACAATATTAATGAATTTGTCATAATTAATAATTTATATTTTGTTTTTCATTATTTATTTAAGGAAGGTTTTTTTTAAAGGATTTGGTAGTTCACATTCAAATCTAATGATAGAATGAGAAAAATAAATAATTCATTTAGGATTCTTAGGAATAAACCAAACATTATTATCTCATATTCTTAGAAATCTTAAAAGATTCCTAATGAAACTTAACATAGGAATAGATGTATTCCTAAGCATCCAGATTGCAAGGAATCAAGTTCCTAAGAATCTAGATGCCAAGAGTAATGTAGATTTTTCCATATCAAACGCCACATTAGATTTTCCCCTCTGTTTGTGGATTAGCAAATGGAGAGATTTAACTCTTCCTCTTTTGCCTCGCCTTACTGATACCGTTCAAGTGCCAATTTAGTGACAACTTGCAACTTCGAATTTTGAATTTCCAACAATCCGTTTGAGTTGTTTACTAGTTGTTGCATGTGAAAATTTTTGAATTATTTCCAATTTCCCGTCAGATTACAATTGGAAAAATAAAAAAAAATAAAACATAAATTTTTTAAAATATTTTCAATGGATGTGTTGGCTGAAATGGGAATGGGAATACACTAAAGATGGGTAGTAAATGAATTGGCAGCCAATGCCATCTACCAACCGAGCGCCGTGCAACAATTTCTGACGCCCTCACACACTCACTATCATTTCTCTTCGTGATTATATTAATTGGGTGCACATAATTCCATGCTATGCATGCATCTGTCATAACTCTCATAAAACCCCATCATTATTCAATACATCACCCTACTTTTTCGTCTACATCGACTCCTATTAATACTTCTATATATGTCCATGTTTGCTTTGTCCGAGTGAAGACCCATCAAAGGAGCAGAAATTATGACATGAAGTGGTGTATGTAAGTTAAGGTCTCACCATCTCCATGAGGTCATGAATTTGAAACCTCTAATCAAAGGAGCAGAAATTATGACATTTGAATTATTATTGGACAGTCAATTAGGTTATTTGTAAAAATTTATGGAGATTGTTAATTAAGTTTGGAATTGGAACTAGTTCAATCACTTCAATGTGATTATGATAATTAGAGGGAGGGGGGAGGGGGGGTCCAGGGGGCATGGTGCAAGGGTGCCAAATGATTAGCAGCTCCTTGACATCTTTGAGGATAAAAAGTAAAAATAAAAAATAAAAAATAAAAATTCTTTTTAGGGACAAAAAAATTATTGAGAGTTGGCTTGTAGCACTATAGTATTTCTTCTCTTATAATAAGAGAGAGGACTTAAGTTCAATACATGAGAAAAGGGTAAGGAATGGGAAGGCCATCTTATATAATATTTCTACAAAGAGAGGTGATGAAGACTTCTTTATAGGGAGAGTACATGTTCATGCATGGGAAGATATTCATATAAAAAAATGAAAGGGATTACTTTATCCTACATAACATTATTAATACTAACAATAGAATAATTTGATACAGTCTTAATTAATAGCCATATCGAGAACTAATAGCAATAGAATAATTTAATACAGTATTAATAAATAGCCGTATCAAGAACAAAAAGTCTCTGGTTATGTAATATATTATAAGCTTGTTTAAAAAACTTTATATATTACTTTCTTGTTCGTGTGTTCTAATAAGTATTACTATTTCCTCTAAAAAAAAAAAAGATGTTTATCCCACATTGGTTGTGTGTGTTAGAGTTTCAGTCTTTATAACTCCAAACTACTACTACAAAGGTTAGATCATTTTGTAGTAGTACTCTGATTATATAATATATTATAAGCATGTTTAAAAAACTTTATACACTACTTTCGTGTTCATGTGTTCTAATAAGTATTACTATTTCCTCAAAAAAAAAAAAAAAAAAAACAAAAAAAAACAAATAGTCTCATAAATTTGTTAGTTAGCTTAAAAAATAAAATAGTTAGAACTATTTATTTATTTTCAAATTATAATTTTGGTGACTTTTAACATTTTTGGGACAATAAACATACATATGGAAGAGCATGTGTCCAGTGCATTAGTTGCATTGGACATGTTAGAATGTGGACACGGTGACTTTTAGTGGGTGGAGATTGGTTGGGTTTGTTGGAATTGGGTTTTCATGGAAGAACCCAACAACCAACCTGTTAAGGTCAGTTTTTGAAAGGAGGTGATTGTCACAGGCGTCGAGTTAGGAGGTTTTCGGGCCAACTTTGTCAGTTTAGATGGGTGGGTCGGATAGCCCTAAATATATTGGTTAAGGTAAATGAATCCTAAAGCTTCACTCATTTTTTATGTGACATAACAAAATCACTTCCCAATATTTTTGTGACACTACAAAATTATCTCCAAATACTTTTGTGACATTACCAAGTTATCTTGGGTTAGTAAAACAACGGTTCACTCTTTAATTTCTTTAAAAGATGCTTTGATACACTTTTTCTTTTTCTTTTTCTTTTTTTTTGGGGGCGGGGGGGGAGGGAGGAGAAAATTTTATGTTAAACTTGATCACTAATTATTGATAATAGCTTAATTTTGCATATTTATATTATTATTAGAAAATCATTATCATACTTATTTTGAGTTAATTCATGCATTTTATAGTTGATTTTGGAATAATGCTGAATAATCACTTTTGTGCTTAATTGAATTTTAATGCATGAATTTGTCTTTTGTAGGATAATGAAATTAAATAAGTGGATTTGTGCAAAAAAGAAAGCTAATGGACTTTAATTAGACAAGGGCCATGATGAAGTCAAAGAAGGTCAACCCAATTAAATTTAAGTCCAATTGGAACAAGGAATCGAAGGAAATTTGCACCTAATTCAAGTCCAATTCGGATTAGGTTTCTAGCCTGCATACTAGTTAGTATTTGTAGCATAACTTTCGGATCAGATGTCCAATTGGGATGATTGAAGTTGGGCTGGAAATCTAACTTAAAGGGCTACAACTTTGTAGTTTATAAAAAGTCCAAATTCTGAAGTTAAATGGGCCACAAACGTCAGTTAAGTGAAGCCTAAAAACTTGGGATTTTCTCCAAACGGGAATTCAACTTGTAATAGGATTTCTTTACCTATTTAAAAGCTTTTTAGGGCAGAATTCAGGGGGAGTTGCTGTAGAACATAATTTAGGTTTTCTTAAAGTTTCTTTACAGTTTTTAGAGTTTTATTTGTGTTATGGCTTGCTAGAAACTTTGCTAAGGTAAGGGATGAAACCCAACCGTTTATTGGTATGTTCTTAACAATTATTTATTGGTTTCAATGCTTATGTTTTTATGTTTTTGATTGTTTTACTCATCTAGAAAAGTGTTTAGTTCTGTATAATCCTTTGATTTATTGTAGACTCTGGGCACGTTAAATGCTTAGTATTCCCTGCGAACTAATTCACTAGTTTTGTTTTGCCTAAAATCAATCAATTTCATGAAACTACCTTAGACAATTAATTCTTGAGTTTTTATTGTTAAATTATCTGACTAAGATCATCCTTCGCATGAATTTTAGTTGAGTTATAAAATAAATATTGTTAAGACTACCAATAGATGTGTTGTGTGTGGATTCCTAAACCTTAGCGCCTTAATATACTGTTATTTTCTCTCAATTTAAATTACTTTCACTAAACTATTAAAAATATCTTCAATTAAACTTTATTATTTTAGTTTTAATCTCTTGTGGTTTGCTAATCAATTCCCTTTTTCCTGTGGATTCGACCTCGGACTTTCCGAGTTATTACTTCGCGACAATCCTGCACTTGGGAGCGCATCAATTATTAAAGAATCAATTACCCAAATGTGGAGAAAATTTTTTATACACACACTAAAGAGAATAGTCAAGAATTGAAAGAGCTCTTAACACTCCGTTAACAAAAAAAACCCCACTTTCAAGCCTTATTAGTTTTCGATGTTTCCGAAATTCTATATATTGTTCAATTAACTCTAATTCTATGTTGTCTTAATTTACTTATACGCAAGTATTTTACACCCAAACAAAATAAAGAAAAAGCTTGGAAGTATTTTAAGCCTCCATGATTTTAAATAGTGTTGCCAAGTCTTTTATTTAGATTAAGATTCTCTTGAGTTGTTAGTGTACATTCATTGTGGAGGTCTAAAAATAGTATCTATAGGTTTTGAAATCAGTACGTTGAATTCTTTCGCATTATCACATGTATAAAAATATTAACTAGCACTTTTTTTTATTATATCTATTTAAATTATTATTGATCTTATTTAGGACCTTAGACAAATATTAAGTAGGACTCTAGACAAACAAAATCAGATAAGAGGGCTCAAATCAAAGTGCAAAAACAAAAATGTAGATACCAAATCTTGATTTATCATATAAAGAATTTGGGGGAAATAATAGAAACGGGGCAAGATTTTAAAAGGGCAAATAGGTTTTAATTACTGATCCTTTCCTTCTTATACTAAATGATGTACTTGAAAGAAGTACGGAGGGCCTGAGGTGGGAAAAAGAAAGATAATGAAAATCCATCCAAAACCGAAGATCATGGGCGGGATTTGATCCAAGAAAATGTGGTAGAGTAAAGTAAGACAGGGTGTAGTGTGTGAGTGTGACACTGTGACAGCAACAAAGCTGATCCGGTGGCTCTGATCACATGGAGCCCCATATGCCCAACACACAAAATCTCTTCACACAATCCCAATGACCAAAATCACCTACTGGTTTCCTTCTTGGAAACACCCCCACTTCCTTACCCATTACATTACATTACACCCACCCTTTATCACCCCTTCATTTTTTTTTTATAATAATTCTAGAGATACACTTAATTATATACTCAATTTCTACAGTATTATACGACTTTCAGCGATTAACGCTTTCTACTTATATGGACTCCTCGCTTTCGTTAACTACTTATTTTACAAGTTAACAAGTTATAAAATTTGGTGTGAAAATAGTCATGTTTGTAGCATTTGTTTTACTGCTATTTGTTATTTTTAAAAAAATAGATAAAAGAAAAGAAAAATAGTATTAAAAAAGAAGGGGTGGGTTTTGTAAATTGTTAATTGTAATGTAAAATGTTTTTGTGGGGCTCAAGGTGGGTCCATGTTGGAGATACACGTGGCAACCATGCGAAGGGTAGTGATGAAGATCATAGGAAAGGGAGGTCGGGAGTGGGGAGGCACATGGGTGGTGTTAGGTTCAAGAAAATCATGTGATCACATGTGCATGTGCTCTCCTCTCTCTCTCTCTCTCTCTCTCTCTCTCTCTCTCTCCCTCATTGTTTTGTGGTTGTGGGCCCATCCATCTCTCTTTCTCCTTTAGTCTTCACAACCTATCTATCTATCCACAGCTGCTGACTGCTGAGGTTGAGGTGATCCAACGGGGCTTTTAATTACACTTGCTCTTTCTTGCGCGTCCTACTATTGCCTACCCTCCCCCTACAATCATGTTTTTCAAAATCAAAAGCTGTTTAGTATATACACTTAAAAATATGTGTTTTATTATTTGAAAATATGTGTGAAAATATGTGTGAATTAAAAAATATGTAAAAATACGTGTAATATTGTTTAAAAACTAAAAACTTGTATTTGAGTTGCTATACCAAACAAGGCCCTAGGATCTTATTTAATTTGAAAAGAAAAAAAAAATCATCCTGCTAAGGAGTAGTACCTTTTTCTTTTTCTTCTTTGAACCACGTTTTTCTTTTTTCAATTGTAAGAGAATAGTAGAATTTTATTACTATAAAAATTAATTACAAGGAAAAAAGAAGAAGAAAAATAATATAATTTGAGATGACTCATCAACTCACTAGAAGATACAAACTCAATCTATAATTTAAAAAACATAAATACAAGAGCAGTGTGTTTATACCAAACAACAGTACGTATAGAGTTGAACAAACATTACACCCTTGCTTTCCAAGAGTCCATTTCAAGGCATCAGTAGCTTAGGGAAACACTAGATCTAGTATAAAAACTCAAGAACCCCATTATGGCCGGCAAACAACCCACAGGAGGGGGGAGGGGATAAAAGCTGCCACAAGAGGGTAACTTTGTAAATAATTTGATTTGTACTAAATTATGGATGTTCTAAATTTAATCTCAATTAAAATTCTCAACTCATATATTTGTTTTGTTTTTCAAATATTTATTCATTTTTGAATTTATTTCATGCTTTTAATCCCAATTTTGGTCTTTAACCAAAGACCATAAGATTTTATTTTTTGAAAAAGAAGAATAAGAAAGTGATTGAGCTATCTTATGAAAGTAACCTATTAACCCACTTCATTTACTACAATTATGGTACATCATAAATGTTAGTTTGTTCATTCAAATATTATATATGTCATTGGAGAATTGATAATTTAATGAACGCAATGTTAATTATGATATGAGAGATGTTAGAGATGCTATAATTTTAATTTTTTTTTTATTGGGAGGGATGCTATAAATTTTAGTATATTATCTTTATGAATTGATGTGTCATCAATTATAGGAAAGAAAAAAAATTACACGTTAATTTATTATGTTGTTGAAATCACCAGATCAATTTGTAAAATTTATGTAGTAAAATTTGTAATATTTTTAACATTTTCCTTGTGATATTTATGTAAATAGATTTATGATTCAATGAAACAAAAGGTAAGAAAAATTTATGTACATTTCTTATTACATAATTCATTCAAAATAAAATATTTTATTCACTATCATTACATTTGTTATGACATATCTACAAATTAAAAATGTGGTATATATATGTATGTATGTATGTATGTATGTAGGTAGGTATGTATGTACGTATTATGAGTTACATTCATATCTTTTAAAGAGAAAAAATTGAACGATCTTAAATGAACTTACATGTAGAATCACGAGATAATCTCAAATTAAAAGAAAAAAAAAATTGTATGGTTGAGTTTAATTTACTTTCTTGGCATGCATAACTTATTTTCATCAAATAATTTTATCTAATCTATAAATGTACAACAACAATAACAACAAAGTCTCAATTTCAAAATTTCAAAGTTGATTATAGATTCTCAATAAATTAATTAAAGCCAATCATATGTTTTTTTTTCTATTCTATTTAATCTAAAGTTGCATGTATTTTTTTTTTCCATTCTATTTAATTTAAAGTCACATGTATACTACACAACCCACACCTTTTTTTTTTTTTTTCTTTCTTTTCGAAATGGGATAGATATTCATTCATTGAAATAATATGGAGTCAAAATACAAAACTTCCATAGATGGAGGAGGAGTCTTCCATCCACACAATATCATCAATTACATTTCTAGCAAAACGTGCTACACGACCAACACCTTTAAACTTTATTTTTTTTGGGAGTGAGACAAATTTACCATAACAGGAAAATATTATATATTTTGAAAGTATATTTTCTCTCTTATATAAGGGTAGATTTAATGGTGGGTGAGACCTACTCCTTCGTAAGACGGAGAAAATGTACTTAGGATTCAGGAGTTCACAATAAAAATTAACAACCCACTGTAATGTTGAAACTTTTTATTTCTTTTTACCCCCGAATGCAAAGATGAATTCAATTAAAAAAAAAAAACACTAGACTAGTGTTACAATTTTTTTGGGGCTAATTGACTAGAGCTACAAGTTGCAACTGGATTGACCATGTCCATGAGGACGCGATGCATTCAGAGCGTGAAATCACGAGCGCAGTCCAATACAAAACTAGGGCTTGGGGAAGCCAAAAAAAGTGGGCCCTGCTTCGTTGGCATTTGACATTTCATTTCTTGAGCTCAACAATAATTTAACTCTCCTCTCCTCTCCTCTCTTCACTTCTCTTCATACGCCTTCACACACACACTATCATACTCATAACTCTCATAACCCTCTCTCTCTCTCTCTCTCTCTGTATATGAGCACAGCTCTGAGCATCATATCCATGGAAAATACTCATGAAACCCAAAGACCCACAGCCACATTTCTAGAGATGGGTCATGCAGGAGTAGTGCATGAGGCTCTACCCAATTTTCAAACAAGTAAGAAGAAGCTTGAGACGACAAAGCACAGGAGAAGTACCAGAAGAAAGCGAGGACAAGACATGATGAAGTCTCAGGACAAGGAAGACTTGGATGCAGTTGGTGATGGTGATGAGGTTATTGTGTGTGAAGATGATGAGAAGGCAGAGGTGGCGAGAAAGATTGAGGCATTGCAGAGGATAGTGCCTGGAGGTGAGTCACTTGGTGTGGACAATCTCTTCGAAGAGACTGCTGGTTATATAATGACTTTGCAGTACCAAGTCAAAGCCTTGAGAGCTCTTACTACTTTCTTTGAGAGGTTGGACAAGGAAAAGACCAAGCTTGGGGGTTGATAATGGATATTATTGGTACCCTCTAGCTTGCTCCCAGACCAGACCACTTGGACTTGCTTCATTTTTTTTTTTAATTTACTTTTTTTACTTTTTTACATTATTCCTTTTTTATTTTTTGAGGGGGGTTTGGGGGAAAAAATGAAGAAGAAGATTTCCCACCTTTTTATTTTTATTTTGGGAGTTTCTTATGATGTTTATTTTGATAAATTTTAAATTTCAATGATTAGGAAGAAAGGCTGGTTAGTAGTTGGAATATGATTGTGAATATTTGTAGGAAATTTATTTCTTCATGTAGAGGAATGTTTATGATGCTAAAAGCCTAAAAGGTGCATTGAATTAATTATGGTAAGCCTTGCCTTTGTTGTTAGTTGTGTTTCAGTGTTTTCATCTCGCAGCAGAGTGGGCTCTGCTACTCTGATTCAGAGATCTGGATGGCTATAAATTCTGATTGTTAAAGGATCATTTCGCATATGCCAAATTGCCAGGCTGCATCTTATCCTTTTTAGTGAATTAGTGAGCTAAAGTTCTGAACTAGAACCTGGTACTATAATGGCAATATAGCATCTTCAAATGGGTGTTATTATTCATCTAAATAGCACTCTACTCTTTTTTTTTTTTTTTTTTTTTTATCCACTTCAACTTCTGATTTACTTATTATTTTCTCACTGATTGGTAAATGGTAAGTATACTGTTTCATTTCACAAGTTCATTCCAAGACACTCACAGGCTTGATGGATTGAATCATCTTTTTTTCTTTCTTTTTCAAAAAAGAAGGAGGCCCCACCAGTGGTGAATGCAGAATGTTTTTGGGGGCCACGTTGAGGGTAATGATACACCATTACACATTTACACCCAGCAAAAATACAATGTTATTGTACGAAGCCTGCAGAGAAATTTTGCTTCATCATTAATTTTCTTCTGATTGAATTTACTGTATTTAGAAAAAATAACACTGTTTTTATTTTGATTGAATTCACTGTCTTAAGAAAAGATAATACTGTTTTTATTGTACTTGATAATATAATTATGTGATTGATTTCAACCCAAAAAAGGGAAACTAGTTAATTTGATAGTATTACAATGTTACAATGTCTAGTACAATAGTAAAATGATGGTACAATGGGCTTAGGAGTGGATAGAATCCTAGAACTTGATACTTAGCAATGGCACTACATAATATATATAGTACAGTACAGTGGAACTGGATATATAGTAAAGTTTAGTGGACTTATTATATGAGTGGCTAACAATGCCGCCAACATTTTGTGTTTTGGTTAGATTTCTGGTTAGTTTTTATCCAACCATGACTAGTGGACAAGGTCAAGAAAGTCATATTTCAACTACTAGTAATTTAGTGTTTTTAAGGGAAATGTTTAAGGGTCAAATTTCACCTTTCACAATTATCAAATAAGGGGGAAAAAGAAAAGAAAAGAGAGAAATGAATTGAAACTTGAAAAAAATATGTATTTTCTCATGTTGTTAAGAATGAGGGACTTTCTTCTTTTTTTTTTTTTTTCTTTTTTTTCATATGTTTTTTAGAATGAGAAGAAAAATATGAAAAATGATAATGAAAATGTAAAGATGGAAATTACTAATATCATATTATTAAAATTCTCACATTTTCCTTAACAATATCCTTCTTTTGTTAGGGACCCACTAATCCACTTTCTTTCGGTGAATAGAATTTACTGGCTATAGAGGGTTTCGCCTCTCTTACACAACAGGTGGATTGATTCAATCTCTCTTCCCAACTCTCTTCACTGAAATATAGTGTAAAACTTCTTCATATTAACTACACTTTAATAATTTAATAGTTACAACTTACAATAATGGGAGATGAAGACTTAGAATCATGAATATCTTTTTAAAGAAGAGTAGACAATGTCAATAAGTTACAAAACTCTTGGCATCTAACCTCATTTTTTTTATGGACAAAATTTAGCTATAAAATTATTTACAATCTTACTCAATATCTTTTTATTGGAGATGAATTTTGACAAATCTATCGTTGGATTACATTTTTTTTCTTATATTCTCTATACTTGCAAAATTTCTAAAAAATTAAAGATTAATAATTATGTCATCAATAAATTATTTAAATTGCAAGTTTTTGTAGTTTAAAATTTTGCATAAAATATTAGTTTATAAATCATATAGTAAATAATATCTAATTGATACAAAATTTGACATATGTGTTAAGAGAATAAAAAACATGCAATTCAACAGTTAAATTTTCAAAATATATAGTAATTTTAATGATATTGAGTAAAGTTATAGTTCTAGGCTATGACCAAAGACAGATACATAAATTGACTATGGGGGCAATCGTCCCCCTAAATTTTTTATAAAAACATATTAAAGCAACAACATCAGATCGTGTATAATCTTGCAAAATATAAAAAAGTAGTTAATTTTACACATTTTGAGCAAAAAAATTCCTACATCAGTGGATGTAAAATTGTGCATAAATGCACAAATGCTACAGTAACCATGCATATATGCACGGTTACTGTAGCTTGTGTATTTAATATTTTAGTATTTTTTGGTAGTGTTGGGTTTGTGAGAGAGAGGGGTAGTGAGTGAGGAAATAATAAAAAATTGTAAAAGAATGAATATTTTATTGAATAGATGTGTAGAATAGATAGAATGATGTAGGTGTTTTGTAAAAATGGGTGTGCAAAATTGAAAAAAGTAGTTTTTTTGTGCAAAATAGATGAAAAGTTTGTATGAGCTGATGTAGTTGCTCTCTTTTTTTTTTTTTTTTTTTTTTTTGATAAGGATGTAGTTGCTCTTAGTGTGTATATATATATATGCATTTATTTTAGTAATTTTGTTCTATAAAATTATATTTTACCCCCCTTAACAATATCATTGAATTGTTTTAGAGTACCATTATAGTTACAAACTTATCTACAACATTTTTACAAATTGTTGAGGTACAAATTCTTATTAGTTTGTATTTAGGCCTATCATTACATCACTTTTTTACTTACCAATAATCACTTACTATATCAACAATATACCTCTAATAGTTTTCTCATTTTAAAGGCCATTAAAAAATTTATAGATCTAAAATCTAAAACAACATATACTAGCCCAAAAACATTTGTGCAACAACAAAAATCACTAATAGCAAAGCTAAGAAAAATTAAGTCCAATTAATCAATTTTACTCAAACAAACAACTAGCCCTTTAAAAAGTTTTGTACAGAATAATTTTGTTTTACCCCGTAGACACACATATCAAAAACTAAAAAAAAAAAAAAAAAAAAAAAAAAAAAATCAGCGGCTAAGAAGCTGTTGAGCTAGATGTAAAAGTTGCCCCTCTTAACTCAAAGTTCTGACTCCGTCTCTAACTACAACAAATTTTATAGTTAAACTTTATTAATTTTTTTAACTCACATTATAAGACGGGTTCATCAATAAAAACATGGAGAGACATCATTTTTGAGTTGAAGGGTGTAATTTATAATTTAGCATGTAACCATTCCTCAAAACACTGAATTGGGTTTTTAATTTCTTATAACTAATTCTTCTAATCTTTTTAACATTTCTCCTTAAAAGTCGCATCCTATAATTTCCAACTTTATAGATAACATAGATGACATATGAAATGCTAATAATTTCCAACTTCTTAATATATTTATCGTATAAAAAAGAAAAAGAAAAAAAAAAAAAAAGCTTGTTGTTTCCGTTTTGAAGAAATTAGTGAATTTGAATGAAATGTCAAATTTTGAAGTCAAAGTTTGTTGAAACTATATTCAGAAAATCAAACACATTATGACACTTTAGTACCTGCAATTATAATTATGGTTGGTCATGTGTTACTGGTTGATCCATAATTAATGCCATGGCCATCACAACTCGATCATTTCAATGCATGCAATGTGAACTCATGAATGAAATATCAAAAGATTTTGGCTTTTGGTGGAAATTCTGTTATGAGTTGCGGTCAGTTGATGTGCATTTACCATATAAGAAAACAAAACAACTATTCTCATCACACATGTCTTGACTCTCGCGCATGCGACGAGACATTGAGACTTTTTTTTTTTTTTTTGGTATCTATTGTCATAATTTTCCTTTTTGTTTTTTATTTTTTTGGATAAATTTGTTTTGAAAATATGGATTAGCAAGAGAATGTCTTATTTTGTAAGCATTTTAAGTAGTTGGAGATATATTTTTATCGAATTGTTCTCAGGTTTTTTTCCTGTTAAACGTAAGGTTTAAGGGTATTCTAAATCATATTAAAGTCCAGTCCGAAGAAGAGAATCCTCTTATAGATAATATAAATAAATAATATCTAGTGTGTGGTTTGGTGAACTTTAAGCCTTTGTTTACAAATAACGTTAACCAACATCTACTATCAACAATATGTATTACAAAACTTCACAAACTATATTCACACAAACAACACTCAAAAACCTTATAAACATAAACTCACAATCCCTAAGTCCCATCCACCTAATAACTCTATAACCAAAAAACAAAAAAAAAAAAACACAAACACTTTTATCTTTCAACCCAAAACTTCTATTCTCTGATAGACAAGAACTACACAATTACTTCTTCAATAAGAAATTTTTCTATAATACCAATAACTTTTTTTTTCTTCCACATAATAATAATAATAATAATAATAATAATAATGATAATTTTCTTTCATACGAAGAAAACCTAGAC
This sequence comes from Quercus gilva, assembly GCA_023621385.1. Taxonomy (NCBI): domain Eukaryota; kingdom Viridiplantae; phylum Streptophyta; class Magnoliopsida; order Fagales; family Fagaceae; genus Quercus; species Quercus gilva. Next base: position 47,729,406 of record CM042480.1, on the reverse strand, counting down.
AAAGTCAAATTAGGAATTTGAGCCAATTTTTAACAAAATCCACATGTCCATTTTTGGATCTAAGACAAATATAGCCTATATAGGGCACTAATTTTATTTTATTTTTAAAATTGACATCATCCATCATTCCATTCAAGATGCATGCACTTACAAATCAAATGGTTGGTGGGATCATGGTCCGAAAGCCATGGTTTCCTATGATCCTCAATTTTCATAAAAACGGGGTTTATTAGATTTATTACTCCTATTAATTCATTGAAAATTTTTTTGCCATTTAAAATCATGTTTATCAAGAGAGGACTCTTTATTCTCCTAAGTTTCAATTTTTGAGTTACAACATTGGTATATTTTCATCATTATATTCTTCATCTTTTATAAATTGGTCTTTTTTATCCTGATTAGGGGTATTTTCTTAATGGGTGATGCCACCACAAGAGTCGACAGATACATTTCCCCATAAACCAACAGGTAATCATAAAGTCAACGGGGTGGAGAAACTGACGGGTCCTATGTTGCCTTACGTGGTCCTCACGAGTATTCATGTATGGAAATACCTTGCACATCATGCACAAAGACCTTATTATGCTATCATATCTTCCCCATATGGAAAGACACCCTAAAATCTCAGAAACCCTAATATCAGATCTCCTCTACAAGGAAAGATCCCTACTTCCAAGGGATCTTGGTTCTCTACTCACCACTATATAAGTACCAGACCTCCACTTTCCTCAGGTATGCAGAAAATCCCTAGCTCTCTCACTATAGAGTTCTTAGAGATTTCTCATTCGCTAATTTGACATTCGGAGGGTTCTTGGTTGGTACCACACTGGTGCCTTATGTTTGGTCCTTTTGTTCTTATTCCACAGGTACTTATTGGCGCGATTTGGAACCTACAACTTACTGACGATTTCAGCACATCATTGGTAGGCACCATCTGTGGGAAGCACAACTGTGATTGGCCATATCACCGCTTTTGAGACAAAAGAGTTGCATGGTTCAAAACAGGAGAAGGAAGAACAGGAAGAAAGCAACATCTCCAACAAAAGGGATGGTCCAGAGGATACTAGCCACCCCTCCGAAGTGGAAGTCAATGCAATGGATATGGCCTAAGATATGCAGATGATGAAGAAGAAGATGGACATGATGATGAATGCTATGAGGGGACGAGTATCCACCAACTTGGATGGGTTGGTCCACTGGACAGACTCCTCATTTACTGCCCAAGTAACCTCTTTCCCCCTCCCAGCAAAGTTTCAGATGCCACATGTGGAAGCGTATGACGGATCAAGGGACTTGCTCAACCATCTAGAGTCGTTCAAAACCTTCATGCACCTGCAAAGTGTTCCAGAAGAAGTTATGTGCAGGGCCTTCCCTACCACACTAAAGACGCTGGTAAGGGTATGGTTCAGCAAGCTTACCTCGAACACTGTCTCCATCTTCAAAGAGTTGAGTGGACACTTTGTCACACATTTTATTGGAGAGTAGAGACACAGAAGATCCTCTGTAGCCATATTGAGCATTAAACAACGGGAAGACGAGAGCCTAAGGTCATACGTGACCCGTTTAAACAAAAAGGCTCTCTTTATTGATGAAGCTGACGACAAGGTCCTCATCATTGCCTTCACCAATGGGTTGCAACTAGGGAATTTCTCTTTTCCATCTACAAGAATGACCCAAACACGTTGGCCAAAACGCTATACAAGGCCACAAAATACATGAATGCAGAAGATGTAATGATCACCCGAGGGGTGGGGGGGCAAACCAAAGAAGAGGGAAAGGCAGGACAACCCTCGTTTGGAAAGAGGAAGAAAGTTGGCCTAAATGAGCGACTGAAGGGACGATAGGAGGCCAAAACCCTCATCAGGGAGGGTGACAAATTTCACTCCCTTGAATACCCCGTTGGATTAAGTCCTTATGCAAATAAGGAACGACGCGATGCTGACTTAGCTAGACAAACTGAAGGGCGATCTAAGCAAGAGGCCCAGGAACAAGTATTGCTATTTCCATTGGGATCACGGGCACGATACTTCCGAGTGCTATGACCTTAAGTAGCAGATTGAAGCCCTCATCAAGTAAAGGAAGTTACAGCTATTCGTAGGAGGAAACATTATGGCAGGATCATCTAAGAAGGCGAGAAAGACGTATTTACGTATGGTACAAAGCGTCCAGATTTCCAAACGGCCTCCTAAAGCAACCAAGGTTGACAACCCTGCCATCAGCTTCACAGAAGAAGATGCTAGACGAGTACACCACCCACATGACAATGCCCTGATTATTAGCTTATCAATTGCAAATTTCAATACCCAATGAGTGCTAGTAGACAACGGGAGTTCAGCGGATATTCTCTACTACCCTACATTCCAACAAATGAAGGTTGACAAAGAGCATCTCTTACTCTCAAACACACTGTTAGTAGGATTCGGTGGCACCAAGGTCTTTCCCATGGGAACTATCACCTTGTTAGTAGCCATCGGGACATACCCTTAGCAGCTCACTAAGGAAGTCTATTTCCTGGGTGTTAATTACTCCTCTGCCTATAACGCCATCATTGGTGAATGCTACATCGCCATGTTGGAGAGGGATAATCATTTACAAGCTTTGAACATCGAGGAAATGAGGGTTACCATAAAGCCAATGGAAGATCTAGAAGAGATCTCCTTAGACGATAATATCCTAGGACGAATCACTCGTATCGGCACACAGGTTGACCTTTTAGTTCGCAAAGAACTGGTCCTCTTCCTAAAAAGCAATTGGATCGTCTTTGCTTGGAGCTACGAAGACATGCCAGGGATCAGCTCGAACACTATGTTTCACAAGCTCAACATTTGCCCGTCCTTCCCCTTAGTCCGGTAGAAGAAGAGAGTCTTCGCCTAAGAAAGAGACCAAGCCATAGCTGAAGAAGTATGTAAACTACTGGAGGTAAATTTCATTAGGAAAGTTTATTACCCCAAATGGTTAGCCAGCGTGGTCATGGTCAAAAAAGTAAATGGCAAGTGGAGAATATGTGTAGATTTCATTGACCTAAACAAGGCATGCCCAAAGGATAGTTATCCGCTCTTGTATATCAACTTCCTTGTAGACTCTATGGTTGACCATCAACTGTTAAGCTTCATGGACCCCTTCTCCGAGTACAATTAGATCAGATTGGATGAAGCTGACCAAGAGAAAACCTCATTTGTCACGAGCCAAGGACTTTTCTGCTACAAAGTCATGCCATTCAGACTAAAGAACGCAGGGGCGACATACCAAAGGCTTGTGAATAAGATGTTCGCTTAGCAGATTAGGCAGAACATAGAAGTGTACGTAAACAACATGCTTGTAAAAAGCACAAGGGAGGTCAGCCATTTTGATGACCTTTGGGAAATATTCGAAAACCTTCGCCTCTACAATATGGAGCTCAACCCCAGTAAATGTGTGTTTGGTGTAGCGTTAGGGAAATTTTTGGGCTTTATGGTATCACAGCGTGGTGTGGAAGCTAATCTCGACAAAGTTTGAGCAATAATGGAGATGGCTCCTCTAAAAAAAATCAAGGAGGTGCAAAGCCTGAACGGTAGGGTTGCAGCCCTTAACAAATTCTTCTCTAGGGCAACGGATAAGTGTTTGCCCTTCTTCAAGATACTAAGGAAGGCTTTAAAATGGATCAACAAGTGCTAGAGGGCTTTTGAAGAATTGAAGGCATACCTTGCTTCCCCACCGTTGCTCATTCCATCCAAGCCTAGTGAAGAGCTCTTCCTCTACTTAGCTATGTCCCAAACGACCGTCAGCTCCAATCTTATACGAGAGGAAGACCGAGTGCAGTTACCCGTTCACTACACCAACTGAGCGCTCTGGGGAGCTGAAGGAAGATATCCCCTGATGGAGAGGCTGGCCTTCGTACTGATCATAATTGCCCGAATACTTAAGCCATACTTCCAAGCGCACACCATAGTGGTCCAAACGGACAAGCCGCTGTGGAAGGCGATGAATAACCCAGAGGCGGTAGGGCTACTGGTTCCATGGGCAATAGAACTCGGCGAGTTCGACGTTTAATATCAGCCCAAAATCACGATCAAGGCATAGGCTTTAGCTGATTTCATTACCGAGTTCACAACAAAAGAAGGTGAAGAGGAGAAGACGATGGCATGGATGATATGGATAGACAGATCATCTAACCAGCGGGCCAAGGAAGCTGGGGTCCTGCTACGGTCGTCGAAAGGAGATACAATAAAGTGTGCAATTTGCCTCCAATTCTCAACGACGAATAATGAGGCCGAATATGAAGCGGTCCTCTCAAGCCTCGACTTGGCTAAAGCAGTAGAAGCCATGTTAGCAGTCATACACTGTGATTCACAGGTTGTTGTCAAGCACATTAACGGCGACTATGAGGCAAAAGAGGAACGAATGAGAGAATATCTGGGCGTGGTAAAAAGAAAGGTGAGCAAGGGGCTATCGACCAAGTTTTTGTAGATCCTGAGGAAAAAGAACAAGCAGACGGATCGTCTAGCCAAGCTGCATCCACAAAGTGCACAAACATCACTAATCAAGTACTATCTTTTGTCAAATATTCTTCTACCATTGACAAAGTAGAAGTATAGGTGATCCCCCTAAGAATCGACTGGACAATGCCAATCGTATTCTCACCTCAGGAATGGGATGCTCCTAGAAGACCGCAATGCTTCCCGTAGGTTGAAGGTACAGGTGTCACGTCTTGTACTAATCAAGGATGTCCTTTACAAAAGAGGCTTCTCCTATTCATATCTAATGTCCCTGATCCCTACCGAAGCAGACTATGTCATGAGAAAAGTGCACGAGGGTGTATGCGGGAACCATTCGGGGGCACGCTCACTAGTTCACAAATTGATGCGAGAAGGATATTATTGGCCTACTATGCAGAAGGACACCTTGTCCTACGTAATGGCATGTAACAAGTGTCAACACTTCAACAACATCATACAACAGCCATCAGAGGAACTCACACCAATAAGCGTCCTCTAGCCATTCGCCCAATAGGGATTCAGCATAGTAGGACCCTTCCCCATGGTAATACGACAGCTCAAGTTCCTTGTCGTAAGGATTGACTACTTCACCAAGCGGGTAGTGGCAAAACCATTGGCCATCATCACAGAGAAAAATGTCTAAAGCTTTGTTTGGAAAAGTATCATTTGCCGCTTCGAAATCCAGGGTCTTCGTCTCCGACAATGGAAAGCAATTTGATAACAACGCATTCAGGGAATTCTATGAATAGTTAGGGATTAAGAACTACTACTCCTCTCCCGTTCACCCTTAAGCCAACAAACAAGTTGAGGTTACAAACTAATCCCTACTCAAGATGATCAAGACTCGTCTTGAGGGGGCAAATGGTATATGGTCGGATGAGCTACCCGGTGTCCTATGGGCATATAGGAAAACGACTCGTACACCTATAGGGGAGACACCTTTTTGTCTTACGTTCGGGAATGAAGTCGTTATCCCAGCGAAAGTTAGACTGACCAGCTATCGCATATCCCACTATAATGAAGAAAAGAATGAAGAGGGGATGCGCCTACAATTAGATTTTCTTGACGAAGTCAGAGTGATGGCAGAACAACATATTGCTCATTATTAAGACCTAATGGCAAAACACTACAACATCAAAGTCAAGCCTTGCCATTTTGAAGTCGGAGACTTAGTTCTAAGGAAAGTAACAATGGCCACCAAAGACCCCGCATAAGGCAAGTTAGGCCCCAACTGGGAAAGACCTTACATGATCATCAATCACCATAGAAAGGGGACCTACCACCTAAAGACCCTCAACGGACAAAGGCTCCACCAACCGTGGAACACCAAGCACTTGAAGAAATACTACTATTAGTAGACGAGTGTAGCTTATTTTATCGCTTTCTTTTACTATTTATGTCAAAGTTGGATATTGAAATATGTTTTAAGGAACTTAAGTTTCTTTTTTTGCTTTTCTTTTTTTTAATAAGACGTGAACGGATTCTTAGAAATGTTGTCCTACTATATACCATTTGGTGAGTTACTCAAAAATTATACTAAGTCCTTCCTAGGGGATGGACGGATGACCAAGGATACCAATTGGCACCTGGTCCTAAATTATCCTAAGTCCTACCTACGGGATGGACAAACGACCAAGGATACCGATGGGTACCTGGTCCTAAATTATGCTAAGTCCTACGTATAGGGTGGATGGACGGCCATGGATACTGACGGGTACTTGGTTTGAAATTATATTAAGTCCTACCTATGGGGTGGACGGACGACCAAGGATATAGATGGGTACCTAGTCCAAAATTATACTAAGTTCTATCTACGGGGTGGACGGTGACTAAGGATACTGATGGGTACCTGGTCCGAAATTATACCAAGTCTTACCTACGGGGTGGATGGATGACCAAGGATACCAACGAGTACCTGGTCCCAAATTATATTAAGGGGTGGACGGATGGCCAAGGATACCGACGGGTATCTAGTCTCAAATTATGTTAAGTCCTACTAGTTTGACAGATGATCGAGGATACCAACAGGTACCTAGTCTCAAGAGAGCTACCAAGTAGAACGCACAAAGATTACTAAGAGATAGATGAATGAAGTAAAACATCGGTGGCACAAACATGACATAGGCATATACACAAGTATAGTAAAAATAAAAATAAAATAAGTATAAGCAACAGATAAAAGCAGTAGATATAAATCTAAAGGGTAATTGTTTTTACATAAAAGCCCAAAAAAAGGGGCATCAATCATGTCTTACAAATAAACTGATAAAATGGAAATTTAAATACAACTTGGAAAGGAGAAGGGTAGAAATCAAGATGGAGGAACATTGGAAATATTTGGATTCACAGTAGACGGACTATCCGTGGTAGATGTGCCATCAGTAGCTGATGGAACCACAGGAGCCACTGGGCCTTCAGGGGCAGGCCAAACGATGACCTTAGTGTTAGTGTCATTCACCTTATGCTTTACAGTATAGGTAAACTCGTTGGTCTCATCGCTGATAGCGTCGTTTCCCCCAGGAGTCGGTTGGACAATGTCATCTATGGTGATCTTGGACAAGTCGAAATCAGGGTAGATAGCTTTAACCTACTTTAAGTAGTTGTCAAACCCGTCACCATAAAAGACTCTGCACTCGTTGAAAAAAAGTTGTGAGACCCAAAATGCCACAACAACGTCAGCTTTAGCCTTGTCCATTTGCTCGCGAAGAGCAGTTAGCTTGGTCGTCAGGTTAGTCTTTGCTTTCTCTGCCTCCTCTCGACGACAGGTCTCCCCCTTAAGTAAGGCCAGCTTCTCCGTCAGCTTCGTATTGAGAGTGTGGATGGCCTCCTTGTATTGATCCCTGTCCTTGTTCTCGATCTCCTGACGCTTGTAGAACCGTTGAATCACTTTCTCATTGGCCACACATCTGTCTTGGAGGGCCTTCATTCGTACCAATGCCTGAAATAAAAATGATAGTTAGAACGAGAATACAAAAATTATAAAGTGCTGTAAATGATAGAGACATACCCTGGACAAGTCGTAAAGACTAGAAGCCCCCAAGTCCTCTGAGGAATGCTCACTGTAGGAATCCAAGTCCATCTCTTTGATGATCGAATTGATCATCTTGATGGCATAATCCTTGTGAGTGACCATCCTCTGAACGAGATCAGGGATGACGGGCTCCTTCCTTGTCATCAAGCTTTTCCTAACTCCATGACGAGGGGGAGGAGGGGGCAAAGGAGACTTGTGCTGATGATCCCCAACTGATGGGCTCATCCCCTTCTTGGACAGAAGGCCTTCCTTGGTGTTACTCTTCCTTTTTTGGGCTACTCTAGGGCCCACCTTAAGGGCCAACACTAGCGCCTCCCCATGTTGCTTGTGTGCAGTAGCAGACTTCCTCACCAACACCCTCCGTCTACTAGCGTCCATCTCTGAAAGAATTAACAAGAAGAGTTAGAAAGGCAACAGACGGACTGAAAAGTGAACGAGTAAGAATACTTACGACGATGGGAAATGGCGTGCAACTGACAGGTTGTAGATGTCGGCTCTGGACCACCACAAAATGTGTGGACAGTGTCGAGGGTGACTAAATCTTTCCACTTCCTTTGCTCAAAGGGAATTTCCAAAACACGTCTAATGAAGCCCTTCTGCTCGTCGTTGATCTACAAACGGACTTGGGTTGAAAAGGAAAAAGATGTTAAATACATAACAGAAGCAGACAAAGTAGGAAACAATAAAAGCAGATGGAGTAGGAAATGATAAAAACAGATGGCACACCTGACTCCTTCACATTGCCCCAGGTATTATCAAACCCATTAAGCATACTATCCCACTCCTCGGGTCTACACACCTAATCTGTCCCTTGAACAAAAAAAATCTGTTCTTCCAATTTCTATTTGAGTCAGGCATATCTAACATTGACCTAAGCGACATCTTTTTGGCCAAGAAGTGATAGATACCCATCGACGAGGAGATCTGTTGAGGTTTGTTGCAATAGAGGAACTCATCAAGGGTGAGATGACGGTTGCCACCACTTAAATGACCCCATATCACTTCAGCCTCAAGGAATATCCTTCATGCATTAGGGGCTATTTGGCTGACGAATAAACCCAGATAATTGGCCAACTGACGGTGTAGCTCCGTCAATGGTAACCTCAGACTTGTAGCAAATATGGCATCATACATGCCGATGTTCACTATTTTTCCTGAGTAACATTTCTTAAACCTTCTCAGTAGATGAATAGGAATATTCTCAGGGATTTGAAAATGATCGCGAAGTTTGTTGAAGACATTGGGGGACATGATCGGGTAAAAATCATTCATCGTCTATATCAGAGGAAGGATGAAGGGCCTAGGGCCATCATCGCTCACTTGGCCTGCTACCTACTTGTCATCTTCCTCCCCTTCCTCTTCTTCCTCTTCTCTGTCACCTTCTTCCTCCCTTTCCTCGTCCTCTTCACATTCCTCTTCCTTCTCGGCAAGGGAGTGAGCAGATAGTTCCCTCTCTGGGGACCAGGTTACATCCTCCTCGGGCTCGTGCCCTGATGGATAGATCTCATCGTAGCCCGCACCCTCACAGATTGACGATGACTGTTCACTCATTGCTTCTCTATCACCTGACATCTATTCACCTACAAGCGACGGAGGTATTTTAAGAGCCTATTTGATGGGTCTCAAAGCAAGCAAGGACCAACTAGGAAAATAAATGAAAATTGTAATAAAAGTAGAGCAAGGAAACTTACGAATGACGGACAAGATCTCGGGATGACGGACTCCTTGAAGATGACGGAGCGCATGGTGACAGTTGCTTGTAAATGACGGCATGACACAACAGTACTGATCTCCAAAGCTCTCAAGAAATGAACAATAAAGTAAAGTAAATAACTTGAGGAGGAGGAACTATTTATAGGGTGAAGGGGCGTGACATACGAAGCGATGCTTTTGATTAGAAATGAGGCCAACCAACAAGTGCCACGTGTCACCTAGCATTTAAACCTAGGGCTGCCTATGCCATTTAATGAAACACTCTTTAATAAATCTCTAATTAATGATCATAAACACCCATATCACTCTGAGGCCCGTCAGCTGCAACTGACGGAACCACGGAGTAGGGGGCAATTGATAGGGGTATTTTCGACAAATTGACTTATAAGGGAGTAGACGACCTCTATGAAACCGTCAGCTCCACAAAAATGATGAAAGCTCCAGAAAGATAGATGAGGGTAACATACCCTTAATAAACCGACGAGATTCTTAATGGGTAACGCCACCACAAGAGCCAACGGATACATTTCCCCACAAACTGATGGGTAACCATAAGGTCGACAGGGTGGAGAAACTGATGGGTCCTACGTGGCCTTGCTTGGTCCTCACGAGTATTCATGTATGGAAATACCTTGCACATCACGCCTAAAGACCTTATCACGCTATCATATCTTCCCCATATGGAAAGACACCAAGGGAGTCAATACCGTATCGGAGGCTGTATCAGTTTGTCTAGCGGTACGATATATTTCGGATACCGGTGTACCGTTTGGGGTTTACCGCTATTTTTTTATATCTATAAATAAATAAATATATATATATATATGTATGTATGTATGTATGTATGTATGTATGTATGTATGTGTGTGTGTGTGTGTGTGTGTATATTATAATAAATATAAAAGTTTACCATAAAACATTTCCTCAATTCAAAACTAATTGTTTATGGTTTTAGACTTTAGTATCAATTAAAAGGAAAAAAAAAAAAAAACAATATAAAAAATAGAAAGCTTAAAAGTTACCATTGCATACTAATAAAACAAATAATACTAATAAGTTAATGCAAATAAGTTACCATTTTGCCTTAACAAAAATTCAAAAATTACAAAACTTAAAAAAAAAATAAATAAAAAAAACTTTTTTCTGTACCGGTTGGTACGCTTGGTATCGGCGAGTATTGCCCGAAATTGGTCGGTATGGCCGATACATGGCCGGTACAGCCGGTATTTAAATCAGTATGAAACGTTGATATTTCGATATCGGTATGCAACCGGTACGGTATGTACCAGCCAGTACCTGTACGGTATTGACTACCTTGAAAGACATCCTAAAATCTTGGAAACCCTAATATCAGATCTCCTCTACAAGGAAAGATCCCTACTTCCAAGGGATCTTGGTTCTCTACTAACTACTATATAAGTACTAGACCTCCACTTTCCTCAAGTACGTAGAAAATCCCTGACTCTCTCACTATAGAGTTCTTAGAGATTTCTCATTCATTAACTTGACCTTTAAAGGGTTCTTAGCCGGTACTATACCGGTGCCTTCTGTTTGGTCATTTTGTTCTTATTCCACAGATACTCATTGGCGCAATTTGGAGCCTACAACTCATTGACGATTGCAGCACATCATCACTGATTATTTTATGTGGAATGATCATGGTCATTAGGAAGATGTTTTTATGGAAGATAACTCTTGGTGAATTTTCCTAAAGGTGATGATAAGTTTCTTAAAATTCTTTTCATAGCATCTTATTTTGTCATATAATCTTTAATTTTTTTTTTTTAAAATTTTTTTGAGAAAGTATAATCTTTGAATGTTGTTTCTCATTTGTATATCATAAAATTTCATCCAATAAAAAGTGACACCACATGGTTGCATCTTCAAGTTGCTCCAAATTGACTGCATTTTCTTTAATGTGCATTAAAGTGCACGAATTGAAACTTTTAAGAATCTTTCTATGTTTCAGAGAAAGAAAAAAAAAAAAAAAATCTTTCTATGTTTATTTTATTTTATTTTATTTTTATGCTACCATGAGTTCACCAAAATATGTTTTGCCCACAAATTTTCCTCAAGCAAAATTGGTGTTCTCGATTGGGATCTCAATTAAGAGGACTTTGGAAGCACAGTAACAAAAACAAAGATAATACAAATATAATAATAGTAAAAATTAATAAATATAAATAAATGTCAATCATTAATCAAAGACGATGACCCAAAAGATTTTGAGAGTAATCTAATGTTGCAATACAATTAGTTACTTTATATATTAGACAAATTACAGTAAATCCACCTATGGTTTGGCCCGTTTGCACTTTGCATACCCGTGATTCAAAACTTAACATTTTATTCACCTGAGATTACTTCCATTAGTCTCCCATTACCCATCTCTGTTAAAAACATTTTTTTTAAGACTAAAACAATTTTAATGAATCAAAGAGTTAGGGTTTGATTTTTTTACAAAAAGTGATCAACATTACAATTGAAATTCCAAACAATTACAAATCAAAATTTTGAAATTAAAACTAGTACAAATGGGTCGGCATGAGAGAGAGAGAGAGAGAGAGAGAGAGAGAGAGAGAGAGAGAGAGAGAGAGAGTCTGAGGTTTAAGAGGAAAAAGATCAAGAAAAGGGGAAGCCACTGTTGCTAGAAGTGGTGGTGATGAGAACGCGGAGAAGACAAACCAGTGAAGCTTCGGCCATGGTTCCTTGGATGAGCTTGAAGAGAGAGAAAGATGGTTTCAAACTAAGATTTTTAGTGGATTAGCCATTTGCTTGAGTTGCTGCTCGTCGTCTCACGCCACCACCATCACACAATCTTGGATCTCCTGATTTCTGTGTGCTGCTGTTATGATATGTTTATAAAAGTGTGGGATTTTGAAATTTAAAGTGTAGTTGTGTAGGATTTTTGTGAATTTATGAAAGCTGAAATGATTTTTGTGAAATTAGACTAGAGCACTTTCAAAGGTGTCAAGTTTAAGATTTTTGAAAATGTTTTTTTGGATCGGTGTGAATATGGAAAAACTGTGCGTCCTCAAAATTCTCCCCCACTTTGCCCTCTTGAGGACATTTTTGAGTGGTGGATTTTAAAATTCTTAGTGTTCATTTGGCATGATTAATTTTGCCAACTTATTTTACTATTCAGCTTATTTTTGCTACTATTCATGGGTCCCACTGCATTTTTTGATACTATTCATGGATCCCACTATATTATTTTGGCTAACTTTTACATTTATCTATATTACTTTCAACAAAAAATTTTCAGTTTTAGCAAAATAATAAGATCCCAAATAGACCCTTAGTTGGAGCATTAAGCCTAATTTTTTGAGGTGATGTGGCAATTGGGAAAAATTATAAATAGAGGTATTTATTTCTTTTAAAAAAATGATTTCTGATATTGAATTTAGGTGTTGGTGGACTAGTGGTTTTCTTGTAATGGATGAATATGTAGAGCAAAAAGAAATATTTACCTTTATTTTAATTAAATAGAGATGGGTAACGGGAGGCTAACAGAGGTAATCTCAAATGGGCAAAGTGTTAAGTTTTGAACCACAGGTAGATAAAGTGCAAACGGGCCAAACTACGGGTGGGTTTTTTAAATTCCTTTAGGGAATTAGTTTAACTTTTTTTTTAGAAAACAATTAGTTTAACTTAATTAGACATTTTACTCATTTATATTAGATTCTTATCAAGACTACTCTCAATAAGGTCGAGGTCATATATATATATATATATATATCACTATTCCTAAAGGACTAAGTTAGGCTTACTCCTAAAATAAAAGAATATAACCGGTTTATTTGTGGTTGAGAATCCTTCTTTATATATGGGTAGTCTTCTTCCTTTTATACACAAAAAAATATAGTTTTTTCCCCCTCTTATATAACTACTCCACGATATTAGGATGCATTTTTTTTTTCTTATTATGTAAATGAAATCACTCTTCAAGAAAAGGAGTTAGGTTTTTAACTTTTTATAACTAATTCTCATAATCCTTTAGTTTCTTAATCGTTTCCCTTAAATGACACATGACATAATTGTTAAAAAGTATGATTATGACATAATTCTTAATCATAATTTTAATATGATTATGGTGTAAATACCTTTGCAAAAATTAAAAAAAAAATAGAACAAATTAGTTTGTGTTTGATTTATTGAGGATTTTGATAGGGTCTAACCAAAAAAAAAGAAAAAAAAAAAAGAGGATTTTGATAGGGGATGTTCAACGCCAGGCCCCTAAATTACAGTTAGCCCAATTGTCCCCCCCCCCCCCCCCCCCCCCTACCCAAAAAAAAAAAAAAAAAGAAAAATAAGAAAGAGTTTGTTTTTTTGTTTTTTTTTTTGCGATAAGAAAGAGTTTGTTGTTGGCCTATTAATTGTATGGTCAATGTACTTTTGATATTTTTTTTTATGGTATTTACTATTTATTGCATCTCATTAAGTTTTAGATTATTCATTGCTTTGAGAACTTAATTGGTTACATTTGAAACTTTCTGTTTGATTTTGGCCATTTTTGTTTGACAATCTAGTCATTTATATTGAAAATAAATTAGAAGTACAAAAACAAATTACCAGATGATACTAGATGGAGTTCAAAACTAAGATTAATCGTTATTAATTATACTTTGATGGGAGATATTAAGTACTTTTTTTGCGAGATATTTTTGTATATGTCAATAATAATTTTTGTATATTCATTGGAGTTTAAAAAAGACATACATATTAGACTGAGTGTTGACTTGGTAAACCTTAGTAGGGACAGAGATGTAAATTTACTTCCATATAGAGAAAAGGCTAACTTGGTCAAATGTTCCTTAGCAGGCGATCATCTTGTGCCATGGTCGAGTTGTCACGTCACTAGGTCGACATGTTGTGTTATTAAATATGATATTATCTTAAACTGAGGTAACACATCATCAGTCTCCTTATGAAATTATTATTCATTTGTTATATATTTTATCAAAACTTTAAAAATGAAATAATAAATTTCAAATGCTATCATGTATGCATTACCAAAGTTAGTCCTAATAAGATGTCTCGGAGATCAATAAGAAGCGATTATTTGATTCAATTCTCTAACACAAGTAAGACCTTGGAGTGGAAAGACCAACAATGGCTGGATGACATAAAGATCTTAACACCTACTTGCAATATCAACCAAATCTGGAATTTAGATTTTATAGCCCAAACTCAAGAGTAAGAAGAAATTTAAAATATATATTAGTTTATTCATTTTGTGACTTTATTTTCTCACAATCCAAACATTACAAAGTAACAATTAATTATGATTTATAGTTTTCATATTTATAACACAAAGGAGGATAACATTGGTCAAGATGTTGATCAATCCACTTGTGTGTTGTGTGATGTGGCCTTGGATTGGTTGTGACTTGTGAAGGAGGTTGCCGTGACAAAGATTTGGGTCTCGATGGTAGCTATGTTGCAATGGTGGCATAGTAGAGAGAGAAGATTAAAAATTAATTACTTTTTATATTTAAAATAAAAAAAAATAACAAAACAACATTGGATTTATAAAGTTAACAATGTGATTTCAATGAATAGTTATGGAAAGATTACATTGAATAACAATGAAATTTATAATACTAAATCTCTTGCTTGGTACAAGCCCTTTCTCCCTATTCGGGTATTTTCTAAATCTCTGCAGTCTCAAGGTCCCCTCATCAACATGGATCTAGCTACCACGAGAGGATTTCTGTTTTTTCAGCTCACCACGTTTGGGGAAGATGAAAGCTTCGCTTCAGCCATGAGATCGGACATCTTGGGGGAGTGCGTGTGAGCTTTCGAGTCCACTCCAAGATTTGCCTGGAAGATGGGTTTGGATCTATGGTATGTAGATAGAGGAATAAAGCTCTTCAAGTCCTATTTCAGATCTAGTCTTTAAATGGAGTGGCTTCCTTCCTTTTGCTTTATTTGTGGTGTTTTGGGTTTTGGTGGGTTTCTTCGGTCTGGGTCTCAAGATTTGTCCGATTGGAGGAAGGGAGGTTTTTGTGAATCATTGTGCTGCTTGCTGAGGCGGGTCGAAGGAAGAAAGAAGAGAGGAAGATGCCGGTCTTCAGATTCCGATGGGTGTTGGATCGGTGAGCCTGGGTACGAAAGGCAGCAGTGTTTCCCAAAGGTCCTCTGAGGCCAAAAATCGGTTTTGGGCTTTCAAATGTTTTCTTCTTTGGCCCAAGGACTTCCCAGCCCGAATACCACAAGTAATTTCTCTCCTTTTAATGAGCCCACCACTTGAGCCCAAGAAAAGAGATCCCAAAATGTTAATATGCAAACTCAGAAATATTGCTGGGCTCTCGAGTTCATTGAGGAGAGTGGTGTGTAATTGTCTGTGATTTCTCTCTGTGTTTGTATGCTATCTCTGTTGTATCTCTGTTCAAGTTTGAATGAATATTTCATGCTTTAAAAAAAAAAAAATGAACAAATCAAAAATTACTACACCATCACCCTAAAAAAAAAAAAAAAAAAAGTTACTACACTACATTGAATTTTGAACAAAGTCAAAAAGATATAATTTATATTTAAGCCAAAAAAATATTTAGTGTGAAATGGAACTTGTATTCCGATTAGAGTAAGAAGAAGATGGTCTCAATTTGGACTCAAATGGACGTACTAGAGAGAGACCATCCAGGCAAGTTGATGGAGAGATCCAATGAAGCCCAAGCCCAATGTGAAGCCGTAATTCGTTCATTTCATTACAACAAAAATGGTAATAAATCAAAAAGGTTCAGATATTATTATCATCAAACATCAATCTTCAGAGCAGAATCCATAAATACGTTGAGGATAGTGATAGTCATCAGTGATTGTCAGACCCCCCAACATGTTCAAGCCACGTGCACCGCATTATCCTTAGAAACATTCTCAGCCGTCCGTTCCGCGCTTTTGATTCCGATATATATTCTCTCTCTCTCTCTCTCTCTCTCTCTCTCTCTCTCTCTCTAATTAAACAAAACCAAAAAAAGAAAAGAAAAGGAAATACAAAAACTAACAAATTCTTATTGATTTTTGTCAAATCATACTACTACGTATTAACTTTTATTTTTTAAAGGTAAATTACACCTTCCTTATACGTGGTTTAGTTGATATTTAGTTGTTTATGTATGATTTAAAATTTGACACTTTATTCGTCTAAAATTTGACTAAAATTTAAGTTGTATATTTATGATTTGAAATTTCATGATATAAGTGTTCCATTGTATTTTTTTTTTATATTGTATTTTTATGTTTTTTATATTGTTTGAATGAGAGAGACATAAAAGTAGAGTAACATTATATATTTAATCATATTTTTAACAGAAGTGGATTATGAAAATCTAAATTAAACTAATTTCAAGTGAGTAAAGTGTCAAATTTTAAAATACAAGTAAATAATTTAAATTTTGATTAAATCATAAGTCTAAGTTGTAGTTTACCTTTTATTTTTTTATTTTTTATTATTTATCAATAACAACCTATCATATCAATAATTTATAAAAAAAATTATAATTTTTATAATTTTTTGTTTATTTATATAATGAGTTGTAAATAGTGAATTTATGGACAATATACACCCAACACTTTTATTTTATCGTGCACAAATGGCCACGTGAACAAATTACAGCGGGGTAAAAACTGTGGTGAGCATTACTTAATACTTATCTGAAAAAATTAAGAAACAAAAATGAAAAATCCTCTAGCTAACATACACTTTCATGACAGACACACCCAGCAAGAGAAGGAAAAGAATAACAACAAAAGTAAAAGTAAAGGCGGAGGAGGAGGAGCTTCCTTTATCACTTTCTCTCCACAGCAAAAATCTGTATTTTCCGGTGAAATGAAAAAGAGAAATGCTATGTCTATAACATTTCTACAATAATTTTACAACATTTCCTAAGTGGCAGGTTGTTATTGGTTGTTATTGTTGGGGCAAAAAAGTAATCTTAGTGTTAGTTTCAAATTTGAACCAATAACAACTAACCACCTGTGATTTGTTGTAAAAATGTTGTAAAATTGTTGTAGACGTAGCATCCCTCAATGAAAAAAGGTAACTTTTTTTTTTTTTTTGTTTTTTGTTTTTTGGGGGGGTAAAATGGTCAAAATGGCTTGTTAAACTTAAACATTCTCTGAAACAGACTGCTATTTTTCTCTTTCGCTCACTCTCCAACACTTCCGGATATCATCGACAATTGTATCATCTCATATCTCAATATCAATCGATTACTAGGGTTCTCTCCTTTTTTTTTTTTTTTTTTTGTTTTCTCTCGTTGAATTTTATTTTCTGTTTGGCTGCCGGGAAAATTTAATCAAAAGTTTATCTATTATTATGTTGTTTGGTTTGGAATTTTTAGTTGATTGAATTTTCTTGGCAACCAAACAGGGTTTAGGATTTTTGTTTCTGTGTGATAATTTTGTGTGTGTATTTGTTGGATTAGCAATGGCGGACAAGGAGATACTCATCAATGGCGCTGAGTCGGATCAGACGGGGGAGAGCTTCTACGATCTCGATCAACGCGGCGGCGGCGGCGCTGGCGGCAGCGATTACGACGCTAGGGTTTCGGAGCTGAACAGGAAGATCGAGTCTTTGGAGCGCGAGAAGGTTCAGTTGGTGAACGAGAATTCGGAAAGCAAGGAGCGAATCAAGAAACTGAGTTTGGAGTTCGAAGAGCTTCGAAACGACAACGCATCGAAGAAGGAAAAGCTCGGAGAGATGGAGAAGGAGATCGAGCGGTCCGGAGAGGAGCTGAAGGCTTTGGCGTCGGTGGCTAGGAGAGCGGTGGAGCTCGAGACTGAGGTTTCGAGGATGCAGCATGATTTGATTTCGACGATGAGCGAAAGCGAGGAGGCGAATAAGGAAGCGAGTGAATTGAAGAGGGCTTTGGGAGAGAAGGGAGAGAGAGTTGAGAGGTTGGAGAGAGAGGTGGAGAGTTTGAAGAAGGAGAAGTTGGATAGTGAGAAAAGAGTGAGGGAATTGGAGAGGAAAGTTGGGGTTTTGGAAATGAAGGAAATTGAGGAGAAGAGCAAGAAAGTTAGGATTGAGGAGGAGATGAGGGAGAAGATTGATGAGAAAGAGAGGGAGATTGGTGGGTTTAGGAAGAAAGTTCAGGAATTGGAGTCTGTGGTCGTGAAAAACGGGGCTGAATTGGAGAAATGGATGAGGGAGAAATTGGGTTTGGAGGAGTCGTTGAGGGAGTCGGATGAGAAGGCAAAAGTGATGGAATCCATGATGTTGGGATTGAAGAAGGAATTGGAAGAGGCCGAGAAGGTGATCAGCGGGTTGAAGGAGAAGGCGGCCGAGGCGATTAATGGGAGTGTGAATGGGGTAAGGGAGTTTGTTGTTGAAGGAGAGAAGAACGGTGGGTTGAAGTTGGATTGGCCGGTGGTGGCAGGGTCTACTGTTGCTATTGCTTCTGCTGCAGCAGCTGCGTATGTGATTTATGCCAGGCGGAGGTGATTGCTTTGTGGAGATAGATGGAGAGAGAGCAAAGGGGAAGGCAAACGGGATGGAGCTTAGAGGTTAGGGTTTATGGTTTCAGAGTATGTTCCAATTTTGTTAGGTGCACCTTGTTTTTGAGCCTATGAATCTGTTGTTAGCTCTGATTTTTATTTGGAGTGTTTTGTTGTTGTTACTGTTCTGTTGGGAAAACAAAATGATTTGATATATTTTCAAAGGGTACTACAATGATATGGACTAAAGCAGTTACTATACATGGTTGTCATTGCTGTATTTTACCATAGTTGTCTCATATATGCTCCAATGGGGATAGTAAGCCTTACAAGTTGTTGACTAACACATGCTGCAACTGTGCAACATACCCCCCTCCCCCCCTGTTTGTAGCGTTTATATTTTTAAGATTATTAATTGAGTGGTGATGGTGCCATTTTCACAATGCCAAAATGCATGATTATCCAATGTTATTCATGTATTTGATTGCCTTTTACATACTACGCAATTTGCTATTCTCCATTTGACGCAAAAATGCATGATTATCCAATGTTATTTATGTATTTGATTGGCTTTTACAAACTATATAATTTGCTACTCTCCATTTGATTGGGTTTTACAAACATTTTACAAACTATGTAATTTGCTAATCAAGAAGTTAGTCTTGTAATGCTGTTATAAATCTGAAACCCATTAATATAATGATTCTGCCCCTGTTTTCAGGACTTGCTGTATTTCACCATTCCTCTATTCTACCAGTGTTCAAATTTCATTATTGCAACTAGTTTTCATTGTCATCCTGCTATTCCCCACTCAACCAATTCTCCTTAATTTTGGTGAATTTCAAATTCTGCAAAACCTTCTGGACACACATTTCAATAGCTAGGAGGAAAACTCTTCTTCTAAGGTGGGAAATATCAATGGCACATCATTTTGTATATTGTCAATTTTCTGGTGTAATATCATCTTCTCTCAGAAAGCAAAGCTATAAACGTACCAGAGGTGGCTGTCCCATAAGTGAAATGTCTAACCTTGATTCAAATTGTTTGTCTTATTGCCCCAGGAAGTATCCATTTTGACGAACTCTTGGATGGTTTGCACTGGGGTTTAGGATATTGAGAAGTCCCTGGGATGTTTTAAATTCTAGATAAAGGCTGAAACGCTCTCTCCTCTTTTATTATTAATGACTCATCTTTCCTATAATGCAAACAAGGGTCCTGCTTTAAACAACTAACAGAAATGCGCATTTTATTACACACCAATGTATTCATCGTGCACAACAGCTGGGTGCTGAAAAGTGCCCTTTTCCATGTGGAAGCAAAAAGAAAAAGAAAAAAAATGTATTGATGGGGACCTTACAAGAAGTTCCCCATTTAGCTGAGCTCTTTGCATGATTTGCATTAATTTTCTGGTTGTCAGTTTGCGTGGTTGTACTGTGGCAGTCTGGCATGATCCATTTGCTCGTCCTATATATCTCTGTGAGCTACTGGTTTCTTTTTCTTTTTTCACTTTCTGATTTGTGTAACTGACATCAGCCATTTCAACATCTAGTCTCAACCCTCACCTTGAATGCCAATTCTTCACAAACCATGGCCTTATGGAGGAGGTGGACTTCTGAGTTCTGATTGGGCAAAAAGGGGCTTTGGCCGTTTTTTGTTTCTCCTTTACGTAGACAAAGGTCCCCAAGTAACATGTGACAGGAAATTTTGGCGTTTAGGACAGGAAAGCTTGGTTGACCTTTTTCTAGAGGTTCCTAGATACAGTACGTTATCAGTAGCCCACCATACTACAATGTCTGTCTATGACCTAACCACCATGTTCCTTAGTCTCCGAAGTTGTATTCTGGAGGGAGACCTCTAGTACAATTGATGAGTGGTGGTTAGATACAGAGGTCAATTGTAATGGTGAATAGCTTGGAGTTACCTCCTTTGATTCATTTGTAAAGCTCATAGCATTTGCTGCAGCTTTAATATGTACCTTTTCTATTACTTGGATGCTTGGCGTTTTCCTTTCGAGTGAGATTATATTATTGCATAGGGTTGTAGCAGCAGCCTACACGGGGCTACACTAGCATAGAACTTGGAAGGTATCGTTTTATTACTGGCTAACAATCTTCACTATTGAAACTTGGTGTGCACAAGGTACAACGCCCTCTGGTATTTTGAATCCTGGAAGCTTTTATTGAAAATATTAGAAACTGTCAATTGAGTTATAAAATTTTTGTGATCTTCCTGATACATTTTACTTATTTCCCTCACAATGAGTCCCCTAGAAAACGCATTTACCTCAGTGGTGCATCAAAGGTGTGATTGAATAGGAAACTAATAAAGTGTTTGCCATAGAACAAGATATTTTTGCAAAATAACACAATTTTGCTAATAATTTTGTTAGTTAGCAGGTTTTCAAAACATATTAGCAAACTAGTATCTCGAGTTTCGTAGACTTGACTTCATTGTAGCAACGTGAGCCTAAGAAACTCGAGTTTTATGTGTTGGCAGAGCTGATGTGGACTTAAAATCCACGTGGAACTCGAGATTTAGACACTCGAGTTCCTTTCTTGTTCTTTGGTTGAATTGATCTTCCTTTC
The DNA here is from genome assembly GCA_023621385.1 of Quercus gilva. Classification (NCBI taxonomy): domain Eukaryota; kingdom Viridiplantae; phylum Streptophyta; class Magnoliopsida; order Fagales; family Fagaceae; genus Quercus; species Quercus gilva. The sequence goes on along the minus strand of CM042480.1, from coordinate 47,708,161 downwards.
TTCCTTCGTTCTTCATTCTTCAGACCAACCAAACCCAAGTAAAAAACAAATCCCAAGAACAAACCCAGAAAGACCCACCAGACCCAAATAAAAAAGAACTCCAGGAACAAACCTACAAAGACTTACGGTAGAAGAAGAAGAAGAGAAGAAGAATAAGAACACTCACCTTAGAAACAAACCCACAAATCGATCTGATCCTTTGCCGCCACTGTTGCTTCTCTAGGTTTGCTTTGTTATTTTTGTCTCTTCGTTGTTTTTGTATTTGTCTTCTCTGGGTTGCTTTTGCTTCTTTGTTGTTTTTTTTTTCGTTTCTCTGGATTGATTCGTTCTTTAGGAAGACTTGAGTTCCATGTGAATAATTTTACATCTCATCCCTGCCAGCACAGAAACTCAAGTCTTTATGTCTCAAATTGATACAGTGAATTCGAGTCTAAGAGACTCGAGATACTAGTTTGCTAAATAGTTTGGAAATGTTGCAGCTAAAATTGGGAATTAACACTGATTTCCAAACAATATAATTAGTAGGTATTGTTACAAAACTATATTTTTTATTAACATCTCGAGTTTAAAAGACTTGATTTAGGGCTTATAAATCGAGTTTTAAAGACTCGGTTTCAGTGTTTTGATCACGTTTGATTTGACATTTTTTTCACATGTGTCCACCTGGAAATCGAGTCTCTAAGACTCGATTTATAAGCCCACCCTTTACCCCTGCATATTCAGCCTACACATGTTCAGCTCTCTCACACACATGTTCAAACATTTTTGGTCTAGTTCCTTCTGTTAGATCTTCATCTTCTTCTACTTTTCTTTTGGAATTTCTCCATGAAATGTAAGTGCCAAAACTTACCCTAGCAATCAAAAGCACCAATCCTATTATTAATCATACCAACCACATCTTAGAGTTCCCTTTCCTTCCATTTTGGGTCGAACCCAGATCCAAAGTTGAACTGAAATCCCACCCCACCCCTCCTCATCAGACCACGACAAACCCCCACACCACCACGCAGACCTAACCAAAAGCCAAAGAACCCACAACCGCCCGATCTAGCTAGTCCACGCCACCATCGCACCACCATGCTAGACCCATGCCGCGCGACCCAAGCTTCAACCCACAGCCACCCGATCTAGCCAACCTATAGCCACCTAAACTCCAAACAGAAGCCAAAGAACCCACAGCCACTTGATCCAGCCAGATCATGCCACCACCGCCCCATCGTGGGTTTTTGGATTTTCTTGCAGAGAACTCGATCAACAAGCCAAACTGGTCGTGGGTTTTGGGGTTTTTATTTTTTTAATCTGGATTTTAGGTGGTTGTTGGGGGTGGATTTGGTTGAATTTGTGTTAAATTGTTGGATTAAAGCTTGGATTTGTGGGTTGATAGTGGCTGGTGTGTGCTTGTATTTGATGGTGGCTGATCTGTGTTTGTGTTTTGTACTCCAAACACTTGTGAAAATCTTTTCAGTGTAAATGTTTTACAGATACAAATCAAGTTTTAAAGACTCGATTTCCAGGTAGACATCACATGGAATTGGGCCAGCCCAGACCTGATCCAAACATGAAAACCGAGTCTTTGAGACTTGGTTTATAGGCCCAAAATTGAGTCTAAGACTTGAGATGTTAGTAAAATATATACTTTTGAAACCGTGCCTACTAACTATATAGTTAGAAAAATGGGCTTAATTCCAATTTTGGCCTAAACGTTGCTAACTAATGAAATTGTTAGCAAAATGGTGTTATTTTGCAAAAAATCCCATGGAACATTAATCGCAATTGATAGGAAAGTTATTCAATTTGGAAGGTATTACAATCAAGTAGATAGATACATATACCCAAAGGATCCAGGACAATTCTCATTTAAGCAAGGACATAACAAGGTTTACACAATGTTCAACATTGATAAGGTTAATGTGCTTGCAAATAAAATTGAGTGGTCAATGCCAAATGATTTTGTCATTTATCAGTAACAGAAAGGTAATATAAGTCTAGAAAAATCTGTGTCATCAATAAAGAAGAATTTTATAAAAATGGACTCAGAAATAAACTGAAAATACAAATGAATAAATCATGTACTGTAATGTATGGGTACTATCGCAACAAATTCTTGACAACAATCAATCAATCATCATAAAACACCACCATTTCTTAAGGGGAAAAAAACAACATATAAAAGCAGGACTGACTGATAGAGAATACACTCCACTCACACTACAAATCTGAGCTGCATAACAAATTTGAATGTAAAACTCTCTATTTAACTAGTCTCAAAACATTTCATGCACGAATATCTTGTCTCACAACATATTAACGCTTCCACAATACTTTACACTCGTCTGCAAACTTCACAATATAACTGCTCGATCCCACGACATTCTCTTTTCTGCACCATAAATATATTTTACATAGATCAGCAATTTTTTTTTTCTATGATAAGTAGATCAGTTATGTTTTAAGCATTTATTAAAATAGAACTACAGCCTAGATATTGAGAAACACTTTCTTCACTCTTCCCAATTCTTTATAATTTGAGTTTAGTATTAGAAAACCCCAGGCTAATCTAATTATCTATTACATTTCCTTCTTCCATAGTTTCTTCTTAAGCCCATTCATTATTCTTCCCTATAAACTGGTTTGCATCCACAGAATAAACATTTGGTCAATTAACTTAATAGCATTTCCAACTGAATAACTAACAAATATAGCAATGAAATATTATGCAGGGATTCTATCTGGTAAAGCATACTTTGTTTGTAACCCTCTAATTGGGTGAATAAGTTGATTAAACATGACGGTATGCTCCATAAAAGTGATGGTCTCCTTAGGAATGTCAAATGAATGACTCTCAGACAAAGAAAAATTAGTAAGGATGTGTAAAAGTCATACTGGTAATTAGGGAGTGTCAAAATGTAAGATGCAATTGAAGAAATATTTTGAAGAATTCATTCCTTCTTTTAGTCAAAGCTTCAATTGGACCATTTGCATTGATAGAAATTTGCCTAGGATCCAATTAATGAGTTTGTAAAATTCGTGAGAAATAATGCAGTAATGTTACTTACTATTCCATGCTACCTTGCATAATTCTTCGAGAAAGAATTTGTAATGCACCAATTTGATTGATTGTGTGATGTGTGATGAGTCTCACATCGGGTATTTATTGGGTAGATTTGAACTTTATTAACAATTAAAAGGAGCCTCAATTGTGACTAGTTCTTTTGAGGTATAGCGCAGATGTGGTTAGTACTTTTCCTTGGGTCCAATTTTCAAAATAGTGTTGAGATGACAAGTATTTACTGGTTTTTATGGCTCACACCAACATCACTTTTTTATCCATGAATAACAACTTGCCAGACAGTTGAATTTTCAGCGCTTCTAGATTTATTGGTAAATAAAACCACTGGTTCCTGTCTTTAGATTCTGCTCATTTACTTTATAAAGAGCAGGGGGAACAGGTTCGGTTTGAATATGTTAGCATGGTTATCAAGCAGGAACATGATAAGTAGAAAATGATACTCATTTCACAATTCAATGCAGTAGTAGATAGAAACAATCTGAAAATGAATAAACAAGCACATGACTCACCTAAAACTCAACAATGATTATCAGGATATTATTGATGCCCAGAGAATAAATTTCGCAAAAGAATTTGATTCACCTTGAGTTATCTATCAGAGCGGCGTAGAACTTCAAAAATTCCACAGCAACTCTTCCAAGAAGTTGGTTGGAGGGGGCGTTGAGGCACTGATATAATATGCTGAAATAAAATTTGAAGCAAGCAAGCAGCCATTTGATCAGAAAAATTGAAAGGTTTAACAAAAACCAAAAGAGAAATTCAGAAGCCATTAGATATAGCCTTGAAGTTACTAACCGGATTTCCTGTGCTTTCAGGAATCTCAGTCTTGTTGCTCTCTTCACCGGCATTACTTGTGTCAACAGCTGGAGCATTTGCCAATGGCTGCAATGAATCGTTAGCTTCTTCCTTTGATGACTCATAAACACCAGTTGATGCCTCTGCAGCACTCACATCTGATGCCAGCAATTCTGTTTCCTCAATTTCCTTTTGCACCACCTTGGGAACTTTACCATCCTCTCCCAAGGCCGGCAATGTTGTTTCTTTTGCAACCTCATAAGAACCATCATTCTCATCTGGAGATGGCAGTTTTGTTTCCTCAATCCCCTTCACCTCCTCATTTGCCTTGACCGGAGAAATCCGATTACTCTTCTCTAAAGATAGTGGAACTTTCTCCTCGTTTTCCTTCGATTCCAATCCGGTCAAATTCTCAACCGGTTCTTCTACACCTTGACTGAAATCCTTAGATAAAGACACAATAGGCTCAACATAGTCAGCAACTGAGTGAGAAACCTCTTTCTCCTCTTCCTCATACTTTCCTGAATCAACCACCTCAGAACTCTTCTCCTCTTTGTCAAAATTGCTGGTTCTCAAACCTGAATCACCACCATCATATGATTGATCCACAGACTCGGAATTCTCATCAATAAGAATTTCTCTCACGGATTCATCCACGGCTTTGACCTCCCCAACATCCTCAATCGCCACTTCGTTATACTCGGCCTGTGGTTCCATTTTCTGAGTCTTCTCTAATTTCCCATTTGCAATTTCAACCAAACTTTCCACCTCCACATTCTCTTCCTGGGATTCCACTTTCTGGGTGTCTTCTATTTTGCCATATGAAGGTTCCTCCATTTGACTATACCCTGCAGAAATCAATGATACAGCAGATATAGAATAAAACCCTTCTTTTATTTCCTCTTCTCCAACTAAAACATACTGATCACCAACATCAACTTCTTTCTCATTCCCTTGGATACCTATATATCAGTTTGTTAAAAACAAAAGAAAGAATAAAAAGCGGATTGAGAAGAAGTAAGTCAAACTATGAGAGTGTGAAAGACACCAATCAAGGAAAAGAAAACTTAATGAAAACAGTACCTTGGAGTTGAGAATTAGGTGGAGAATGGTAGGTGGGTTTGTTTGTGGTGTTTTCCATTTTCTTACTAGATTTTGTTCGTTTTGTTTTCTCTGTTCTTCACCTTGAAGGCATCGCTGACTGGTTGTTTTGCAAAGAATATTAGATAGATGGGAGTTATACTATGTACGTTTCTCTTTCTATCTGTCTCTCTGTCTTTTCTGTATTTGACAGTGATATACGTTTTTAACGGTTTTGAAATTGAAACCGACAAGGAGGGAGATGCTACATCACTATACTCGTTTAGGCTTTTGGACACTTGGAAAGGTAGGAATTGAGGAAAACAGCTTTAATAGAAAAAGTGTAAATAATGCAATAAGCAAGAAGTCAAGCCAATCGAATTTGGATTCTTAGCTCTTAAGTAAGAAATAAGCAGAATCTTTATCTTACTGGCAAAGTTTTCAATCTTGGTTATCAAGCCAAATTAAATTTGTTAATTTGAATTCAAATACAATTTTGTTGATAATTCATTCAGAGTAATGCTACAGGCATAAACTATTTTACAACATTTTTACAAATCGTTGATGTGGTCAACTTCTTAATTCTTAATAGTTTCACCTCGGCTCACAATTAACATCACTTTTTCATTTACTAATAATCACTTACCATATCATCAGTTTGTAAAATTTTTTGTAAAAAAATTTGTATCTTTAGCCTTATTCATTTAATAAGAGTAATGTTACAGTTACAAACTATTTTACAACATTTTAACAAACTTTTGACGTGATCAACTTCTTATTGGTTTCCACAATAATGGAAGGATAGATTTAAATGCTTGGAAGTCTCCTCAAAAACAGTAGGGGATTCATAAATATGATTATAGTGAAAATAAGATTGTACAATTTTTTTTTTTTTTTTTGACTACTTAACACATATATACAGAGAGATGGGAGAAAGTCTTAAAAAAATTGACAATAGTGTATATCAAAAATGACCAAATTGTATTAGTTTAGTATGCATGATTAGCCCTTTTTTTTAATAAAAAAATTTAAAAAGATTAGCCTTTTTGATAGAAGATAGTTAGATTGGAGAAACATTTTTTTTCTCTCTTCTTTTAATATGATTATAGAGAAATTAAAATTATAATTCAACAAGTTAGCACTTCTTAGCATTTCATTAAACCACTAGGGTTTAAATCCCTACCTGTAAGTATCAAATTATCAAAAGCAAAATTATAATTCAATTTACTTATATGTCACCTACCTTGGAATTTTAATTTCTACTCTACTGCTTTTTTCTTACATTGTGCAACGGCTCTTTCTCTCCCAAAATACTTCACGTTCCACAACCACAAACATCAAGCCCACATTCTAGGACAGGGTCATTGTTAATTTAGTAATGGAAATATTGTACAGTGGCTCTCTTTCTCTTCTAAAATACTTCACAGACCACAAACATCAAGCCCAAATTCAGGGATACGGCCATTATTCACTTAGTGCTGGAAATCTTGAGGATTTGAATTGGCTTTAATTGCTTGTTTTGGTAGTTATAGGTCTTTGTCCAACATTAAACAGAGTAAAACAGAGTAATACCCTATATCTACAATTGCTATTGCCTACCAAGAGTCTTTTAACTCATGACATTTTCAACTTCTTTTTATAGAAAAAACTTGGATTTAAATCTCCCACCTCTATTTTGTTTAAGTAAAAAAAAAAAAAAAAAAAAAAAAAATGCTCTATCAGCTCCAGCTAGCGAATACAATATATCTATAAGTTACACTGTGCTGCTTGGGAGACTATTGTGAACAGGAGAGAAGTGGGTTCCTCCAAGAGATGGGTGGATTGAAAATCAATTCGATGGTTGAATATAAGTTGCACTAACATTATAAAGGATATTCTCAGCAAAAAGCATTATAAAGGCTATTAATTCTTGTTTATCTTCTTTTGTTGTTATAAACACAAGAACAAAAGCATATAACTACCGACCTACGGTATATAACCTATCTAATCAATAATGACAACAACTCTATCTTCAAGTACCAAAAAAAAAAAAAAAAAAAAAAAAAAAAATAATAATAATAATAATAATAATGACAACCATAGAACTTGGCCAATTTAAGACCCATAGATCATAAATTTGTAACCATTTTATTTTTTTATATAGAAGATAGAAATGCTATTCTAGTATAATCTAAGTGTATATATATATATATATATATGTGAAACTTCTTCTTGGAGACTTGAACGCGAGCTCTTACCTCCCACATCTCACAAGCACTTCGCACCAAAGGTGTGCAGTAGTAACTATTTTCTTAATAGTGTTGAGTTAAAAAGTTTATACTAATTCTTATTTAGACTTAATAACTAAGTAACTCAACAATTATGAAATATTTTGTGACTTTAGAATTATTATTTGTTGACATAGTTTTATCTAGTCCCCTAGAATCCTCCCTGATTTTGCATTTTCCTTCCTAACCGAGGATTATTCAGTTTATCTAAAAAGCTATTGCCCCATCAGAAAACATGATGAGTTCTAGAAACTAAAGGCTTGTTTGTTATAATTGTTTAAATAACAGTTTTTAGTGTTTAAACAATATTACATGTATTTTCATACATTTTTTTTACCCACATGTATTTCTAAAAAATACAAACAACGTTACTAAAAATCTCTTATTAAACGGGTTCTAATTTAATCTTTCAAATATATATATATATATATATAAATGTATGTATATTTTTTTGCTAAACATGTTAAAAGTGACATCAAATAAACCTTCACTTATATAAAAGGAGAAATATTCTTTTTTAACTAATTCGAAGTTCTGTTTTTTCGGAAACATCCATCAAAAATTAGATCATGCATGCATGACAGAGTCCAAATCTTCTGTCTCACTTTTCCTGCTCCACTTTGTACTCCATCAATAAAAACTTACCACATGTTCACCTGATTAATTAAATACTACCATTATTGACTTATTAATACTACAATTATTAATTAATGGTGGTATTTAATTTATCAAGTGAACATGTGGTAAGTTTTTATTAGTGGAGTATAGAGTGGAGTAGGAAAAGTGAGACAGAAGACTTGGATTCTGCATGACACTACAAAAATAAACAAATAACCCATATAAAGACATGCACTCATGTAATATATAGGGGTGGCACGATTGGGAGTTATTATTGTTGTTGTTCTTTATAAGTTATGGCTTCCATTATTCTTTTCTTCAATTTTTTTTGAAAGGCATACCCTTTTTCACATGAGTAGAGATAGTGGGCTCGGCACAATGAATTGAAGGCATATATTTATTGTGTCAAATCTAGATTTCTTATTGAACAATATGGATCTTTACCAGTTAAGTTAATTGGAACTCAAAATATACTAAACGTCTAAAACTAAGGCTAAGTGTAATTTCAAATTAAAAGGCAAGTAAATGAAATAGTTTATAAATTATGGCTAGAAATTGAAGTTCATTATCAATAAGTTACCATATTTGAAGTTGCCAATAGCTCTAGAGAAGTTTTTAGGGGTTTCTTTCTATAAAATATGTAAAGCCTACATTGTGTGACCTTGATGATTAACTTCAACTTGCTAAGAAAATACTCAACATTAGGGGTGTGCATTCAACCTACAACATTTCAATTTTCAGGTTGGTTTTTCATGGCTTGGATTCTATATTTTATTATTATTATTATTATTATTGGTAGGTTGAAAGCGCACACCTGATTGTTGAATATTTTTCTTAGCAAGTTGAAGTTAATCATCGAGGTCACATGGTGTAGGCCTTATATATTTTTATAGATATATATATATAAATTACCAAAATTTCCTGAGGTTTGGGGAATGATACTCTATCCTAAGTCTTAAGAGAAATAACACTTCCTTCATTTGAGGTTTGAGAAAATCAACATATTAGCCCATCTGTTAATAAATAATAGAAACAAAATATTCCAAATTTTGAAAAGATTCCCTTGACCAAACCCTAAACATGTTTAGTGCAAGGTTTTTTTGGTGAAATATTATTCCTTGTCACTAAGCTTGGTTAGGGTTTGGTCAATGAAATCTTTTCAAAATTTAGAATATTTTGTTACTGTTATTAATATAAGGATTAATGTGTTGATTTTTTTAAACCTTAAGAGAGACGAGTGTCAATTCTCTTAAGGTTTCTTTTGGAGTATCATTTCCTTGAACCTTAAGGAAAGTTATAATTTACCCCTTTTTTAAAAAAAAGCTTGGGTAGGTTGAAATTTGGGTTGACAAAATTTCTAACTTGTATAAACCAATCCAACCCAACCCAACCCATGCTATTATTGGTTTGAAAAATATATATGTATTTTAAATTTGTTAGTTAGATTTGTTTGGGATTTTAAGACTTACTTTTAATTTGTAAGTTTGAGTATTTTAAAAATTTAAGAATTAATCTTAATGAAATTAGAATATTAGACTTTTTTTTTTTTTTTTTTTTTTTTTTTTGAGAAAGAACATTAGACTTAATTGTTTGGAATGTAATCATTTATCGAATAATGGACTTAAATAATTGAATGAAAACCTAATTTTTATTATTAAGCTTAATAAAAGAGCTACTTTGAATTGGAGATTTATCATCTTAAGAGGGTTGAGTTGGATTAAAAAAATAAAAAAACCTAAATTCAACTTATTCCAACCCATGCACACCCCTCGCTAAATAATTCGCTTTACAACTTCAATGATTTTCTTGCCAATCAATCTTGTAATTCATTTTTATAAATAATATTAAAAAGTGACGCCCTATCCTCCATGGCTCATCAGTCATCAATTGCAAGAATGACTTTTTAAAATTTTATTTTTTGGTAAGTTATACATGTACATAGTGGATCTTGAACCCATGGCGTCACCCTCCACCTATTGCAAGGAGAAGAGGATCTAGTTGAGCTAGAGTCCATTGAAATCTCTCGCAAGAATGCTATGATGCCTCTGTTTATGAGGAAGGGAAAATTCCATTAAACCCAAAAAAAAAAATTTAAACCAAAAATATAAAGAAAGAATGTGCAAGATCATTGCTAAACATACCCAAAGCACAAGTTTGAGAATCTAGAGTCTAGACCCTCAGTAACCATTAGCCAGGTATATAGATTGGCTACACATTACATAATTCTTTAATAAAATCCATAACCTCACTGTCTGCCTTTTTTTTTTTTTTCAAATTTTGTTTTGATGAGACTATTTTTGGTCCCATGGGGTGGGGGAAGGGTAAATGCGAGATTCAAGCTAGAGCTCATTGGTAGAATGGCTTCATGTGCAAGAACTGAACCATACACTTCAACACCAACCTTAGTAGCTTTCTTCAGTTACACAATGTCCTCAAATTTACCAGCACTAACAAGCTTTGGTGATCAATTCCTAGAGACTGAAACAAACTATAATATGATCACACTCAGCAAACCAAATATTTCTTATATTGCATAGACTAGACAAGTCGTTACACTGTCATCCTAATTAACGTGCTCTAGCTAGAAATATCTGCAAACCTAGAGGCAAGCTGACAACCATAGTCAAGAGAACCAAACTAATGGAGTATCCAACAAATCAAAAAGCAGGAAGTTTCAGAAAAATTCTACGCCAGAACATAACCTGAATGTCACAAAAAGTCACCAAAGCAAATTCTTCTCCAAAACATAGCCTAAACAAGGCCAAAAAGCCACCAAAAGTCATCCCACAACCAACTGCACTCAGATATATGACACAAATGATTCCATTACATGGTATCCTCAACATGCACCAAAATGTAAAAACAGGACCTGCTATCATTCAAGCCAATGAGTAGTTCTAGCATATTTTTTTTTATCTCATTCGAATTGCTGAAGAGACCTAATAGGACCTGCTATCATTCAAAGCCTTGCATCATTTGTCATAACTACTCCTCTTTCAATCAATTTATTTCTTTTCTATCATTATTTCCAAAAAAAAAAAAAAAAAAAAATCAATTTAATTCTGATAAAACGTATACTGAATAAGTCAAAAAGTTCATATAAGAAAGAGGGGAAAAAAGCTGATTTGTTGATTAATAACCACTGTACATTTCATTTAACAAGTTGAATACTAGGATCACTTTATACTCTTGATTGATGAATTGTACATCTATCAGAAAATGACTTTTGACTTTGCCAGATGTCTGCACTGCCATACAAGGATAACTGAATTATAATTGAATGCATAAGATAAGTTTTGAAAGAAATGGATTCTCTTACTAATAAATAGAGTGCCAAAACAAAAATAAGATTGACAACATAAATTTAAATTCAAGCACTCATCTAAAAATGAAAATTGAGGGATAATCATATTAAAGTGGCATGGAGGAATGAGTTGTAAATCCAAAGTTGGTGCCAAATAAACCTCATCATTAATGAGTAGTTAATCCACTAATTAGTCCTCATCATTTCTCCATCATTTTCCAAGACTGATTCTAAACTGTTGCTAGTAGCAAATTGAGCTACAAGGAGCTTTAAGTTTTAACTTCTAACAAAAACAACCAAGAAGGATTTAGGCAGCACTCACTCTCAAAGTTACACCCTCACCCCTTTCTTCAGTGATATGTATTTAACATTGGTAAGTTATAACCATGACATGAGTAGAATATCTAAACAATAATGCCTGCATAAACATTAAACTTTGCGATAAGAACAAGACCAAATTTCAGATATAAAAGTCAGGCAAATATATAGCACTAAAACATTAAATCAATCACTCTAGGTTTTTCTTCATAATCAAGATACCAAAGAAAATAGTTAGTGATGTCAACTAGCAGAATTTATGTACTCCAACCAAATTAACACAAATCACTATGGATTATATAATTAAAACAAAATTTTTTCAGAGTATGAATTACCATCTCTAACTTCTTTAGTCTTCTAAATCAAATTACTCTGCTGCTTTCTTGCCTTTCTTTGCCTTTACATCCGTTTCTCCACTTCTCTTCCTCTTATCCTTCTTTTCGCCAGAATTCCCATCTTCCAAAGCCAACCCAACCTTCCTTTTCTTTATACCACCATCTTGCTTCTTCCCCTGTGTGGCGAACAACCCATCTATGTTCTCCTTAAGATCATCTTTATTGTTCACCGTAGCCGATTTCCTCAAGCCTTTCAATTCACCAGAAACCACTCCTTCACCCTTGTCTCCCTTTTTCCTCTTCTTACTACCCAATATTTCACCATTCTCATTATTCTCACCTTCATCAATTCCCAAATCATCTTCAACTAACACCTCACCTATATTCCCATCCTTCTGCATCCCGACTCTCTCACCCTTCATCCCCTTTTTCTTCACCTCCTCCTCAACTCCCTCAATCATCAACCTCTCTTCCGGCTCTGACTGATACAGTGGCAAAGCCAACGACTCAAGCAGCTTCAAATGCAATGACCTTATACCACCCCACTTCCTTGGGACAACCTCCGAAATCCCATTAATCGCCGCCGCCACATTCTCCACAATCTCTTTTTGTTCCATACTCACCCTTGCTACCTTCACCACACAACAAGTTCCAGTCCCCAAAAACAACAGCGCCGAAGAACACGCCTTCTCAACCTGCTCCTTCCAATTGTCGTGCTTCAAATCCAACGGCACCGGAGCCTTCTTCTTCTTAGAAAAAGGCTTCCCCAACAAACCAGACAAAAGGGTCACAACCCTTTTGTCAGCAAAGAACATGTCATAGGAATCACAGAGCTTCCTCTTGGCCTCAAAGGAACGAAAATCTGATTTCAACTCGGACAATTTGAGGACTTTCGAGATGGGTATTTGTTCAGAATCGATTTTGGATTTGGCAGAGGCTTTGTTGAGATTGGAGTGTGGACGATCATCAATTATGAGACAGAGCTCAGGTGGGAGGTGTGGGGAGAGAAGGGTATGTGGGAGTTGGATTTTGTGTGGGTTTGTGTTATTAGGTTGAGATGGGATTTTCTTAAGGGTGAGAACGAGGTAGAAAAACTTATCACTGTGATGAAGGAGTTGGGGTTTTTGGGTGAGGGACTGGAAGTTGGTGTTTTGCCATTTGAGAAGAGCATTCACGGCTTTATGGATAACCTTGGGGCTCACCCTGGTGGGAGCCAGAGGTGGGATTGGGACTGGATTTGGGTTTTGCGTTTGGTTGGGTTTGGTGGTGGCCATGGAAGCAAAGGGGTTGAGAGATGAGACAGAGCAGAGTCAGTCTACTAGGGTTTGGGGTTTTAGAACAAACAGAAAGAGAGAGAACGGTCAGGGTTTTAGGAATCTATTGCCATCATTTTTCCAAGAGTTTCTTTTTAAGTGTACGGGTCCAGTGAGTAATTCACTTTTAAGGAAGTTTTAATACTGGTTTAATAAAAAATATAAAAATTATTTAAAATATTTTTTCCTAAATTAATGCCCTTAGATATTAGACTAGAGTCTGTGGGTGAAATTGGGTGTACAGAAATGCCTAAAATTTTCCCTATCCTTATATGATGGGCTTCTGTTTAGCCAGTTTAGGACACATTTCACACGTTTGATGTGATTTCAAAACACAAAGATTTATTTGAATATTAATTAAATTGTTAATAGCATACAATTTAAATTACTTTTTATTTCATTTCATTGTAATGAAGTTCCATCCAAATTTAGAAATATGCACAATCTTAAAAAATAAATTCAAATGAGAGTTTTTTGCCCCTTTTTTAATAATTACAAATTTACAATGTGAGATGGGCGAATTTAGACCATGGAATTCTTAATTGCAAATATCAAGAGGTTCCAGTTGAATTACAAGACATTTAGCTTTTCCCCTTTTGTTTTGGATAAAAAGGGTTAGGGATTATAAGGTTTCTTAATAGAGTTTAACAATATAATCAATAAAAATTAATCTGCTTAATTAATTTGTTAGGTCCATAGGCTGTAGTTTCAAACTGTGAACAAATAGTTGGGTCCTATGTGTTTTTAGAGTATATTTGAAGTCCAAGATTCATGGCCAGGACAACTCGATAGATCAAAACTTATTAGAGTCTCAACACCTAGTCGATTGATCGAGATTGGCTTAATAGCTTCTTGAAAGCTATTTGATAGTTCGAAAATTGCAGATCCTAAATCCAAATTAGGCCAAAAAAGTCGTCCAATCTCTAGTATTCGGTGCCCTACTTGCTAGAATATATAAGGACTACTACAAGACAACTTTTGTATGCATAGGGTTCTTGACCAGAATTTCTATTACCATTAAGTTTTGAAGATTTGAAAACTAGTGATTAAGCTGAAGATGTTGACTACATCACAGAGTTGCACCTGTGAGAATATCTTTAAGATGGTTCTTGAAGTTACAAATAGAGTCTTCGTGAACAAAATCCACTATAGAGTATTCTAGGGATTTAAAGTTGTGTGGTTACATTAGTAAGTAGTACTAGAGGTAGCTATATAATTAGGGTTGATTATGTTGTATAAACTTCAATTCTATTTAGTGGATTAGTTTCCATGAGGATTGGTGGTAAACCGTCGAACAGTTTTTCTAGATTAATGTTTTTACTTCATCAACTTGTGTTATTTGCTTTTTCTTTTTGTTTATTTTGTTTTGAGGAAATTTCTTTTTGTTTATTTAATTAGCGATATTGGTTTGTAAAGTAATTAACCACAAACTATACGTCCAATAAAAAAATAAAAAAAAAATCCATAAACTAAACGTGCAAGCATAATTGGTTACTTAATTGAACCCGGATTAAAAATGATTAATTGTTTTACAACCTAGGTCTAAACTCCCATCATATTTAAAATTCAAATTTATGTCAGATACATATGACATGAAAAAATCATCAAGATGAGTCAACTCACCTCGACACAAATAATGAATCATTTTATTTCAAATTAATTGCTAGTTGATGTTTCTCAAAAAAAAAAAAAAAAAAAAATTGCTAGTTGACAATTACATGACTTGTTTCAATCTATTTTGATGAAAACTCATCTAAATCATAATTCATTAAAATTGTGTTGTATCTACTGGTTGTGTCAAATATTATCACCTCTTCTCTAAAGATTGTTAGTGCCAAATTCCTTTGTTTAGATGTTCTTAAGAAACTATATTGAAAGTAGAAGATATTTCTTACGCTAGCCTCTTGATATGATTCTCCTGAGAGAGAGAGAGAGAGAGAGAGAGAGAGAGAGAGAGAGAGAGAGAGAGAGAGAGAGAGAGAGAGAGAGAGAGAGAGAGCGACTTTTCTCTTTTTTTGGTGGGGGTGGGGGGTGTTGTCATTTTTCTATAATGAGGAGGTTTGGGAAGGGGGAAATATGTTAGGATAAGACATTTATTTATTTATTGATTGTTAGGAAAAGAAAAGATGCACCTCAAAAGAAAAGAAAATTTGATTTTATTTGATTCTTAGACAATTTTTGCACAAAGAATAAAGAATTTTCATAAGGTATAAATCTAATGCTGAGTGACAAAAAAAAAAAAAAAAAGATTCGTATGAGGGTGCTTTAGTCCCTTCAGCGGAGCTTTGATCTCTTACATTCGGGCGGGAGACCTTGAGGGAAGCGTTTCAAGTCAGTGCAGTAGTTGTAAATCATATATTTCTTTTGCACCCAACGAATCCTTCTTCGACCTGTTACATCAAGTGCTTGATCCTGCCATGTATTAGTCTGCAAAGAATTTGAATTGTAGACACAAGATGATGACCCAGATGACCAAACACAAGCATTGGCCTCAAAATTTCTGTAAGAGGCTATGAATGGTGCTTTGGTCCAGTCAGTCTTCACAAGCCCCCCTCTCGTTGCCCAATCATCGGCATTCCAGAGGCTTGAGTAAATCCTCATGGGTTGGCTGTTGGGGAATGGAACACCAAGTGATTTCAAGTTGTTGAATACCCTTATAGGAATGTTATCTACCAAAAACCTGATAAGCAAGAAGAATTTGCAATTGTATTAGAATAAACATTCTTAACTGAAGTATAACAAACTTTTGAGAAATTTCAATGTACTTTATAATGTCCATACATGATAACTTGAGAATTCCAGATGAAAGAGTATGTGTGGAAGGCCTTTGTGGGATCAAACCAGAGATAGAATTGCTGTTCTCTGTTCCCTTCCCCATGTGTGAAGACATTGGTATGTACTATATATGGATCTCCAGACAGGTTGCCTAAGAACTCAAAGTCAATTTCATCGTGGTTTGGTCCTTGAGATGATAACTGCACAAGTTTGTAAATTAGCCATTAGAGTAGTGTTTAACAAATTTTAAGATATAAATCTTACAAATTTATATGTCACCAATCATAAAAAGGGAGGCACTTATTATGTTTTTTAAGTGGTTACATCAATTTGTAATCATTTTGTAATAACTTTAGTATTTTTCAAAGTAAAATTAATCGTGGACGATAACAAAATTTTAGAAGTAGATGTCAAGAAGGGATTGAAACTTACATAATAGGTAGTAACAGTGCCAGCTGAGTTGCCACTTACAAGCTTGATTTGCATGTCAATCCTGCCAAATAGATATTCATTCTTGGATTGGAAAGCAGAACCGGAAGTATTGTCAAGAGAAAGAGTGAGAAACCGGCCTCCATCGAGCATCTTAACGTGATCATTGCCCCATGTAATATCAAAATCTTGGCCAAAATTTCCTGCCGAGGCTGCCACCAGAGCACTGAGACTGAATATAGCAAGCAAAAGCGTTACCACATGAAGAGAAGAGGAAGACATTTTTGTTACTTCTGTTTAGAGCTCAACAGAGGATGAGATTATGATTTATGAGAAGGATATAGAGATATATGATTGTTTGAATGTGAAGTGTAAGGTGACAGGTTTTATATAGGTGCACTTGGAGTATAGCAACCGTGGAATAGAGCTGGCAAAACCCAAGTTGTGAGATTGAAAAGTAGAGCTGGCATAAACATAATGCATGGTGCAAAACCTGGGACAGATTACAAATTAAGCTGAGAGGAAGCAACATAGGAAACTGGATAAAGGGTTTATGTGAAGGTAGAGAGAAGAGATTGAGTTGTGAAGCATTGGTATTGGTATTTTTTTTAGAGTTATGATCAGCGTATGAGTAATTGACTAATAGAAATGTCAGAGTTGTAAGCCGTTGACAAAAAGGAAAATGAGAATACAAACTACACTGCATAGAGCTGGCAAACTTGAGGCTTTCTAATTCTGCATAGTAAATTCATATAGTATGTTGCCTTCCCCATCTGGACCTCCACGGGTCACCACACTGATTTGACCCAGCCACCCTGGGTGATTATATTCAATGTTTGGCATTAAATTCTGAACTCTTTGGTGTTTCCCTTAAGGATGCCTCTGTAGAATATTAAATTCAATTATTACACAATGGCATAACGTAGCTGCATGATCTTGTTTTTTGTTTTAGTTTTAAGCCAGCTGCAAGATATTGTTTTTCATTATCTAATAACCCCCAAAAAATAGAAAAGGAAAAGGAAAAGGAAAAGAAAGTTAAGTATAGTATGGATTAAGAATCATAATGGAGTAGCAAAGTCCAATTGATAGTGATAGAGAGGTTTTGTTATTTGTCATATAGAAAAAATTTAGAGCCATCTTAGCTCAGCTTACTACATAGCAATTAAAGAGATTATTCGTATGTAATTTTAGTCACATAATTTTTTTAATGAGTTATGTAACTTATTTTAATAATATGTATGAATAGTCATATTAAATATACTACTAACCCTGCGTTCGAATTATTTTCCTCTAGACCTCAAGGATCTTGGCTCAAAGTCCCCAAATAAGGTGAAAGTTATCTCATGTATTATTAATTAGTCCCCAAACAAGGTTAGTCTTCTCATGTATGTGATTATTCTTCTCATGTATATATATGTTCTAGTATGTGATTAGTCTTCTCATGTGTTATTAATCAATCACCAAGCAAGGTTAAAGTTATCTCTATTAAATCCTGGTCATTTTTAAACGAAACTGAAATTACTAGATTGCTAGAAATGGTTTTGCTGTTTGCTCCGCCTAAGCCATTTTTTGATTGTGTCAAAGAAAAAGTCATTTGAAGTATGAATCTAAACAATATGCAAGATAACTTTCGAGTAAACGAATAAGATAATATTGACTAAATTTAATGTTTCTTTTCTTAAAATTAAAAAAAAAATGAAATGAAAAATCTAGGATGAACAATTTACTGATCTATTTATACTAAAGCTAGATTTGGGTTCTGTAGACATGCAATTTGCATGATGTTGACAGCCGTGTCGGATTGATTGTGATCGATATTTTTTTCAAGTCGGTACCCAAGTGTGATAATGTTGATAGTTGGTCTTAGTCAACAAATTTAAGCAAATGAAATTAAGACACATGTCAAGTCCCTTGAATTGTCCTGAACTCACAAAAATGATATGTGTCACGACTCACAAGCGGTTGAAGCCATATAGTGGTATGAGATTTACATAGAAAGTTTTAATTAACTGCAAGACCAAATTCAAAAAAAGAAAAAAAGAAAAAAGAAAAAGTGCAAGACCAAATTCTAATTCAAAGTTCATTATTAAATCTCATTAAACATTGGAAAATTCTAAATAAAGTGCCCTTGAGTTGTTTATAAATAGAGATTTCTTATATAAGAAAAACATACACACATACACTAAGAGAGAGAGAGAGAGAGAGAGAGAGAGAGAGAGAGAGAGAAATAATGGCATTTTGTCAAAGTGGAGAATCATCTCTAAGTCTAAAGAAAATTTTGATCATTCAAAATCAAAGCATATTCCTACTTCAAATCAAAACAGGAATTTTTCCTTCAATTTTCATTTGATTTAATTTCAAATCAAGTCAGTAGACCTCAATATTAAAGCAATTACTTCAAGATACACATTCAACCTCGGAAACATCAAGCATGATTCAAGGTCAAGTTTATAGCCCTTTGGATCATAAAGTGATGCAAAGATCGAATAAGAGGAATTCATTGTATGCTTGTCTTGTAAATGATCATACAGAGAAATCTAACTACTTTCATACATATATCAACACAAATTGATTATTTGTTACATATTTTCAAGAATGTGTGATTTATCAATGTGAAATTTGTGTGTACAAAGAAAATTTTTCTACCATGATGTTCAATAGGGAATTTTATAAAAGAAAAAGAAAAAAAGATATGCATGACAAGAGATACAGAGTATGAAAACATTGTCCTAAAAAAAAAGAGTATGCAAACAGTTATATTTTAAATGTTAATGAGTGTTTTAAGGACATAAGTTCAAAGTAATAAATATTCAAATATGAATTGTAATACAAATTTTGAAAAGAAAAATTTACTTGTCGATCAAATAATTTGGTAGTTTGTATGCAAGATTACTAATGATTGTGTACATGATCTTGATATATGTGGCAATTTGCTTTATATTTTGGGACAATATATAAAAGAATCATTTGAAATATTAAATTCAACTTAATGACTTAGGGCATCCAATGCATTGACTTCAACTAATATTAGTTGTTGAACTTGATTCCTAAAATTTTAAAATTTTTAGAGTATTGCTCTAGGTACACTATTTTCACAAAAAATTCTAATAAAAATGCATTTACTACTTTTCATTTGAGCTCACCATTAATATTATTATTCTTTTATTTATCGTTAATAGCTTACCACTTAAACTTTATTTTGAAATTATTAAAATATGATGTGCGTAGCTTTATTGAAATTTTTATCCTACTTGGTACTAATAGCCTAATTCCAAGCAATCCTAAGCACGGATTCTGAGGTTTATTCTATTTTTCCTGTTCTTGATTTTGTTTTTCATTGTTCTTCTCTAGGTTTGCCCGGTAGAGAGAGAACTGGATAGTGTCCTGTACTATAATCTTCTCTAGTTCTCAATCTGTAATCATGTCTACTAAGTCTAATAACTTCAAGATTTGAGCTTAAGTTCAATAATCAAATTTTACTTTTGATGATGCAATAAGAACTTCTCAGGGCACTACATGCTGTGCCATGTGCTTTTCTATCTCCTTCTTCATCTCCCTTTTGACATCTTCAGAATCAAATCGAAGCTTTGCTTTAGAATTGGTCACAACTGATTTATTTTCCTTTCATATAAAAAAGAAAAAAAAAAAAAACTGATTTATTTTGCTTACAACATATTTTTGCACAAAGAATAAAGAATTCATATTGATACAGAGGAATCAACAATTGAATATATAGGCCAATGTAGCCCCTCTAGAGGAACCTTGATCGCTTGCATTCGGCTGGGAGACCTTGAGGGAAACGTTTAAAGTCATTGCAATAGTTGTAAACCATGTACTTCTGTTGCACCCATCTGATTCTGTTCCTTTCAGCTGCATTAGGAGCTTGATTCTGCCATTCACTGGTCTGCAAAGAATTGGTGGACAAGGAGACACAGGATGACTCCGAGGACCAAACACAAGCATTGGCTTTGAAGTTTCTGTAAGAAGCTGTAAATGGTGCTTTTGTCCAGTCAGTCTTTACAAGCCCACCTCTTGTTGCCCAGTCATCAGCATTCCAGAGGCTTGAGTAAATCCTCATGGGTTGGCTTTTGGGAAATGGAATCCCAATTGATTCCAAGTTGTTAAACACTCTTATTGGAATGTTATCCACCAAGAACCTGGAAAGCAAGAAGTTGCAAATATATTATTAATTTACTTATTCTAAATGAAGTTGCATATATGAAAGTTTAATGGATATAGTGTCTATTATATATTACATGATGCGTTGAGTGTTCCAGACTATGGAGTATGTGTGGAATGCCATTGTGGGATCAAACCAGAGATAGAATTGTTGCTCCCTATTGCCTTTTCCCTGTGAGAACACATTGGTGTGGAGTATGTATGGATCCCCAGACACGTTTCCCAAGAACTCGAAGTCAATCTCATCGTGTGTAGGTCCTTGGGAAGATAACTGCAAAGAAGTTCAATAAAATCAGCTAGGAAAACCTTAAATAATAGGGTTAGTGTTTGCTTGATACAACTTATTTTTCAACTTTTTGATTAGGATTGCTTGAAAAAGTTATCGTAGATAAAAAGTGAAATGTACTTTGAAATAGTGCAATTTGAAACCACTCTACAAATTTGGAACTAAGTGATGTTGAAGAGGAAGCGAGACTTACGTAATAAGCAGTGACAGTGCCTGCTGAATTACCAGCTACGAGCTTGATTTGCATGTCAATCCTTCCAAATAGGTACTCATTCTTGGACTGGAAACCTGAGCCGGAAATCTTATCTAGGGAAAGAGTAAGAAGATTGCCTCCATTAAGTATCTTAGCACGGTTATCTCCCCAAGTGATGTCAAAGTCTTGATAGAAGTTACCAGCTGAGACAGCCACTAGAGAAGTAAGAATGAACAGCGAAAGCTGCAATGAAACTTGGAGAGAAGAAGAGGTTGTAGTAGACATTGTTGTCACTTTAAGAGCTCTAGAAAGGAGGAGATCAGTTGCTTGAGGGAGAGATGAGGTTGTGATGAAACTGGTTCAAGTTTGAAGCCTATATATAGGCGCAATTGGAGCTGTAAGCCGTTGAGTAGTGCTGGCAAAGCCAGGTTGTTATCAATTAAACTAAAGGCGCTTTGGCAGAAGTCAGCTCAAAACTGGAGACAGGTTTGCATAATGATGAGATAAAGAAGAAGAAGCATAGGAAACCAGAAAGTTGGTGTGATGGTTGAGATGAGGTATTTTAGCGGTAAAATTATCATTAAATTATTAAGTTCACAATTTCTTATCAGTTTAAGTTTGTAGAATAATTTGTAATTTATCACGGTAAAAAATATAATATTTTGAGTTCAATCACGGTCTTCAATTTACCTCACACTTTCCCCACAAATTAATACTCTACCTTTTAATTTAAAATGTTAAAAATCTTCACTTATTAAAAAAGAGTTTAGGTTCACACGTTAGAATTATGATTAAACGATTAAATTTACAATTATCTAAGAGTAGTATTATTACATACAAACTGTTTTACAAAGTTTTACAAGGAACAAATATATTCAATTTTCTAATAACTTAAACTTTTGAAACCATTAGTAATTTATCGTATATAATTGATCATGTATTCAGAACTATAATCAGTCCGCTAAAGAAAATTCAAAGCTATAATCCATTGACAAAAAGGAACACGAGACCAGGGTGTGTGAAAGAGGGCATGGTGGTTGGAGTACCAAACAGGCTGCATAGAGCTGGCAAAGTTGAGTCCCCCCACAATTTTTGAACAGAAAAGATGATATACGCGTTTGGTGGTGATATACACATACTTGGTCCTACCCCTGCTGGAACCATATATGCTGGTTGCACTAAGCCTATGTTATTTTATTTAAATTTAAGAATATATTTCTAACTTTTTATTTTAAAAAAAATTAAGAATATAAATACTGACGTTCTATGCAGTTTCCCATTAGCATAATGATAGTGAGTGATTTTTTTTTTTTTTTTTTTTTTTTTTTGGGGATTTTATTTAGCATATTACAGCCTTTTAATTAAAGCTGGAAATCTTTTTTTTTTTTGGGTACAAGCGTGTATTTTTATTCCAAACACCTAGCAATTCTTTGTGTGTTTGGACTTTGGATCAGTATTTTGTGGAAAATTGGAAAAATTACAAGCACCTAAAAAAAAGGTGTAAGTTTTAAAAAATTATACACAAGATTAGAAAAATTTTCATATAATAAGAAAATGGAAATAACAAAACATAAATAATCAACTTATCACTACAAAATATTTTTTAGGTGCCGTGTACTTGATTCTTGGCAATGCTAGCTAAGTTAATAGTGTACTTTTTATTCCTTCAAGGTTTTTTATTAGTTTTTTTAAGGACTTCTACTTATAATGCTAATTTACCTCGTAGTCTCACATTCCATTCCAATATGGTGAGTGTAGACTGAAATAGAACTGTGCTCCTGTTTTGGGATGTCAATAGATTTTTGGATTAGTTTTGGGTCGTCACTAGATTTTTGGATTATAAGCATTGTTATAAAGGATTTGAGTAGAACCGAAAATTAAATGTTCAAGTTTGTTCATTTATTGTTTTTTTGAACATGAGCTGAGCGCAAACTTATTATCATACAAGATTTTATGTTCAAGTTTGACTCACTTTCTTGTCAAGGAAGATTGAACTTGTTCACAAGCTACCTATTTTATTTATTTTTTTCCTATATAGTATGAAACCATGGCTAAAATATTTTACCTCTTCACAATTTTATAAAATTTGATTATGAATAGACTGTTTATATTATAATATTGATAAGCGATAAATAATTATTTAATATTATATGAACTTATTAACAAACTTATACAATCAAATTCTAAGTCTATATAAATATATTTTTAGACAAGTATACATATAAAAATATAATATTATATATAGTTAAACTGAACCCCTATATTCACAAGCTAGTTTACAAATATATTATTTTGTTTGAGTTTGGCTCGTTTAATAATCAAACCTAAACTTAAGGCTCGAATTTGACTTTTTTTTTTAAACAAACGAACATAAACTAGTTTTTTCTTGAGCCAAGCTCAAGTTGTTCATAAATAGATTAGTTTATTTATAGCCTTAATTATAAGTGGTAGATCATATGCTTTTACTTTTAATTTTTATTATTTTTAATTGGAACTAACGAAATCAATTCTCAAGCTCTAGCAGTTTAGAGAGCATGACTTCAAATAGAATATATTACAGAAAAAAAAAAAAAAACCTGCTGCTTGTTTTTATTAGGTTGTTGAGACTATATAATTGAATCTGTAATTAATTTTGAGACTAAAACTTAGTTGTTATTGTATTTATTAAGAACAAAGAATAAACATTCTTCATTATCATTCAATAACATGTTACAAACTATAGAAAAAAAACAACTTTATTGATAAATAATACTTGTAAAAGTATTATTACACTAAAAAAAGGAAAAAAGAGTGAATTTTTTTAATTTTTTTTATATCTATACATAAATTTACGTATAAAAATGATGAGATTGAGTTTTTAAGATAAAACAAACAAGCAATTTAATCCACAGATTTTGACTCTCTACAGGAAGCTTTATCTCTTGCATTCTGGTGGTAGACCTTTAGGGAATCGTTTGAGATCAGTGCAATAGTTGTAAATCATGTAATTCTTTTGCACCCATCGAAGTCTTTCCCTACCCTTAGGACCGAGTACTGCTTTATCCTCATCGAAAACGTTTTCCACTGCATTGATGGACTTGTTGCGACATGGCTTCCCAGATGTCCAAACACAAGCATTGGCAATGTAGTTTCTATAAGTTGCTGTGAAAGGTGCTTTGCTCCAGTCAATCTTCACAAGTCCTCCTCTTGTAGCCCAGCTATCACCATTCCAGATAGTAGAGTAAACTCTCATTGGTTGGCTTTTGGGAAATGGAACACCAATGGATTCCAAGTTGCTGAACACTCTGATAGGTATGTTATCCACTAGGAATCTGAAAAAAGGCAAAAAGGAATTCACACACATATATATTAGAAATTAATCTTCATAATGAGAAGTGGGAAAGTTTTGAAAAGATTGAAGGTGAATAGTTCATGTTACATTATCTTTCTGCGGTTCCAAATGGCTGAGTAAGTGTGGAAGTTCTTTGTGGGGTCAAACCACAGATAGAATTGTTGTTCCCTGTCTCCTTTTCCTTGAGAATATAAATTTGTACTTAGTATATATGGTTGTCCAGACAAGTTCCCCAAGAACTCGAAGTCAATCTCATCATGGGCTCCTCCTTGTGAAGATAACTGCATGCATTAATCATAAATCTAATAATTAGAGGTTTGTGTTATTTGCATAAGAGTTGTGCACAAAATATTGTATATAAATTCTATCTCAATTGTATAAAGAAAAGTAGGCCACGTATATAGACAGATAGATAGGGTTATATATATGTGAACAACTTTTGTACACAAAAAATATTCCTAGAATTATATTAGCTTTCCAAGCACTAGAAAAAAATCAAAGGACAAATGAAATGCAAAGAGAGTTACACACATATAATGTTGTCACAGTGCCAGCTGAGTCCCCAGGCACTAGCTTCATTTGCATGTCGAATCTTCCAAATAGGTACTCATTCTTGGACTGGAAACCAGACCCAGATTCCTGGTCGAGAGAAAGCGTGAGAAGTTGGCCGCCGTTGCGTATGTTCGCACGGTGATCACCCCATGTAAGATCAAAGTCGTTATAGAAATTGCTGGCGAAGGTGACCATAACAACACTCATGAAGATGGAAAGCAAAAACCTCAATGAGGCCCGGGAAGAGGAAGACATTTTCTCTATTTTCACATAGAGCTGTAAAAAGGAAGAGATTTTTGCTTAAAGAGAAATATGAGGTTGTTTGATGGTAGAAATTTGAGTTATGCAGCCTATATATATGGATATATGTATGTATGGTTGCCCTTGGAGTAGATAGCCTTTGAATATTATAGCTGGCAAAAATCAAAGTTCAGAACCGGTAAGAGGCTAGTAAAATTAAGACATGATTTTGTGTGATCGATAAAATTAGTAAACAATGGAATGGATATTCTTGCTCCTAGTAATAATGTCTTTAAATAGGTTGTCCTTGAATTAGGAAGCTGTTAACTCTTAACTACAAATCAATTTCTTTAAAAAAAAAAAAAAAAAACGAGAACTCGAACTAGAAATCCAGGTTGTTAGTCTATGGTGGGTTGTTGCTAGCCTCACTGGCATTACAGCCTTTATGGGTTTCTGAATTGTTAACTCAATTCATTTGGGTTTCTGAATTAATATGACATAAGTGGGGGGAGAAGGAAATACATTGCTCTCAAATTTAAATGAGGCATGAGGAAGCAACATAGGAAATTAAAAAATAAATTTTTTTTTTTTTTTGAAAAAGCTAACATTACTATCAATTTTACCATAAAAGACTTACAAATTAATTGATATAATAATGAAAATGATTGAAGTTAAATCTAAAAACTAATAATAAATAAATGCCAGTTTTGTTAGTATTTTTTAATGTTTTCATTAAAGACATCTAGATTTTAAATTTTTCCTATTTCCTCTCTCAAATATCAAAATTTTTCAAAAAATAAAAATCTTTATTATCTTTTATGTTTTGGGTTTAAAAAATTTGATACATTAGTTTGGAATAAGCAACCGAAGCTTTAATAGGTTCGTCTTTAAATTTGAATGTTAATGAATGATCTAATTAAGTTCACCTTTAATGGTGTTTCCTCAAGGCTTACCGGCGGGCCAGGTTGCTTGCTGATCACAAAGGTGCCTTCAAGGGCCTGAATGCTTGCTGGTCGATCCACCATTAGCAATGATATATACCTTCTATCAGAATAGCCATTAGTCTTTCATTTCTAGGACAAGAAACATAAGAATTCGATCAAGGCAACTAGATATGAAGATTGTTTGTTACAATCTTCACCCTAGCACGAGTGATTTTGACAGCTTGATTTTGGGCAAGGATCAGGGTGTTCTGAACTTGAATTCAAAAAAAGAAACATCATATATAACACACAGGCTACATCAAGAAGAAACTTACGTATTGCGTTTGACACACATCTTGGATCTTGTGGCACTTGTTATATTGATTAGCCATAAGAGTTTTTCAAATCCCTTAAACTTCTACCTCTAAATAGGACATATATTGTATGATCCATTATGTGGTAGTGGGAGCTTAGGACTAGGCCTTGGGCATGGGTTTTATTTATGTTATGATCTCGCTTGACGCTTGTCTATGTCTCGAATTCCTTGGTGCACAAAAATCTCTTTAAGTAACTATTCTGGTCTTTTTACATTTGTCTGCATACTCTTTTCTAGTATTAAAACATGTTTTTCTTCTGTACTCTTTATAAAAATAAATTGCAATCTCATTTGGCCTCCATCTCTTTAATTTAATGGTGTAAATTCTATGGACATATTAAGAGGAACAAGTACTTTCATTGAGGCATCCATTGTTATCCCTAACAAAATACTCAAAATGAATTTGTTAAGAGTTCTATTTATCAATTTTTTTAAATATATTTTATTTAAAAAAGGAACGATATTTACCAAGTAAACAAAAACTCCAATACTATAAACATGGTGTTGGATCTAGTTTGATAAGAACTATACAGGTAAGACATATGTATGAAATAATTCTTAAGGTGCACAGATCATAACTAATTTGATAAGAATAAATTCTAGTTTGATGAGAACTATTTAGATTATAACTATACAGGAATGAATTTGATAAGAACCTTTTTTTTTTTTTTGGAGGGGGGAGGGTGGGTGTGGGGAATAAAGGTCGAAACCTTATTGATATAAGTTAATTTACAAAGAAAGTTCACTACTAAGGAACTTTCCGTCATTAATTTAACTGCATAAATTTCATGCAACAATAACATAAGCTCTCAGATACCCATGCTGTGTATTTCATGCAACAACAACATAAGAACTAATTTCTAATTTCATTCCCTCAATACTTTGACCCAATCCAAACGTCAACAATCCCACATTTCATATGTCAAAATCAAATCTTTATACCAAACACAAGAGTTTAAAAAAAAATATAAAAATCAAATCTTTATTACTCATTCATCTTTCCCCAAGTGTGATTTCTATGACATCTTTAATTAACCAATCCAAACATAAAGAGATTAAATTTTACAAAGACTTGGTGTAAATCCTTTAGTTCACAATCTTTAATAAGGACATGTCACATTATCATACTAAAACATAGATGCATATGATCACACAAGATAACATCTTAATAAACACCATATTTCAAGTTTTAAGTAAAATGCTAATAAGATGTTATTAAGTGTGGTAGGATATATTAAATTTTAAGTAAAATGCTGATGTGACAATTTTTGTAACAACTCTTTATATGGTTAATTGTGATTGGTAAAAAAAAAAAGCCGTTAGACACATATAAAACTGACAAATAACTAGTTAGAGTCACCCTCACTGGTTAATATGTTTTAAACTTGTTTTTGAAATAATTGAAAACAATGTACAATTTGCGTAGATTTGATAAAAATTGAAACTTTAGACATTACCTTTTTTTTATTGTTGTTCTTTACTATCAGATCAAGACATTGATGAATTTCATTTTTTTGTGCAAGTAAGATTCGAATTTAGATCACTTATTCGATTACAATAAACTTTATCAATTAAACTAATTACCAATTGGAACTGTTTTATCCTATATTATTTTATTTACAGGGTGATCTAGGCTACTAGTTTTTCAAAATTAACATAAAAAACTCCCTACCAAATCGTGACAATCGTGACTTCAAAACTTTTTTATTTTATTTTATTTTATTTTTTATAAATATTTTTGAAAGCTTCTAGTTTTTATTTTTAAAACTAGAAAAAAATTTTAAGAACTTACTATTACTTAGACACTGACAGAACGAAAGAGAGATGCTACGTCTACAACAATTTTACAACATTTTTACAACAAATCACAGGTGGTTAGTTGTTATTGGTTCAAATTTGAAACTAACACTAAGATTACTTTTTTGCCCCAACAATAACAACCAATAACAACCTGCCACTTAGGAAATGTTGTAAAAATGTTGTAGAAATGTTGTAGACATAGCATTTCTCCAGAACGAAAAGGATAAAGTAATAAATTGTAGTTAATTTACTGGTACATTTTCTTCTTGAATAGGTTTAAGATTCAAATTACTCTAAGAGCAAAATTTGTGAGATTTGTGGGATTATATGCATACGGGATGAGTAATTATTTAATGTTTTCGGAGCATAATAAATACGTGCCCTCTCTTTTCAACATAATATACACCAAGTTCTACCAATTAAATTTGTAGTAAAATTCATTATTTATAGGAAAGGGAAGAGTACGCATCTATTGTACTCCAAAAACACTAAATCATTGCATGTTCCAAATGCATCTATCATTTGACTATTTAATACAAGCAATTACTTCTCATAAAAATGACATTGTTTTGTGGCATATTTGATGTTTGAGATTAATTTTGGCCTTTACACATCCCAGTTTAAATTAAAAGAATTTGGTTTATAATCATGAGATCCGTTCTCAAGCGTCACTAACAAGGAACAACAAGTGTGCAGGGTACGTAGTGTTGGATCCACACTCAGTTGATCAGAGCCAAGAGTTTCTAGAAATTGAAAATCCTTGATGAGTCGTGAGTGTACTTGGCCATGGAGGAAGATATTGAAGCTTCGACCCATGACTCGAGGAAATTTCAAATTTCGGGTTGGTTTGATAATTGATAACCCACTTAGGTACTACGAAAGAAGAAAGGATCATTTACTGTTTGAGTAGAAACCAATTTCAATAAATTAATTATTTGCACCCAAATCTACAATTCTAATTCTCATGAAATGAAACGGTCTCATAAAATCATCTTCTTATAACAGGTGGCCGGGACTCACATTTTTGTAGTGTTAAATTATTATACAAATGAAATGTTATGTGGGTCTCAAATATGTGGTTAGATTTTGTATTTTTTTAGTAAATATTTTGAATTATTAAGCTTTTATATATTATTTGTTTAAATTTAAAGTTTAAACTAAAAATCTTACTTGCAAATGGTGTGTTAACCAACAAAGATATAGGGCCTATTAGGTTGTGTTGTTTAAATAAAGTTTTCATTGTTTAAATAATACAACTCGTATTTTTACAACACTTTTTTATCTATACATATTTTTACAAAACTTAAACAACATTATTAGAACAACATTATCAAACAGGCTCATAATAGTCAACAGGCAATTACAGAATTACTTTTGATGGTATCTATACTACTATTTAAGAGGCTTTCCATTTTTTGGGATCCTCATTTTCTTGGTTAAAAAATGTCTTTACACTCCTATATTTAAGTAGAGACAAAATTAAAAAGCAATCTGTTAAAAATATAATTCTAACTCCTACTAAAACATTGCCTAAAAAAAGGGGCCACTCTCCTGGTTTTTTGCTACAAACATGTAATATTTGTTCATTTTTTAAAGTTAGCCTTATGACACTCTTGGTTGTATTAGTAGGTTTAAATGTGTAATATTAATAAGAAAACGTGTAAACCTTAAATTGGAATGAATGAAAAATTATGACATTAAAAAAAAAAATTCTCATTGCACACGCATAGCACATGTGATGAAGCTAGTTTGTTATTATGGAGGAGATATTTTTCATACTATTGTTGTTTTATTTTCTTTCATAAATTATATGGGTAATTGTTAGTGTACAGTGAACATACAGTATACACAATTTATCTTTTTAATTGAAATTGTGATTTACGTACTCACGTTTCAATTTTAAATAAAAATTGTAATTTGAAGTTACGATTTTAGTTTAAAAATTGAAATATGTGTACGTTATGTGTAATAGACACTGCTCTATAAATATTATGGAGTATTTCATTTTTATTTTGATAATTATAAACTTATTATAGGGAAGGGGGGCATTTCACATTTGAAATATTTTAACCTTAGACATCTATTAGAAACATAAAAAAAGTACTACTTTTAGAGATTAAGAAAGAAAAGAAAAGAAAAACTCTTGGAGTATTTCCTTTTTATTAAGGCAATGTTATCCTTTTTTTTTTTTTAGAGGAAAAAAGGGCAATGTTATCCTGTTTAACATAAAAAGAAAATTCATATTATTAAGCTAAACATAATATGAATTTACATTTTTTTCAAAAAAAAAAAAACATAAAAAGAAAAATTTCATCTCTAAACATACAGTAGCAATTGCTAAAAAGAAGAGGAGAAAAAAAGGAAAAAGTTTAACTCAAAATATGTTTGAAGTCACTTGCCAATAAAAAGATAAAATATATACAGTTATATAATTATATGCAATAGTATTCATTTTATTTTTTCTTATAGGTGGTTGGAGGCTAGAGTCTAGACTCTAGAGCCAAACCTTAGCTGAGAAAAAAAATAAAATCGAAAGAAAAAATTTCACGCCAAACAAAAACACAGAAAACGAAACGTAAAAAAAAAAAAAAAAAAAAAAAAAAAAAAAAAACCGGGTGTGGATGTGTGGGCCAGTTAGCCCAGCCCAGGCCCGCCCATCCACCCTTGACTGAGAAACCCCATCAGTATTCAGTAGCACTCCCAAAAGGTCGGTGGTACCAAAATTAACAATGCACTTCTTTACCCCTAAAAATTAATTAAAAAAAAAAAAAAAAAAAAAGACTTACTACTTTTTTTTTTTTTTTGCTAATAAAAGACTTACTACTTGCTTGCTAGTAATAATTAGACAATATTTAAAAAAAAAAAAAAAAATGCAGGCAACCTCCTTTGCTTCAGTCCCCAACTGCTGTTACCCCATTATTCCAAACCAGTACTTACACTTCCAACCTCTCCATCTCAAGAGACCAAAACCCACTTACCTCTCCCTCTCAAATAACCAACACCAACACATCACTGCCCTCACTCTAATTCCAACAACCACTGCCACCAAACCACTACAAAATACTAATAACAACCCTGACCCAGATCTCAACTCTTCACTCTTTCCACAATTTTACTCTTGCGTTGCCACTGACAAAGGAAATAACCAAAACCCAGATACCCAAAACCAAAGAAAAGAAGAGAACTACAGAGATAAAGAAGCCAAAAAGGGCAGGGGAATTTTCACAAACATGTGGTGGGCAGAATTAAAAGCAGCGATGGGCCAGAGAATTAACTTCGAAGGTATTGCTAGTTCAACTATGGTTGTAGTAAAGGACCATCACCTGGCTTTGCCGCACGTGGCGGTGCCCGATATAAGGTACATTGATTGGGCTGAGCTGCATAGGAAGGGTTTTAGGGGTGTTGTGTTTGATAAGGATAACACTATCACTGTACCTTACTCATTGACTTTGTGGGGGCCTCTTGGTTCGTCTCTGGAGCGGTGTAAATCGGTGTTTGGCCCGGATATTGCGGTGTTCAGCAACTCTGCTGGTAATTTGGGCATGACCCATTTGCTTATTTTATTGTTGGTGGTGTTGTTTTTGTCAATGTATCGTCTTATGTTCTTGTTGTTATGGTTTTAGGGCTGTATGAATATGACCTTGATGGTTCAAAAGCTAGGGCACTCGAAGGGGCTATTGGAATTAAAGTAATAAGGCATAGTGAGTGTTTCTTTCTTTCTGTTAAATTTAAATTTTGCAAAACTGTTATACAGTGACCGCATTTTATAGCTTTATAAAATGCTATTCTAATTGTGCAAAATAGTAGCAACTCCATGTCAAAACATTAGGCGTATTTTTAGCCTTAAAACTTTAGTTCCCTGCTTATTACTTGCTGAATTCACTTAGTTAATGTGGCCTATTGATGTTAAGTCACTATGAATTTATGCGATATAGCATTGATTTCATGTTCTATATGTTATGCTCTAGGGGTGAAGAAACCAGCTGGAACGGCTGAAGAAATCGAGAAGCACTTTGGTTGTAAATCCTCACAACTTATCATGGTAGAAAAGAATTCACTGGACTACTTGAATATATGATTTTATTTTTTGTTGTAAAAATATTTGTATTATAATTATATTTGTGGCAGGTTGGTGATCGACCGTTAACGGATATTGTGTATGGGAATAGAAATGGATTTCTGACTATTTTGACTGGACCTTTAAGTCTTGCTGAGGAGCCATTCATTGTTAGGCAGGTTGGTTATTTTTATAGTTTCATTTCCTCTTTGTTGCACTAAAGGCAATTGCTATGACATTCTTGAAAAAGAAAGTTTATGGGATGTAAAGTTGGAATGTAGTGTCATTCTTGAGATATGCTCAACTGAGTCTTGACAGCTCGATACATTGCCTCACAGATGAGTGTAAGATGGGAGGAAGCCTGCTGATTTAGTGATTTATTCTATCCTGCTCTAGAAACCCCTGATTTCTTTCATTGTCTTTGGTATCAGCATGTCGGTAATTCTTGAGTTTGCAGTGTCCTTGGCCACATTCCTTTACAAAACTCTTTTTCTTAGTAATTAATTTCCACTCGACTGTTTAATAGACTTATATTAGAGTTCTGTCTCCCTGTACTGCAGGGCAGCCTTGGAATTTTGATTTTATGCTCTCTTGCAAATGGAAGGTAGCAGTTATAAGGGTTTGTGGGTGGGTTTTGAAGTAGATAGGTCATTGGAATTAGAAATAGGTATTTTAAAATTTTGTGCTGAAACAAATTAGGACTGTCTGTTTGAGAGTTGCCCTGGAGGTGGAGAGATGTTTAGGGTATCAAAATAGGATTTTCAATTTTTAAAAATAAAGGAACTACATATTTTGGAACAATTGGAGAGTGCAGAGAATTAAAGGTGAATAGAAGAAGGGACAAGTAGAAGAAAGAGATGAGAAGAACACAAAAGTAGGAAATCATATACTCAAACAGAATACACATTCAATTGTGCTTCAAAAAGAGTGGTAAATGATACTGCCATTGTCTTTGCTTGATGGCTCCTATGCTTCCCGGCCTTCAGCATTTAATTCCTGTTTGTATTGTTTTTCCTCAATAAATGGAGTATTAGAAAACCATTTGGATATATTTCCCTTCACTTTCGTTTCATCCTATTTTTGTTAAGTATATGTATTGCATCCTTTTGTGTTTGGTGTTCTGTTTTCACTAAATGAATTACCTTCAAAATGTTTGAGGTTGATCCTACTCAACATCTTCACAAATCACATGACAGACTTCAAGGAAAAATTTTTGTGATGACTATTTTGATGGTAGTTTTTTTCCTCCTTAATGCTAAACATTATTGTTACTACACCAAAACAAACCCCCCCCCCCCCCCCCCCAAACAACTGCCAGGGCAAAAGAAAAAGAAATAAAACATTATTAATGGCCTTGTTCTTTGTTCCCTTTTCAAATATGCTATACAAAATGTGGTTTTAAAATACTTATTAAAAAAAAAAAGGTTTTAAAATGGCATTTTACATGAAAATTAATACATGAATTTGGTTGTTCACTTAAAAAGTACAAAATATATTGTTGGCTTGTTGGCAAGGGTGATTTGGACAACATTGGAATATAGAAATTTGGCTGGTGGTTCCACATTGTTTAATGTGGTGTCTTTGGCAGGAGAGGAATAATTGTCACTTTGAGGGATGTGAAAGGACTAGTTCGAATCTGAAATTGTTCTTTAAATCATTGTATGAGTGGTTGCTAGATTTAGACTGCTTTTCCTTTTCCAACATATTAGATATGCTTGATCATTGTACTCTTCGACCTGAAGCTTGATATATCCATGGTATACACCTTGTGTACAAGGGATATATTTCTGATAAATAAATTTTGTTACTTACCAGAAATAAAAAGTAAGAAGATATTGACCATGAAGGAGAAAGAGCAGTACAGAATTCTGGTTCAGTGGTTTATACAATCTTTTAGAGTGAGGTATTCTTAGCTTGAGGGTCTTCTTCACAATGCTTGGATTTTTTTCAATGTGTAGAAAATTGAGCAAATACTCACTCAGGACATGTTTTTTTGTTGAAAAGCCATTGGCAAACCATAGAAGCAATTATGGGAGCATAAGAAACTGATACAATGTGTTGGAGAAATTGCCCTGCATGTGTAATGCATTGGCATTTTTGTATCATAAATCATGTGAATCAAGAACACGAACTTAGAAAGATATGTAGGTAGTTTCTTTGCATCAATAAAATTCTGTTACATAAAAAGAGAGAGAGAGAGAGAGAGAGATTTCCTTCCGATTTAGAGTGAATTCATTCCATTTTAGGTTCAATTTTGGAGAAAAATTGGTTTGTTAGGTTAATTTGATTACCTTAACACCAATTTTATTATACTTAGATACAATAACAACAGCAAGCCTTAATCCCAAATTTTTGGGGTTGGCTATTGATCCTCAACAAATTTGTCAGGGGTGGCCTCATGTATTTCCTCCATTCTATTCTATTTGAAGTCAAAACTCCATTCATAATAAAGCGACTAAATTTTACGTTTACTGTCGGCCGATTGCAATTGTTCTTTTCTCGGGCTTGAGATTGGTTGTGAACAAATATATTACACTAAGCACGGACACAGGAGAAGTTTTTATTATAATCAGATAATAATATGTAAATTACAAGTATGCCCTCACAACAAGGGGAAGAAATTACAAACATAGATAGTGTCTATACTATGTAATATGTATTCTAACACCCCCCTTGAGTTGAGGTGAAGATATTGAACATGCTCAGCTTGCTTAAAATAGTATTAAAAACTCTACTTGAGACTCATTTGCTTATGATCTGCTAGTTGCTCTCTGGTCTTCAAAGTTGGAGTACAAATAATGCCACCATCTAGCTTCTCCTTAATGAAATGTCAATCAATTTCAACATGTGTAGTTCAATAATATTGTACAAGATTGTGAGAAACATTAATAGTTGCCTTGTTACCACAATATAATTGCATAGGTTCCTGCGTGTTAAACCCCAGCTCTTTCAACATCTTGTTCATCCAGAGTTACAAATACCGTGAGTCAATGCACAAAATTTGGCCTTTGCACTGGAGCTGGCTACAGCTGCCTGTTTCTTACATATCCAAGTGACTAAATTTCCTCACAAAGGTACAATACTCTAAGGTAGACCTTTTATAAGTAATAGACCCTACCAAATCTGCATAGTCTCCCATGGCACAACCTGTTGAAGTTCCAATGACTGTCCAGATCCTGTCAACATAAATTGAGAAGTTGGACTCTAGGTTTGATGCCTTGGATGCCCGACTAGGATCCATGGAGTATTCTATCCAAAGGTTGCTTAGTAACCTTGAAGGTAAAGCTTTACATACTGGAGATAATAACATTGAACCACCAAAACCTTGTGTTGATACAGAAATACAAGTGTCAGCATATGTTGCTTAAATGTTTTTGCAGCAAGAACATATTGTAGACCCTAAACAACAAGCGAAATATTTGAACCACGTGTAGTAGATTTAATTTGGCCTGTTGAAGGGTCAAATATTTAGCTTACTGTTGATAAGCAAGATTTCACATTACCTGATAAGGAGAAAGTTCAACTACTGAGCAACAAATAAGAGGGTACATCTATGGTGAAAAGTGACTTTAATGCATCTCTTGATCCACCTCCTCTATGGTGCATGAAGTTAAAAAGGTTGATGAAGTGGAAAGGATTGATACAATGGTACTTTTTGTGGATCAAGATAAGGTTGTCATTTGTAAGATTGACTCCACACATTAAATATGTTTTGTATTTTCTTAAAATTATATATATATATATATATATATTATATTTATTTATTATTTAAGTGGGGGAAGAGGGATTTGAATCCTAGACATCTCCGTTGGATATGCTAGACCATGCCATTGTGCTATGAGGCTCTTGCTATTATTGTTGATCTTCAATTTGTTGGTCCATTCGTTTTGGTTTTGTCCTGCATCATGTACGTTGTGATGAATAGAAATAGAAGATTATTGAGACACAAAGGAATGATATATAGGTAAAAGATTTTGATAAGAAATGTAATTTGATATGGGATATTGTGTGCAAGAACTAACTCCCTTATGAAGGGCAGTAGGAGTATTTACATTATCATACTTATTATGATTTGAGGTAGGAATGAGATTAGAGACAACTTGAACCTAAGGAAGTTGGTTG
The DNA here is from genome assembly GCA_023621385.1 of Quercus gilva. NCBI lineage: Eukaryota > Viridiplantae > Streptophyta > Magnoliopsida > Fagales > Fagaceae > Quercus > Quercus gilva. The sequence goes on along the minus strand of CM042480.1, from coordinate 47,671,798 downwards.
ATGTGGAGTAGGCAGTGCGAGGAGAAAGATATTGCTATGTAGATGTGAGATTATTCCATTTCATTCTGTTTAAAGATGAGGGACATTGATTTACTTTTTAATTTGTAATTACACTCGCACTTGTTGGGTCTTTAACTTACAATCTCATCCTCCAACTTACACTCGCAAGGGGAGTAGGTGTTCATTGGTAGATGAGGGACTTCTATTTGGTTTTGGCTAATAATATCTTACTACATTTTGCTGTGTAAGTTCCTTAAAAATGCAATAGAGTTGAGCTCTTGAGGTGTGCTATTTTAACTAACATCTTTAGGATTTCATTAAATGAAATCATGCGCTCTATTGTTGAAACAGTGGCGAAGGATGCAATTTTTTGTGATGATTTTATTTATTGTTCTCTTGCCCATGTTCTGAAGAATGGTATATGCCTTCCATTGTCACAGAAAACAAAGTGAAAATGTTAATGAGATGATTTTGACGCTTGATATATAGAACTAGCTGATGAGATGGTTTCTTTTACTTCTATCTAATACATTTCGATCCTAATTGCAGGTGAGGAAATTTGAAACATCCCTTGTCAATCGCTGGGTTAGGAGAGGGTTGAAGCCAATTAGTCATAGTTTATTGTCAGATCCCATGCTTTGTGTGAAAGATCTCCCACCTTTGTGAGAAAACAAGTGTGGATGTATATAAAAGAGATTATTCTGGAGCAGCATGAAAAGTTAATGCTTTTGTCCTATAAATTTGTATTATTATTATTAATTTTTTCCTTATAAAAGTTAATTTTGTATTATTTGGCCAAAGTCTATATTGAGAAAGGGGATGCTAAAAATGTGATGCAAAATGCCGTGGTACCAAAGAGGTTTAATCCTTCATGTATAATGGGCAACTTGTATTGCAGAAAAGGATTTGCAATGCTGCAAGTCCAAAAGGAAAAATGATTCAGGATTTGAACCTTAATGTCTCTGTTGGAAACACTAAAATGTACCAATTGAGCTACATGACTTTTGATGTAATAGGAATTGAAGCCCATTATAGCTAAAATGTAAGTTAGTTTGCTTGGATTTTATAGTTTGGCAAGAGCCAAGATTTTGACACAATAAACATATGTTGAATCCTGTTCATAAGCTTTTGGTTGGCTCAATTGGATCCCTTCGATGAGATTACCATTTTGTAATAAGAAAATCCGATGTTACTTCTTAAAGGATCTAACAATCTGTTTTCCTTATTGTCAACACTAGCCCTATCATTTACAATATGTGACTTGCTTTCTTTGAAAAAAATCCTTTCTTAATTCTTGTTTCAAGAATTTTTGGAAGTAAAGGGTGTAACAATTTAATTTATTGCACATATACAAAACTTTGATAAGGTATGCACGCTGTTGCTAGAAGATAGTGATCCATTCTTTCCTTATAAAAATAATTAATAAAAAAAGAACAAACCAAAGAATAAAAGGAAGTGCATATGTTATTTTGAAAGACAACATAGCTATCTATTGCTTAGGCATTACATGATATAAACATCAAGATTACAAGCCATTGTCGAGATGCATGCCTTATAATACTTGCTGAATATGAGACACAAGCCTTATAATACTTGCTGAAGTCGAATGTACAAAATAAAAACCTTTTTACAAACCAAATATATTTAATTTTGGTAACATCTACCTAAATCCCAACTCCAACCTTATATTATATTATATATATATATATATATATAAAAAATCTATTGTTGTTCATGATTTTTATTAACATTGGATTAATGACTAGCTTTGCTAAGGGATGTTCATACATTCATCTTTGTTGGTCTTTACATTGAATTTCATCTTTGTTGGAATATTTAGTAGATAAGCTATCTAATATCTATGCTAGATTGTACTGTTCACTATTGCTCAAAAGATGACTATATTATATTAAATCCATCTATCCTAAATCATTACTATCTTTGCTTGTTGAAACATATATTGTCAAACAATGCGAACCAACGTGTTGAATGAAACACATCATTCAACAAAGCTTATATAAGCAAACAACCACATTGCCAACTCTAAGAACTATTTAATGTGTTCATAGAAATGGAGATTGTCTCAATACAAAGTGCAAACAACTATTACCAATTCGTGTTTCACAACAATAAGGCGGGTTGGAGGGTTTAGGTGTTGGTGTATAAGTCAAGCGAGACATGAAGGATCCAACTTTGTAGCAAAAGGAATAAGCATTAGTTGGAAATTGCACACAAACAGTGGTTTTGGAACTAGTTGGATATGTCACACGACCAATTTAATAATTCAGTTGCCAAAGTTTTAGTGCAGTTTTTTTTTTTATTTTTTATTTTTTTATAAATTTTATTTATTTATTTATTTTTTTGAATGAGAAATTTGAAAAGTTAAGAATGATTTAAGGGCATTGGTTTAAGAAGTATTTTTGTTTTAGAAATTTTTTTATGAAAAAAGAAAGAATTAATTAATTTTTTAACAGCTTTTTATATATATTTTTTCCTAAAATTGTCCATCAACAAATGTTTTAAGGGTACCCCTTGATCGGATTCATTAAAAAAAAAAAAAAACTCCCATCTTCTTATTTTCCCCAAAAGAAGAAAAAAGCGAAAAAATAAAGAATGTTGGCATTAGTTTTGGAAATATTTTTTTTAGAAACTTTTTTATAGAAAAAAAAAAAGGAATTAAATTTTTAACAACTTTTTACATTTTACTTTTCTTAAAATAATCCATTAACGAATGCTCCTTTTGTGTAGCTTGAGTAAAAGAAAAAAAATCTTCCTTTTTTTCTTTTTAACTCTCACTCACTTCTTCAATGTGTTTCTCTTACTCACTTTTCTTGGACTTCACACAATGGCCAAATGACCTACATGTTTCTTAAGCTCCATTTTTTTTTCTATAGCGTGTTTTACATGTTTAGAACCTCTACCCAAATAATAGCAAGAAAACTTGTGTCTTGCCAACAAGCTCATTTAATGTGGTCTCCTATAGAATGTGGGTTGGGCCATAACGGTGCCATTCACTCAACAATAGAAAAGTCAATTCAAATGTTTCTTTGAAGAATATTGTGAAAACTTTGTATCTGTAACATTATTCTAATTGAAACATCATCACTACATAGAAGATTATTGATATTTAATTCTTAAAGGATTTAGCGCAAAACTTCCCCCATTTACATAAACTACCAAAATATTTTTACATCAAAATTTTCAAATAAGAAAGTATAGAGGAGTACCACTACCACACGTAATAACAATCTTATTAAAATCTTATTCATTCTATGATTATAAATATTGTAAGCAACACACTATTTGTTTCGACATTAACATTTTCTAGAAAATGAATTATTTTAAAAAAAGTATTTTCTAGAAAAGTATTTCATTTTCTTATGTTTGTTAGTAACATTAAGATATAGTTATTTTTCTTATTTAGCTAAGCATGAGATAGAGTTGTTTTCCACTAAAGCTAAATAAGGGAAGTTATTTTCCGCTAAAGCTAAATATGAGAAGTTAAAAAGTAGGTTTCATCTTATCCATTTTTTATGATACTATCAAATACAGAAAACTATCTTCACATAAAATCCTCCATTCAAACAAAATGGAGTGGTAGGAATAAAAAAACACGTCATTTATGAAGAAGAATAACATGTCATTGGTGCTGCTAACCCATTGGAGAAGCCGCCCATACACCAATATCGTCAAATCATGGGATTTAAAGAGCATACCAACATCGTCAAATCGCAAGCGCACCGAGCACCAAAGTGCAAAGCTAGCCCACAACGTGTTATCCTCTCTACCTTCATCACTAATTCAGAAAGTGGATTATTATTGTAAACCTGAAAAGATCGACAACAGTTATATGGTCAATAACAATACCAACATGTCAAATTCAATTTATCAAGCTTTTAGAAGATAGTACTGTGGAAGTAGGGGACATGGCCAATTGAATTGCATAATCCTTCTAGGTAAATAACAATCTCCTGGTAGAAATCCTTGAGACAAGTGGAAGAAAATGGTGGTGATGATTATAAGTTTAAAATCAATGTTGATTGTCTTGGATGTCAAGGGAAAGTTTATCTTATGAGACTATTTTATAAAACATCTTTTTTTTACAATGTGTGAGTCTCATACATATTGATTTCATATATTATGAGAGAGAAGTCTCATAAAATATCTTCTTGTGTTGAGGGTGCTTTTTTAATAGATTCTTCTAAACCAAATTACAGCTAAACTTTATTATTTTTATTTTATTTAATTTTCATTTTACATGTTTAACTTGGTATCTTAAACATGGTAAATTAAAAATACCACCCTTCTACGTTATTCACAAGCACATCTTTAGTGAGAAGTAGGGTATAAAGACTTTAGTCATAATAAATCATTAAATAAAATTTATAATTGTTGGAAAATAGTGAGGTCTAGTCAAACTGTAGAGGAGGAAGCAATTAAGTCACCACACATATATTGTGGGTGAATAGTGAGTTCTAGTCAAATTGTAGAGGCGAAAGGAAACAAGTCACTGCACATATCTATCATAAGGCATTTTGACCATACTCAAAAATTGGGATTACACAAGATATCCACCTAAAGGGACTAATAGTCACTAACCATAGTCTAGTTCTTAATCATGGTTATCACTATGAACCTATTTTGTGGCATAATTAATTGGTTTTTAATTGTAAATACCCTACCATACACTAAAATACTCAAGGCATGGTGGACATTATAAGTAGTTATCTTGCCTATGTACTACTTCCATCTTATTTCCTGTTTAAAAATTCAACTTTTTTTTTTTTCAAAGAATATCCTTTTTTGTGTTATATTTTATTTAAAAAGGTAGAAGTTCCAAAAACTATTCTCATTAATTTAAACCCTAGTTTAGTGAAAGAATGATATTGAATTTTTAAATAAAGTTAAAGATAAGTTAGAAAATTTATTGATTGACTTTTCATAGAGGACACATTTTGTGGATATCTTAAAATAAAATACAGAACCAACAATTTGAAATGGAAAGAGTATATATTTAGCATGCAAATACAAGTGTCATTTTATGATGGTTAACATGACGTGTTAGTGTGATATGTTAGGATTGATAGATAATAAAATAACATGAGTAGTACATCCATATAAAAGTAGATTAGGATCTTCTTCATTACTTAAAATGTCCCCTTTGCGCTTAAACTTTCATTTCATACATAACATTGTATGTATTATCACAACGTTATAGTCCTTATATATGTATATACATAAAAGTAATAAATTGTTCACATTCATAATATTACATAGAGATAGAATATATTTAGATTGGTTTTTTTTTTTTCTTCTAAATTAGATACAAGAATTTGCATGTAAAACTAATTGAAATATAATTAATATATGATTAAAAGGACCGATACTTGACATGATATTGGAGTGTATTTAAAATCTAAAGAGTGGCATCAAATCATAAAACAATTAGAAGGAAGCTTGACTCGAAATTGGAATATAATTTAGATTCTTGACTAAGCATCCACTAATATTATATATGATGGGAGAGGGAATGCAATACATAGCAGACACTTGACCCCATGATGTCTTCCTCTTGAGCTTCCATATACATTCCTCCATCGCCGAAAGGTACTTTCGTCCCCACTACCAAAAGGACAGGAAGTGTGCGTTTGAGGGTGGCTTCTCCAACAGTTTTTCTTCTTCACAAATGGTTTTTTTCCCCTAACATGGAATATTATAATCATAGAATAATAAGCTTATAATAGGATTTAATGTTGTGTGGCAAACCATATTTTTTTATTTGATAGTTTTGATGTGGGAATATTTTATTGTAGGGTGTAATAGAGAGTTTTATTTTGAATCCTAACATAATATAATTCTAAAGTGATATAAAACATAAGGATTCGGTGTAAAACCACAATAGTGTGAAGTCTATTTTTCCAACTGAAGATTAGATAGTAAAACAAATGCTTTTTTATTTTATTTTGCTAATTTTGCAAATATATTAGTTATGTGACCACTTTAAAAACTCAAATTTTAGAGATTCGAGCTCTAACTTGAGTCTTTGAAACTCGAGTTTCACTAGAAAATTTTAAATATATAACATCTAGCTCATGATTTTCTTCATAGACTCGAGTTCTCCCTTTGAAACAACTCAGAAACGAGTTTCAAAAGTAGTTATATTATAAAATGTTTCAAATTGGATACATAATTAATATGTCTGGAAAATTAGTCTAAGAGGTAAAAAAAATACCTAACACTCAATTGCAATCCTATTAAATGACAGGATTTTGGCTATCTGTGTACTAAGTACTATAGGTAAGGTGTGGATCTAGTGTTTTGTGCATTAAAACTGTTTAGGATGTGAACATGTGAGAAGTGTTTGACATATGTCTTAATGAATTCATGCATAAGAATGTTGAACCCACCAAGTGAGTCTACAGTCTCATGCTACCTAGTTACGAGGAAAAAGTAAAATAAAATAACGTTAATGCCCTCATAAAAGATTCTCACAGTGTGGAGAATGTATATAAATACTACTATCGTACCCATACGTAACCATATAGCCAATCGTTTTCAGTTTCAGATCATCAAATTTCTTTGTTATTGTTCTCTATCAACAATCCCTATCATTGCAACGTCATGATATCCGTTGCAGTGACACCGCTTTTCAATTGCATTGGTCTAAGTCGAGTCTTGTTGATCACCACTGTCTTTATCATCCTTGCCTTCACTTCTTCTTCCTTTGCAACTTCACCTTCCAATATGGGTCAAGAAGCAGAGGCTCTTCTGGAATGGAAAGCGAGCCTTGACAACCGAAGCCAGTATCAGTTGTCTTCATGGGTTGGAAACATAACTTGCCAGTGGGTTGGAATTTCTTGCAACAACTTTAGCAGCATCTCTCATGTCAACCTCACAGGTGTTGGTTTAAAAGGTACACTCTACTCTTTCAGCTTCTCAACCTTACACAGCCTTATAAGTCTTAATCTCAGCTACAACTTACTCTATGGTACCATTCCTTCCCATTTGGGCAACCTTTCAGAGCTAATCTACCTTGATTTATCTGCCAATCAACTCTATGGAATAATTCCACCTGAATTATGCCAACTAACAAGCCTTGTCATATTAAATCTCAATGGAAATGACATCAATGGATCCATTCCTCATCAAATTGGAAAGCTACACTTGCTCAATGAGCTCAATTTGTTTAATAATAGTCTCACAGGTTCAATCCCTGTAACAATTGGAAACTTGACCAACTTAATCTTTCTACGCCTTTATGTTAACAGCCTTTCCGGTTCCATTCCTCATGAACTTGGAAATCTAACGTTGCTTAGGACACTCTCTTTGCACCGCAACATCCTCACGGGCTCAATACCCGCGTCTGTTGGAAGCTTGGGCAATTTAACCATTTTAGCTCTTAGTGAAAACAAACTTTCTGGATCTATTTGTCATGAAATTGGGATGCTTGCATCTCTTACTTGGCTTAATTTGTATAACAACAATCTCTCAGGTTCAATTCCTACTTCGATAGGAAATTTAGGCAACTTGAATGTTTTATGCCTTGACAGTAACAAACTTTCTGGATCCATACCTCAAGAAATTGGAATGTTGGGATCTCTTCTTGTATTTTCTCTGACCGACAACAATCTCTTTGGTCAAATCCCCGCATCTGTAGGAAACTTGACTAAGCTCACCAGTTTGAGGCTTCACATAAATAAGTTATCTGGCTATATCCCACAAGAAATAGGAAAGCTCAAACTTCTTACCAATCTATACCTGTCCATGAATGAACTAAATGGCTCAATCCCTTACGAATTTAATAATCTTACATATCTCGAGCATTTCGAACTCTCTAAAAACATGTTGTCTGGATATCTTCCACAAAATGTTTGTAATGGTAGATCACTCCAAAACTTCATCGCATTTGACAACTATCTCATAGGCTCCATTCCAAAAAGTTTGAGAAACTGCACCAGCTTAATAAGAGTGAGGCTTGAGAGAAACCAATTAAGAGGAAATATATCAGAAGGCTTTGGCATTTACCCGAATTTGAAGTATATTGATTTGAGTGATAACAATTTCTATGGAGAAATTTCTACAAAGTGGGGGCATTTCCAAAATTTGCAAAGCTTGAAAATCTCCAATAACAAAATTTCTGGTGTAATACCTCCTGAGCTTGGAAGATCCACTCAGCTACACTTGCTTGATCTCTCATTCAATCATCTAGTTGGGCAGATTCCAAAGGAGTTAGGCAGCTTGGCATCATTGTTTCACCTTAATCTAGGTGATAATAAACTTTCTGGCAGTATTCCTTTGGAAATTGGAATGCTATCCGAACTACAATATCTTATTCTCTCAGCCAACAATTTAACCAAATCAATTCCTGAACAGATAAAGGGGTGCTCGAAATTGTTAAACTTGAGCCTAAGCAAAAATAAACTTAGGGGGAGTGTTCCCTCTGAGATTGGCAACCTACACTTTCTTGAAATGCTCGATTTAAGTGAGAATTCACTGATCGGGAAAATACCAGCAGAACTTGGAGAATTGCAAAGCTTGGAAATATTGAATCTCTCCCACAATGAGCTCTCTAATTCTATTCCAACCACTTTTGATAAAATGTCAAGCTTGATCATTATCGATATATCATGTAATCAATTGGATGGTCCTCTCCCAAACAATAAAGCCTTTCGTGAGGCTCCATTTGGAACATTGAGAAATAACACCGGTTTGTGTGGCAATGCTTCTAGTTTGAAGGCCTGCCGTTCCTCCATTACTTGGAACAAGAATCTTGGTGAGACAGAGAGAAATAAAGTGTTGATTTTCTTTATTATTCCCATCATAGGCACAATGTTTCTCTCATTGATTGTAGCCGGGATTCTTTACACTCTTCTCAAGCGCCCTGGGCTAAGGAACAAACTAAACAATCAAAGAGAAGTACAAAATGGTAACATGTTTGCAATTTGGAGTTGTGATGAGAAAATGGTATATGAAAACATCATTGAAGCAACAGAGGGATTTGACTCCAAACATTGTGTTGGAGTGGGAGGGTGTGGAAGTGTTTACAAAGCACAGTTGCAAGCAGGCCAAGTTGTTGCTGTAAAAAAGCTTCATTCAGTAGAAGATGACGGTGGGATTTCCAATGCAAAAGCTTTTGAGAATGAGATTCATGCTCTACTAGAAATTAGGCATCGAAATGTGGTAAAACTTCATGGTTTTTGCTCACATCCACGACACTCATTCTTGGTTTATCAGTTCTTAGAAGGAGGAAACCTAAAGGCGACACTGAGCAACAAAGAAAAGGCACTTAATTTTGAATGGATACGAAGGGCAAATGTTGTTAGAGGCGTGGCTGATGCTTTATCCTACATGCATCATGATTGCTCACCTCCAATAGTTCATCGAGACATTTCAAGTAAGAACATCATGTTGGATTTGGAATATGAAGCACACGTCTCCGATTTTGGCACTGCTAAGTTTTTAAAGCCTGAATCATCCAATTGGACTTCATTTGCTGGAACATTTGGATACACTGCTCCAGGTATTTCTTTTCCCCCGCCGCCCCCCGCCCCCCCCCCCCCCCCCCCGCCCCCCCCCCCCCCCCCCCCAACACACATTCCCCTTCTCCTTCCCCTTTTGGCATGCTTTTCTCTCTTGAAATACGTGTCTATCTCTAGCAACTCTCTAGTTCATGTAATTAAGTGCCCATCATAGTTCATAGTGGTAAAATAGGTTTATAACCCGTAGCCATTTCATTCTCCAAAATTTCATTTATGTTGAAGTATCATCATAAAGGAAAACATAAAAATCACTGTTCACTCTAAATATTTATGTGTTTAGTTCTAGGTTTTTTTTTTGAAATATTAATATTATTAGATCATTAATTGCTAAGTGATAATTCTTTGAATACCATATAACATGATAAATCAAACCATTTTATGTTAATTAAACTTTATTATGAATTTAATTTATTGAATCAGTACCAGAGTCACAATTCTTTTTCAGGAAGACCAAATGAAATATACCAATAATTTTAAAATCTACAAATAATACACATTTATATATATATATATATATATTGGATTGAAGTTACATCAAGTGTAACTCTAAGTAAAGTTACACCACTCAATATTTTTTAATTGGATGCAAATTTTGCCAAATCAACCATTGGATTATATTACCTTTGTATATTCTTCATGTTTGTAAAGTTTAAGGTAATCAAAGATCAATAACCATGTCATCAATCAATTGTTTAAATTCAAGTTTTTGTAGTTTAAAATATTGCATAAAATATGAGTGTATGGATTGAATAGTACATACTCCCTCCATCCCACTTTGTTTGTCTTCTATTTTATTTTGGGATGTCCTAAAATATTGTCCTGTTTCTAAAAATAAAAGTCATTAATTTACTAATGTTCTTATTATACCCCTATTAATTTATTAATTCAATTTTTTGATAAATTTATTTAAGGGTAATTTTGAGAATTTATACATTTTTAAAAGGTAGACAAGACAATAAATGATGTTCCCTAAAAAATTTTGACTTTTCAAACAGGACAAAGAAAGTGGAATGAAGGGAGTATCTTATTGGTATAAAAATTGATATGTATGTTAAAAACATATAGAATGTATAATTCAACGGTAAGATTTTCAAAATATAAATTCAATAATAAGTTATTGAGTAGTGTAACATTACTTAGAATTACATCAAGTGTAACTTGAATCCAACCCCCCCCCCCTCCCCACACACACACACACACATATATATTAAACATTAAGTATTACTTTTATATGTTTTAAGTTTTAACATCTACAATGTAATATAAAATGAAGGATAAAAGCATAAAATGCCTTGACACCCTGAGCTTTGGGATAGTTATAATTAGACTCTCTGAAATTTTCTCTTAAATAATTTAGTACATATATTTTAGTATTTTAACAAATAGACCCCTTTACATATGTTTTTAGCTAGTTTAAAACATAAATTTTGGTATTGTAATCAATAGACCCCTTAAAGGGTGAAAAATAAAGCTAAGAGGGCCTATTTGCTACAGTACCAAAGTTTGTGTATTAAATGACTAAAATAAAAGTTCAATGGTGTACGTTGAACCACCCTAAAGTACAGGGGGTCTTAAGAAATTTTTTCCTAAAAGAAATATAACAACAACAAAATGAAAAACTTTTCTTTCGTTAATGGATGACAAAGAAGAAGATGGTCCAAACTTTTAACTATCATAGCATCTATTCCTCTAAATAAAAAAAAAAAAATCAATATTAAATCAATGACTCTCTAAATACAAAATAAAAAAGAGTCGGACAAAATACAATATTCGTTTCTAAGCTTTACTTTTAACTATCATAGCATCTATTCTTCTAATGGAAAAAGAAAAAAATTTTAAATAATAAATATTAAATCAATAACTCTCTAAATACGAAATAAAAAAGAGTTGTAAAAAATACACTATTTGTTTCTAAGCTTTATTTTATGATTGGTTTTAGCCCTTAAAGCTTAAAATGGTCTCTTTTATTCTCTTAATTATGTGGCCAAACTGAAAACTAACATGTGATCACTTTGCTAGACACAATAGGAACTAAAATCAATCACTTTAAATTATCTAGAAGCTAATAACAATGACTTAAAAGTTTGTTGGGGACTAAAATGATCATTTTAAGTTTGTAAGGGAGTGAAAGACAACACGTTTAACTTAATGGACTAAAATCAGTCATATGCTAACGTTTCGAAAACATATGCTTCAAATGTCTCTAAAATTAATGAGTTATATATAGCCAAAAAAAAAAAAAAATGATTATTGAAAGAAAAAAAAAATTTGAGACATTAGTACGTAAAATGAGTATTTGTACCTTTAAAATTTTTCCTCTCTCTCTCTCTCTATATATATATATATATATAGACACACACATACACAAAGGAGGAATGAAGGAATTTGAAAAGCCAGGGGCCATTGCGCCCCACCTCCACTCGTGCACCAAAAATATTTGTGTTTAAATATGAACTGAAAAGAAGGTCTTAGTATAAAATGGAAAAAAAGGTTAAATATAAGTATGCATCGTAAATTATATATGCGTTATGCATCATAAACTTCAAAATTTTACGATCAAAACTGCATTTCAATGTTAATACGCAATTTGCATTCCATTGGCTAAATTAGTGTTAAAAAAAAAAAAAAAAAAAAAACCTTTATTGGGCAACTATTCACCCTAAACTATGATAGCACTATTAGATATGTGTAACCTTATGTGACCATTTGCAATGTGTAACCCTAAACTATGATAGCACTATTAGATATGTGTAACCTTATGTGACCATTTGCAATGTGTAACCCTAAACTATGCAACCATTTGCAATATGTACCAATAACTAGGACTCTAATTTGAATGGTGGGTGGATATCACAAATTATTCTTAAATAAAGGTGTTGATTACAAAATTGTGAATTTTAGAGTACTCATTTCAAATTTTGCTATAGTTTAGGATGGATACTTGCAATTAAAAAGGAAAAAAGAAAATTTACAAAAGTAATTATGGTGAACAACACCCAAGATTTCCATGGTACGACACCAAGTGTTGGATACATAAGATTCATCTATTTTGCAGAATTTGCATACACAATGGAAGTGAATGAGAAATGTGATGTTTATAGTTTTGGAGTGTTAGCATTGGAAGTGATAATGGGAAAGCATCCAGGAGATCTCATCTCGTTTCTCTCATCATTATCAGAAACAGCTTCAACTACCCATAATATACTCTTGAAGGACATGTTGGACCAACGCCTAGAAACACCTAGAAATCAAGTTGCATTGAAAGTGGTCTCTATTGCAAAGCTTGCATTTTCATGCTTGGAGACCAATCCAAAATCTAGGCCAACCATGCAGGAGGTTTCCCTTGAGTTATCTATTGAAAGAGCACCTATGTCAGAGGTGTTTGACACGCTTACCGTGGGTTTACTGTTTAACAGTGCTTGATATAGCAATTATGTGCTTCTCTTATTTGCTTTTTGTTTTTTGTGATCTTACCTTGTTCACAGTCCGCCAGTTTGCTTAAGTGTATTGCATTTTAATCCAAAAAAACCAATCTGAATCTAATTTTATTTGTTTTGCATCAGAAAGTAATACTGAATAGCTTATTTTTGGAGTAAATATATTCAATTTATAACTTTAAGAGGTATACATACACTGCTTTGCACCGACTCCAAGTTCTTATATATACTTGGATACACTAAATAGTGACGCCCACTCTCCTTTTGTGTGCCTGACTAGAGAATTTGGCAAAAATAAATTCTTTTATCTAGTCGTGTTGTAAGAGTGATCTTTTTGGGTGCACAGAGGTTTGTATTTTTTTTTTTTTTTTGGTTTTTGTTGTTGTTGTTGTTATTATAATCTTCTTATTTTCTAAGTCAAACGTTTTCCTTGACTGAACTAGTATATGTAGGCAAGCGTCAGGGATATGAAATCAGGGATTTTTGTTTGAGGAACACATTTAAAAAAAAAAAAAAAAAAAAAAAATTATGAAGAGGAACGAGTTATTGTAATTAGTAGAAACCACGCACATATGCACATTAATTTTATAATTATAGAGTAAGCCATAATTCATAAATATATAATAACATAATATTGATTATTGGTAGTTTTATCCTTGATTCATTGAAAGCAAGATGAGCAACATTCAAGTCTGAGGGCAATGCGCGCGTACCCTAATGTTGTAACCGCCTGTGTTTTTGAAATTTTCAAGAAAAATGTATTTATATTTGCATTTAAAATTTCATATCCAATGACATTCATATTTCTTAAAGCATCACATTACGAACTTAATATAAAAAAAAAAAAAAAAAATGACAATTTGATCACACATGATCCATCTGAGAGACACCAAATAAAAAGACTTGCTCCACTTTAAGCAAATATATATTTTGACTATTCTTTATTGGATTCTCATACTGTAACTATAAAGTATTTGGTTAGTTGCTAAAATCTTAGGTCACTTACTTAGATAAGATAAACATGCATATATAGTTTTATATTTAGTATAAGTTGAAACAATTATGCTTCCTTCAAGAAAAAGAGTGCTTAAATTTTGTGTTGCTTACAATCAGATGACATGGTACACGGGATAGTAATTGCCTAACAGCTCAAGGCCATAAAAGAGTTATTATTATAGGTGTACATATTCTGCTGGAATTATACTCTTCTTTTCTTTTCTTTCTGCTAAAAATTGACCGAGGGAAAGACTTTTCTATTTAGAATATAACGCAGAATGTAGCAATCAATTTTTCTTGGGTCGTTGTAAATGCTATCAAGCCAACCTAGTAATTTCATGTCGGCTCAGCTCGAAGACATTGATCCACAAAGTGGACACTAATAAGGATGTCAAAGATTTAAACAGAGTAGATTATGATGCCCTAAATTGATTGAAAATTTATTATGTATGTGTGCTAAGTCCCATATTTGACATATACTACGTTGATTTAGGCTTATTAACAACTATAATAAGCCTTAATTTTGATTGAATTAGTCCTTTAATTTTGAGATATCGCACAAATATGATAAGCACTTTTTCTGGTATTGTCATTTAAATGGGGTAATTTAGGCTAGAAAGTCAAGATCATAAGGCATTAGCAAATCGGTGTCTTCCTCAAATCCTTTATTTCTTTTACACTCAATTTTTATATGTTGTGTTGTTATTTAAATTAAGCAATCTGGGCTAGAAAGTCATAAGGTATTAATTCTTGCAAATCGGTGCCTTCTTCAAATCCTTCATTTCTTTTACACTCAATTTTTATTGTGAAGTAGTCATGGGAACCAAAAATGGTGATGGTGAGATGGTTCCTACTCCATTTAAGGAGGAGAGCAAAGTTGATGATAGGGTGCGATATCGATGTTCTAAAGAAGACCAATTGAAGGACGTTGTACCATTTGTGTAGGTCCAATTTCGATTTATCTTGGATCAGTTGGTTCTCTCTGTCTCTTTCTGTGTTGGGTTAGGATAGTTCAAGATCTTTTGAAATTTAGATACTATTGATTTTACTTAGACGACTTGATTAATTAATTCAGTTATGCGAATGTCCAATTTAGAATATGATGAGTACAACTATATCGCAAAAATCTTGAGTGCAGTTGAAAAAATCCCAAGTATAGTCATAGTAAAGTAGACATGAAAGTATTAACAAACAGAAGTCCATGAGATGTTTGTGGGAATGTCTATCTGCACATAGATATAACCTTGATATTAATCTCTTTGTAAATTCGTTCTAACTTGATAAATTGCATGTTGTCTTTTAAATATAGAAACCCTTACAATAACTAACTTCCCTTTTTTAAATGGGCATGAAACTGTTACAACTTCAAATTTTAAAAAACATGTAGTTTCACCAAATTTTGAATTTTAGCGAGAACAAATATATGTTGGCGTCTATCTTTATTTCTTTTAGCCTGAGATATTTTGATCATTAACTATTTTAGAAAAGAGTTAAAAAAATCTTTAAAAAATGCCTATACCAGTGATATGCTCAACTCAAATGATTTTAAGATGTTGATTTTTACGCGAAAGATATTATCTTTTTAAAGTATGTAATGTAATCTCCTTATTAAACATATGTTAGATACATATAACATAGATAGAAGAATAATAGCCAATACAATATATGACACATATTTTTATGATGACTTGAAATTAAATACAAAATGTAATAAAATTTATTTAAATGAGAAACCATGCATGTATGGTATGCCTTTGAGACATTGTAATTAACTATGTGGTTTACTCATTTTTAATACTTTCTTATATATATATATATATATGTGTATTATATTTTTGTAAAAATATTTCACGCTTTGCAAGGATTTGCGACTAGTTTTTGCTCAAAAGTAGATAGTTTAGCTAGTCAATTATTTCTATGGACAGAAATTAATTCAAAGTTCATCTACATAGTAAATGTAGCCTCTAAAGCAATATATCAGATTCTGAACATGCTATCCATGTTGGTGTCGTTAGGTGGTGGAAAGGTTCTGGCTTCTGGATTAGGATCGGTTTATCTTCAGTGATGAATGTGACATTATCACTCCACGTAAGACAAAGCCCATTTAACGTGTCCAGGGCGCGAAACAAAATTGTCGAAACAAATGGGCCGTATAGGGCCCACGCTTTATTAACTAAAGTCAAGCCCATGGTTTTGTCCTAACTCCTAAGTCTAACTATCATTATAATTGACGAAGAGGCATATGCCTTGTGAGTTAGTTACTTGTGCATTTACGCTTTATTGGCTTTAAGTCGGGCACTGTTTCTCCCAAAAAAAAAAAAAAGACTTAAGTCAAGCACTAATTTAGGCTTTATTAACTTTAGTGAGCACTAATAAAAAAAAAAAAAACTAGTAACACATTATTACACAGCATTTTTATCACAATTGTGATGTGGCAAAATATGAGTAATAAAAAAAAAAGCAAGTTAATATATAAGTAATAGACAAACACTCACAATTCATTGAATTGAAATAATAACAAAAAATTGTGAAATAGTTAGGTGATCGTAAAACCGATCATTTTTATTGACATAAGTGCATAATTCTCTATTTTCAAATTTTGAGCACTATCTACTTCTCAGCTATATCTCTACTAACCAAATTACAAGGAAAAATCTTCTCCAAAAAAAAAAAAAAAAAAAAAAAAAAAAAAAAAAATGCAAGGAGAAAATAAAATAAAATAATGTGAAAGTCCTACTCCTTACAGAAGATTCACCTAATGGAATGTGGTGAATTTCCTATATAAACTAGTTCATTCCATGCACCTCTACATAACCATAAAACCATTCCTTCTCTGATCACACAACGAATGCAACTTATAAAAGTCATGATGTCTTCCTTACTAGAGAAACTGCTTCCCACTTGCATTAATGTTCTGATTCGAGTTTTGTTCACCACTGTCATTGTCATTCTTCTGTTGGCTTCCTCTTCCCAATTTGCTATTTCTTCTTCCTTTGCAGCTTCTTCTTCCAATATGGGACGAGAAGCAGAGACTCTTTTGGAATGGAAAGCGAGCCCTGACAACCAAAGTCAGTTTCGGTTGTCTTCTTGGGTTGGAAACATCACTTGTCTTTGGGTTGGAATTTCTTAGAACAACTTTAGCAGCAACTCCCATGTCAACCTCACAGGTTCTGTTTTGAAAGGTACGCTCTACTCTTTCAGCTTCTCATCCTTGCACAGCCTAGTAAGTCTTGATCTCAGCGACAACTTACTCTACGGTACCATTCCTTCCCACTTGGGCAACCTTTCTAAGCTAATCTAACTTAATTTATCAGGCAATGATATCTCTGGAAGAATTCCATCTGAATTATGCCAACTAACAACCCTTCGCATATTAGATCTTTATACAAATTACATCACAGGTTCAATTCCTTTATCAATAGGAAACTTAAGCAACTTAATCTATATGGATCTTGGTCTAAACAAACTTTCTAGCTCCATTCCTCAAGAACTTGGAAATCTAACCTCTCTTAGGGGACTCCTTTTGGATGGTAACATCCTCACGTGCATGATACCTATATCTATAGGAAACTTGGGCAACTTAACCAAGTTGTTTCTCAGTTATAACAAGCTTTCTGGATCCATTTGTAATGAAATTGGGATGCTTAAATCTCTTACTTGGCTTGCTCTGCAAGACAACAATCTCTCAGGTTCAATTCCCACTTCTATAGGAAATTTAAGCAACCTGAGTTCTCTCTTCCTCAATGACAATAAACTTTCTGGACCCATACCTCAAGAAATTGGCAAGTTGGGATCTCTTTTTCAGTTGGGCCTGTATATTAACAATCTTTCTGGTCTGATCCCTACTTCTATAGGAAACTGACCAACTTGTATCTGCTATCCCTGGCCGAAAACAATCTTTGGGGATCTATCCCATCCTCTCTTGGGAACATGAAGAATCTCAAAACCTTGGAACTTTTTATGAATAAGTTATCAGGCAATATCCCATTAGAAATAGGAAAGCTCAAACTTCTTACCGCTCTAATGTTGTTTAGGAATGAACTTAATGGCTCCATCCCTTTCGAATTTAATAATCTTACAAATTTGTGGTATTTGGAATTGGTTGAAAACATGTTGTCTGGTTATCTTCCACAAAATGTTTGTAATGGTGGGTCCCTTCAAAACTTCACAGCATTTGGCAATAATTTCATAGGTTCCATTCCAATAAGTTTGAGAAATTGCACGAGCTTAGTACGAGTGAGGCTTGATAGAAACCAGTTAAAAGGAAATTTATCTAAAGATTTTGGCATTTACCCAAATTTAACGTATATATATTGATTTGAGTTATAACAATTTCTATGGAGAACTTTCTCAAAAGTGGGGGCAGTGCCAAAGTTTGCAAAGCTTAAAAATCTCCAATAACAGAATTTCTGGTATAATACCACCTAAGCTTGGAAGATCCACCGAGCTACATGTACTTGATCTCTCCTTCAATCATCTAGTTGGGCAGATTCCAAAGGAATTAGGAAAGTTGACATCACTGTTTCTCCTTAATCTGGGTAATAATAAACTTTCAGGTAGTATTCCATTAGAAATTGGAATGCTATCCGATCTGCAATTTCTTATTCTCTCAACCAACAATTTAACAGGATCAATTCCCAAACAGATACTAGGGTGCAAAAAATTATTATACCTAAACTTAAGCAAAAATAAAATTAGGGGGAGTATTCCTACTGAGATTGGCAACTTACAATTTATTCAAATGCTTGATTTGAGTAAGAATTTTTTTGATCGGGAAAGTACCACCTTAGCTTGGGGAAATACAAAGCATAGAAACATTGAATCTCTCCCATAATGAGCTATTTGGTTCCATTCCAGCCACTTTTGATGAAATGTCAAGCTTGACCAATGTTGAAATATCATACAATTTCTTGGAAGGTCCTCTACCAAACAAAAAAGCCTTTAGTGAGGCTCCATTTGAAGCATTAAGAAATAATAAAGGTTTGTGTGGTAATGCCTCTGGTTTAAAGGCTTGTCCCTCTTCCATTACTTGGAGAAAGAATCCTAGTGAGGAAAGGAGAAAGAAAGTTGTGATTATCTTTATTGTTCCTATCTTAAGCATAATGTTTCTCTCAATTACAGTATTTGGGATTCTTTACATTGTTCAAAAGCACCTAAGATTGAGGAACAAGCTAAACAATACAAGAGAAGTGCAAAATGGTAATATGTTTGCAATTTGGAGCTATGATGAGAAAATGGTGTATGAAAACATCATTGAAGCAATAGAGGAATTTGACTCCAAACATTGTGTTGGAGTGGGTGTGGAAGTGTTTACAAAGCAGAGCTACAATTAGGTCAAGTTGTTGTTGTGAAAAAATTCCATTTGATACAGGATGGTGGGATTGCCAATGCAAAGGGTTTCGAATGCGAGATTTGTGCTCTTCTAGAAATTAGGCATTGGAACGTGGTAAAGCTTTTTGGCTTTTGTTCACATCCACAACAATCATTTCTAGTTTACGATTTTTTAGAAGGGGGGTAGTATGAAAGATTTATTAAAATTTAAAGAAGAGGCAGTTAGTTTTGATTGGATTAGACGGGCAAATGTTGTTAAAGGCGTGGCTGATGCTTTATTTTATATGCATCACGATTGCTCACCTCCCATAGTTCATCTATGAGGCACATATCTTGGATTTTGGCACAACTAGGTTTTTGAAGCTTGACACATCCCATTGGACTTCATTTGTTGGAACATCTGGATACACAACTCCAGGTAATATATTTTTTCCTTATTACCATGATTAGCCCTCTAGAAATACTTGTCTCCATTTCATTTAATGTAGTGACAGTCATACTATATAGTGGTATATATGCTTTTCATTTCACTATAATCTATGTTGTAGTCATTCCATTCTCCGAATTTTCATTTTTGTTGATGCATCATCATAAAGGCAAACATGAGGATCATGGATCGAAATATACTTCACACAACATTTTGAATATAAAATCATACTCAAAACAATTTTATGATGATTAAAAATTACTATAATAGTAATGAAGGAACATGTTCCAACTTTTTTGACATCATTACATATTTACATCTATTGTTTTAATGGAAAAAGATAAAAGAATTAACGCATACGAATATCTCTAACTCTCTAAATATAAAATGAAAAAAGACGTGAACAATATAAATTGTTGGTCTAAACTTTAATTTATGAGTGATTTTAGTTCTTGAAGTTTAAAGTAATCTTTTTTAGTCCCTTAGATGGCATGGCTAACTTAAAATTGACATGCATCACTTCAATAGGCACATTAGGAACTTAAAACAATCAAAAAAAAAAAAAAAAATATTACTTTCAATTTTGTTAAGGACTAAAATGATAATTTTAAAGTCTGTAAGGAACTAATAGTGATCACTTTAAGGAACAAACAATTTATTATTATTTTTTTTAAAAGTTCATTTTTGTAAACTAACATCTACTAACTTTATGACATTGAACTCTGTGAATGTCTTTAATGACAATGACACCAAAACTAGAGACATATTTAGCGAAACAAATCTTATAACTTGGCATTGTTGTCGAGATTAACATTATTCCTCCAATGAAGTACTGTGTTGAACCCCATCATAATTTACACTCCATTCTCGCAAAACCCAAGGGCATATTCAACAAAAGCGAATTGAAAATTTTTTTCCATGTCCATTATACAAACATATCAAGCTTATGTATTGTATTGTATTGTTGAGCTTTATTAGATCTAGATTTTGAGAGAGAGAGAGAGAGAGAGAGAGAGCCCGTTTGGTAGGAGAGTTTAGTTGTTGGTTTTCAAAATTATGTAAAAATTGTGATTTAAAAAGTTTTGTGAAAACATGTATTTAAAGTACTTATGATACAAATTTTTTTTTCTCTCTTCCTCTCTCCTCCTCTTCCCATCTCCCTTTCTTTTCCAGAAATGTTGAAGTAGTCAAAATCTCTTTTCTTCATATCTTTTTTGCAAAATCCTCTAAAAGACTTGCAAATTTTACAAAGAAATCCTAGCAAAGGGTTTTCTCACATATCCAAACCAACCATCAATGGAACCCATGACACAAAATAGTGAGCAACCCATGCCATAAACACAGATCCACCCAAATCAATTTCAACCTAGTGTGGAAACAATGGAAAGTGTCGAAGTTGCTAACTAGTTATATGGTCTAGGAACCATGAATATAGTATCCTTTCGAGGAAGGACCATTGATCTTACTACCAGAGTATGGATTCGGAGTTTAAGTACGATTTTGGAAAGGTGTTAGGCACTTAAAACCGCCCTACCTTAAGGTTGACTTCCTCTCATTGTGTCTTATATCGTAACCCTATTAAAAGCATGTTCAATACTTGTATTCTAACTCACACACACACTAGCATACATCTAAGCATACAAATGACATCATTATCCCATAACACATACCTATCTATCTATAAAGCAATAAGAAACTCAACCACACATTTATACAAACCCTAGCATACAATCTATCATGGCATCTCATCAAACTAGCATACAATCTATCATGGCATCTTATCGAACTAGCATACATTTATCATGGCTTTTCATATTGAAGCATAAATCCTGGCATTCATCTAATCATGCATATCATCACATCATAAACCCTAACATGTTATCATCATACATACCATCCACATAACATTCATCTAGCATCATATCATACATCTCATCCAAGGCAGCAACATATAAATATCAAAGGATCACATTAGGAACATGAAGATCATTAAGAACACATTGTTCGGCCAAACACATTCAAGCTTATCATCAAACCATGTTATCAAACAATATGCATGTACATGTGAATGCATGACTTACCTCATTGCACCACAGCACCTATGACATTAATGAATGGACATGTGAATGAATGACATGGCATTAAAACTAAGGAACAAGAAGATAAACCTTAATCTAGCATACAATGACAAACAAACATGTGAACAAAGAAAAAGGAACTCAAAAGCATATAAGAAGGTTAAAACAGAGGCATATTAGGTAAAGCAAACAAAGCAAAAGAAACAGGAAAATCACAATTAGGGTTTTTGGGCATGAGTATGTGTGCGCATACATAGGCCTGCATACGCAGGCTAGTTGTATGCATATGCATACTTCAAGCTTGCGTGTGCATACAAAAGTATGCATATGCAGACACGCTTGAACCTTAACCCAGAAAACAGACAAGAAGAAAAACAAAGCAAGACTTGAACAGACAAGAAGAAAAACAAAGCAAGACTTGAAAGGTTAAATCTAATAGCCTAACATGCTTAAAAATATAAAGAAAACATAAAACTAACCTAAACAAACATATATAAATATAAACTAAGCAAAGAAATAGATTAAAAAATAACAAGAAGGCAGAAAAGAAAAGGAAAAGAAAAAGAAAAAGTTAAGCTCAATATCTCAAACACGAAGCTTTTCAAGCTTGATTTTGACCATTCCCCTCAGTCAATCTATTCACAAATCAATAGAAATGTGATTAGTAATCTTAAACTCAAAGGATCAAGGCCAAAAAAGGCCCAAATCAAATAAAAATTGACTTGAAGGTGTTTGTGAAAAACTCCCTATTTGATTCACTATTTCTAGTGAATCCTAGGTTTTCCCTTAGGATTTTCTGTGTGTTTTGAAAATATACCATGTAAAACTTTATATAGTTGAAAAATAGGGATTTGGAATGACTCCCAGACGATGTGGAATTCATTTCAAACCTCAGTCTTTAATACAAAAAACTTGCTTTTTTTTTTATTTTTTTTTTTATGTCTCTGAAAACCTAGCTGCGTACGCAGACTTACGCCTACGTACGCAGGCCAAACCGTGGATTTTCTTTGGCCTTTATTTTTCAAAAATAAATTTTTGCTCATTAAAAGTTATATTTTCCATTTTAACACTTCTCAAGTTAATTTAACATCTGATTGGGCCCTAAACCAATCTTGGGCCTTAGAATTTGGGCATCATTAGGAAATGGTAGCCCGAGTCGTAAGGGATACAAAATGCAGTGTCTACACCCAGCAATTTCAACTAGCAAATATTTCACTTCAATCTTGTGATACCCAAGCCACCAAAAAAAAAAAAAAAAAAAATAATAATAATAATAATAAAACCCAAAACCACAGTATAAAGCAATCTCACTTCACTGAGCATTGCAACGGAAACCCTTTTAAAAGAGACTTGGAATCTTGATCTAAAGAAGAAGAAAAGGTACCTGATGGAAAAAGACGAAGAAGAAATGGGACAAGAGAGATGGCCTAAAGAGTAAAGAGAGAAATTGGACAAGAGAGATGAGTTGAAGAGTCATGAAAGAGAGAAAAAAAGCATGTTAGGTGTTGTATTTGTCAAGTTAGATTTTGGTGGGTCCCACAGTTTTCACATTATTTACAATAATACCATTAAAAACAGTTATTCGAATGCTAAAAACTACTCTTTAGGAGTTCTCTAAATATATGTTTAATCACCTAAAATGAAAACTGCTATCTAAGAGCATCCCCAACGAGGTTGCTAAATTGACAAAAAAAGTCAATTTTTTTTTGTCAATTTAGCAACCCATTCTCCAAAATTGTGGCTACAACAAAGCAGCTACACTAAAAACACTTTGAGCTACAGTGAGCCGCTAGAGATAGCACCTCATTGTAGCTTAAACTAAAATAATAATAATAATAATAATAATAATAATAATAATAATAATAATAATAATGTGGGTTGTTGAAAAATAGTAGTATTTTAATCTGTTAATGGTTGTGGTTGTTATTTATTGTATTAGATATATTATTTTATTGTGTTGTTTATATTATTTTAATGTATTGAATGTTAAAATAAAATCTTTGATGTTAGTTGTATTATAAAATGGGATGTTAAAATAGATAAAGTAATGTTTGGAGTTGCTAAAAACTAAATTTTATAGATGTTTTACTGTAAATACCCTTATTTGAGTATCCTTATCAAATACATAACTTAAAGTGGGGCCCACGTGTTTAGGCATTTAAAAGGGAGCTTCACACACATATATGCTTATATTAGGTTAGAGTATACTTTTTATCTTGTATCAAAATAAAAAAATAACTATAAGCATCCACATAAATTATATGAATATATGCATCCTAAATTTCAAAATTTTATAATCAACACCGTTTTGACATTAGAATGTACTTTCCACAACAAACTTTGATAGAATTAGAAATGTGCACCCTATACAATGAGACCATTAGTTTACACCACTAACTTGGACTCTAATTGATGGCGGGGGAATATCACAAATTTTTCTTGAATCAAGATTTTGAATGATATATATTATGATTTTTAGGGTACACATTACAAATACTGTTTTTAATTTATGGTGGATAGTTGCAATAAAAAAAAAAAAAAAAGTTTACATGGGTAAGAGCATCCACAGTGGTGCTATTTTTTAGCTATTTGGCACAACAAAAAGTTATTTTATCTATTTTACCTACTTACTTTACAAAACATCTAATAGCAGTGAATCTATTTTAGCTCTCCGCACAATAAAATAATATAAACATCACAATAAAATAATATATCCACTACAATAAACAACAATCACAACCACTGCAACCGCTACCGTTGCCACTATCGCTACCACCGCCACCGACTCTTCCACCGCCGCTGCCACATGATAGCAAATAATTTTCTAGTGTTAACAAGTGATTTTTTTAACCCCAAATTATACTTATACATTTTTTTTTTTACTAAAACAATTTCTCAATCATCATTATAGCAAATAATCATCTAGTGTAATAATAATATTTTGTTTTAACCCCAAATTATATATATACAAATTTATCTTTTGACAAAAAAAAATTTCTCAATCGTCATGAAAGCCTATTATCGTTTAGTATAACAACATTTTTTTTTTTAAACCAAATTGTTGTGAAAATATTGTGGTAGCATTTCTCAATTAGGATTTTTTATTTTTTATATTATTTTTCCTTTCTTTCATTTCATTTTCATCCATACGTTTCATTTCTTTTTTTCTTGTTTTTCTCCTCCACACACGTGTCGAGTGTCCTATCTCTACCCCCCCCCCCCTTCTTTTATTTTATTTCTTCCTCATTCAAGAACATTCCAGCGAATCCAGCTCTCATTCTCTCTTTTTTTCTCCAGCTTTCTCTTTTTCATTTTTCGTTTTTTTACTTGATTCCAAAACATTCACTAGCTCTCTTTGCGATAAGAAAAGAAATAAAAGAGGTATAGAGAGAAAGAACAAGAGAGATGGGTCACTATGCTATTGATCATCTTTGTCCCCAATGCAGTCCAGATGAGTCAGATGGCTTCTGTCTTTAGTCTTTTTTTTTTTTTTTTTTTTTTTTTTTTTCTTGCTTTTATTGTTATGATTTGATTAATTTTAAAATTGTGTTTTTGAGTTTGTATTCTGATAATCTGATTCTACTCTGAGAGCTTGAGAAGAGAAGAAAGAAAAGAAATAGAAAAGAGCTGAGAGCTTTGTCTTTGTGTGATAAACGAAAGAAAGAAAAGAAATAGAAAAAGAATTAAATAAAGAAAGAGAAGAAATATTATTTTAATGCTAGTGGAAATAAAGATTTTTTTTTTTGTTTAGCTTCAAGCTGTAGTACACAGCTGCGTACTGTAGCTCTGAAGCTAAAATATTAGCTATATCTTCACTATTGTAGAACACTTTTTGTATTTTGGTGAAGCTAAAATAGCAATATAAATATTTAGCTTCACTATTACTAGTGCTCTAAGTACAATGGACTATGCTTGAGATTCACATGGTATCATACCAAGTGTTGGATAAGTTTGATTCTTCTATTTTGCAGAGCTTGCATACACAATAGAAGTGAATGAGAAATGTGATGTTTATAGTTGTGGAGTGTTAACATTAGAAGTAATTGATGATGCTTAGATCGTCAGCAGAGATGTTTGTCCAGAGGGATGCCTTCCACAGCTAATCCAGATCCTGAAATAAGCCCAACTATGGAAAGGAAGAATGTGATCACCGGTGTGGTACCAGCCACAGAGCCTCCGATGCCAAAGTTAGAATAGATGGAGGTGAAAGAAAGTAATGTTGATGTTTTAGATAATTTTTGTATGTACCTTTTTATTGGGTATTGTCAATAGATATATATAGGCTCTTCCTTCTAGCCATTGGTTCTGCCTTAATGGAGATATCATTGCTGAATTTGTAACACCCATGTGGGGTGTTAAATGGATAGATATACTTCCAACGGTACG
Organism: Quercus gilva; assembly: GCA_023621385.1. Taxonomy (NCBI): domain Eukaryota; kingdom Viridiplantae; phylum Streptophyta; class Magnoliopsida; order Fagales; family Fagaceae; genus Quercus; species Quercus gilva. The sequence continues at coordinate 47,645,604 of CM042480.1, read as the reverse complement.
GAAGTTCATTACTGATCTTGTAACGCTTCGTTATGTTGAAGGGACGTTGGTTTACCTTTGCCAGGTATTCTTCTAGGGTCAGGTTGAGACTGGGTCGTCCTCATCCATTGTCCTGATTCGGTGGACGAGTATATTTTTGAGACTATCAGTAATCATGGGAAATCATCCAGGAGACCTCGTTTCATTTCTTTCATCATCATTGTCATCATCAGCAACAACTTCAACCACCCACGATATACAATTGAAGGATATTTTAGACCAACGTCTCAAACCTCCTAGAAATCAAGTTGCATTCAAATTGGTATTGATTGCTAAGCTTGCATTGGCATGCCTGGCAACCAATCCAAAATCTAGGCCAACCATGCAAGAGGTTTCCAAGAAACAATCTATTGAAAAAGCACCTACATTAGAGGTGGTCGACATGCTTACCTGGAGTTTACAATTTAACAATGCTTGATGTAGTAATTATGTGCATCTTTTCTCCTCTCTCTCTCTTTTTTTTTTTTTGGGGGGGGGGGGGGGGGGTGGGGGTGGTGTTGTAATCTATTAAGGTTAAATAATAGCGCGTGTTTGGAAATTTTTGTGTCTTCTAATGTAATTGCAATACTTTTTTGTGTTCATTTTATTTAAGTTGGGAAAATTTTGTGTCAATGTTTCTAATGTAATTGCAAGGCCAAAATGGGCTTCTACCCTTTTCTCACAAAATTTCCAGCAAAATATCCCATGTTTGAAACTAATTACGGAAATGCTACTGTTTTGAAGCTCGATTTTCTAAAAATCAAGTTTCAAATGTAAAACTCGATTTTTGGAACATCGAGTTATAGCGAAAGTGGACTTGAATTTTGTTTTTTTGTTTTGTTTTGTTTTTTGTTTTTTGTTTTTTGTTTTTTTTTTTTTTTTTTTTTGTTTTTTTGTTTTTTTTTTGTTTTTTTGTTTTTTTTTTTGTTTTTTTTTTGTTTTTTTGTTTTGTTTTTTTTGTTTTTTTTGTTTTTTGTTTTTTGTTTTTTGTTTTTTGTTTTTTGTTTTTTTTGTTTTTTTTGTTTTTTTTTTTGTTTTTGTTTTTTTTTGTTTTTTTTTGTTTTTTTTTTTTTTTTTTTCTGAAACTCGAGTTCCATGTAAAGTACTTGAGTTCATGGAACTTAAGTTCTACTTGAATTTTTTCAAGGAACTCAAGTTCTATGAACTTGAGTACTTCACATGGAACTCGAGTTCCAGAATTTTTTTTTTTTTAATTTTCAGTTCACTATAACTTGATTGTCCGAAAATCGAGTTTTAAATTGAAACTCGATTTTTAGAAAATTGAGTTTCAAAATAGGGGTATTTTCCTAAATAGTTTCAGATAAAGGGCATTTTGTTGAAAAGTTTTGGCGAAAGGGACAAATGCCCATTTTCTCTGTAATTGCAATATTCTTTTGTATTCATTTTATTTAAGTTGTAATTGTATCAAGCCTTTGAGGTTGAAGAGATGAAAGAAGAAGTTCAAAGTGCTACATTGACGAACTTGGTGGAGCGAGTTTAATTGCAACAGGTGAAAAGACAAGCAAGTTTTATCATGATTTGAAATCCAGTAACATATAGAGCAATGTTGCTTGAGCGAGATTTACCAAAACTTTCTATGTAAAGTTTTCCCGTCTATTCTAGCAGTCAACCAACCCTTAATTGTACTCAATATAAGAACGACAATAAAACCTATATTTATTTAGAAAATTTTGAGAATACCAAAACCCGATCGAGTGAGTATTCTTTCTAGCCTTATACACCTTCACACCCATCAAACATATCTACCATTGAGAGGAGATCACCATTCAAACAGCAAGTGCAACATACAAAGTTATGTAAATTATTAGAATCATAATGTTCATTGAATTTGCAATTTTTTTAGAATAAATTTTGTACATTGAACGTGTGAAAGACTGAAGCATTTTTCAAAAAATTGTGTACTTTGAACGTACGTTATTATGTAAATTCTTTGAGTAATAGTGTTAGTTGTGCGACCATAATTACTGTAATGTTTTTGTATTCAAGCCTCTATCAAGGTCTTTATGGTTTCCTGCATTCCAATAAAAGCAATCCTATTCTATTAGAAATAGGATGGACATAAGGTGGCAACTTTTTTTCTTTATATAAAGTTGAGGTGTGTGTGGTGTAGGGATGGCAATGGGGCGAGATAGGGTTGAAGGATGGGGTCTTGGCCCCTGCCCCACATGACGGGGAAGATTTTCTTATCCCATCCCCACCCCTTGGAGCCTCGCGAACCCCGCCCCACCCCATAAACTCTACTATTTGTTAATTTGCCCCACAACTATTACAATTTTTGTAATAAAACTTGTTTCATTAATAAAAAAATATACTTGAAATTACAATTAAATTTATCTCATCAAATCAAACTAAATTTTAGCAAAAACTGAATAATATTATCTAAGTGTTTAACAAGACAATGTTACAACAAAAACAAAAATCTCATAGTATAACAAATAACGAAATATAGGCAAATAGACACATTGGATAGAAATAAATAAGCTAATATTAATATATTTGTTTAAATAATAGGATTTTAGCGTATGAAAAACATATAATTATAACATTTATCAACGTGGAGCGGGGATGGCGAGGGCAGGGTGGGGCAGTGTGGGTCTAAAAAGTCTAAACCCATCCCCGCCCCGCCTCATGGTGCAAGGCTAAAATCTCGCTCCTCGCAGGACAAAGTGGGAGGGACAGGTCAAGTGAGTGGGGCAAAATTGTCATCCCTAGTGTGGTGTTATGTGAGAGCAATGCAAGCCGCAAGAGAGTCTGACGCAGAGAGAGAGAGAGAGAGAGAGAGAGAGACCTTTTTTTTTCCCCCTATCCAAGACATACACAAGAATGATAAATTGGTGGCTACGAGTTGAGGCATATATTACTACTTCACTGGATTCTCATTTTTATATTTTCTCAATTTATTATGAGCTCAATTTTTAGGCGTAAAATTGGGTGTTGTAATATCTATTTTATTATAGATATTAATCAATCTTGTCCACGTAAATTTTCCATGTTGGTGTGAACATTTTTTCTTGGTGCTTATGTAATTTTTTAAATTCATCATTACTTAAAAGTTATTTAATTTAATTCACACGCTGGGACGGAAAACGAAAAATTCAATAGCATGCTTTTCAGATTATAGACTCGGCATTGCTGCTTGTTGAATTGATTAGAAGTAGCCCAACCTAAATTTTATGAAAGTTTTGATCTTCCAATAACCATGCTTGTTAATATAAACGGAGTATATTCAATTTGGCAAGTTACGGCTCTTAGGCTTCCTCCGATCCGATGGGAAGAAAAACATATGGTGGTTTGGGCTCTTCAAATCTACTTGGATTGAAACTAAGAGGATCTTAAAAATAATCATCATTATAATGGGTTCCATATGTTGTCCACAGTACCTGCAAAGAACTACTAACAAACCCAATGTCAACTATTTCGTAATGGGAAATTTCAACATTTTATCTTGTTAATTTTGTCTTATTTTCATTATGACTCAAGTTTTTGTAATTCGCCGATTTGTTAATGTAACATAGAAACTTGACTAGAATAGATTGAACCAACATATATACACGTCCCACTGATAGGATGGTAAAATGATGGTTGTCAGGGTCATTTCCAGTTGCATGCCATAATTGGCGTTAAAAAATCATGGTGTTGAAATGCTAGCAAACTACAATTGGTCTATCATCTATACTTAACTATATATGAAAGGAGGTAACTCCTCTGTTTTGATGTCCAGTGCTGGCAAGTTGTAGAATCTGAGGTGATCGAGGCACGGAAGTGTTAGGCGGGTGGTAAGAGAATTTCTGTCATTTAGATAAAGGGTCATGAAATTTCGATTTTTTGTTTTCTCTATTCTCCTCATATTGTTTGAAGAAATGCTTGAACCAAACTTTTTATCATTTGTTATCAGGAAATTTGGGAATGATGTAGCTAAAATATGAATCTTATAATAAGGAATTGATTTTGTTGTGATTTGTGAATAAATGTGGAAGACAAAGCTTGCATAAATATATATTTTAATATTACTATCCTTTGTTTGGCGTAAGCCTCATTTAAAATGAGTTTTTATGACAATAATTGAATGTGATTGCAAGAAAGATATAAAAATTATATGTCTGTTTCACTTGACGGCACATTGTTGAGCGTGGATTTCATGATATATAATGTTCAATTGGCATGTTCAAGATATGCGTGCACTGGTGAAATACCGCTTGCAAGATGATCCATATTTATGTTCTTGTCTTAGTTTGATTAGCAAAATGATAATTGAAAACCCACCTTACCTAGGAAAAGTGGAAAACGTGGGGCCTAAGATGTTTGAAACCTCGGAAAATTATACACCTTTTCGGTAGAAAGTCAAGCTCATGGTTGTTCCAATTAATAAATCTAGGGAGGTACTGCTGAATCTAGGTGCATTGATTCTTGATTGGTTGAAACAAAAAATATAACACAAAAAAGTTTCAGTGGGGTGAATTAAATTAGGAAGATGGTATATTCGTTTTCAATATTATGTTCACCTGATAGAACACGGAGCTATTTTCTTTCCCAAGCTCAGTTAATAGGCGACGAAGAATGGGAAAAACATAAAGCAAAATAGAAGAAAACAAAAAGATAATGTAAAAGGAATCTTTTGAGCTTATCTCTAAGAAATGGAGCCCATGACAAATGAGTCTACATACTTCGAGCCATTCATTCTCTTCTCTTGTTCGTCCCTCTTCCTTTGAAGTTAATGGCCACAAATAAATTTTCACAACTTAAATTCACAGCATCTTTGGTACACAAATAGCTCTCCAATTCTATAGCTGCTTTACTAGTCATGTTCAAATACATCATCATCCTCATCTTTGCATCATTTTCTGCTTCCTTTGTTACTTCATCTCCAACAGCAACAACAGAAGGACAAGAAGTAGAGGCGCTTCTAAAGTGGCAAGCAAGCCTTGACAACCAAAACCAGTCTCTCTTTTCTTCATGGGTTGGAAACAGCCCTTGCAATTGGAGTGGAATTTCTTGCAATGAGTTTAGAAGTGTCATACATATAAACCTCACAGGTTCTGGTTTAAAAGGTACTCTCCATGCTTTCAGCTTCTCGTTCTTCCCCAATCTCTTAGGTCTTAATCTCAGCAACAACTCACTATATGGAACTATTCCTTCATTCTTAGGTAACCTTTCTAAGCTCATCTACCTTGATTTGTCTTGCAATCAACTATTTGGAAGAATACCATCCGAAATAGGCCTAATGAGAACTCTACGAATAGTTTACTTATTTGAAAACAATATTAATGAATCCATTCCCTATGAAATAGGAATATTGAGCTCGCTCAGTGAGCTAGCTTTGTTTAAGAACAATTTAACGGGTTCATTACCTGCTTCAATAGGAAGTTTGGGAAATTTATCCACTCTTTTACTTAATAACAACGGACTTTCTGGAACAATCCCCCAAGAGATAGGAATGCTAAAATCTCTAAGCGAGCTTGATTTGTCAATAAACAATCTAACAGGATCAATCCCTACATCTATAGGAAACTTGGCAAACTTAACTGTTCTATTCCTTTTTAGCAATAACTTTTATGGATCCATTCCTTCTGCTATAGGAAACTTGACCATTCTCACCAAGTTGCGCCTTATGGGAAATCAATTATCCGGACCCATCCCACGAGAATTTGGAAACCTCAAATTTCTCACCCATCTAGGATTGTTCATGAATAAACTGAATGGCTCCATTCCTGTAGAAATGAATAATCTTACACATTTGAAGTACTTGGTGTTTAGTAACAACATGTTGTCTGGTTCTCTTCCACAACATATATGCATTGGTGGATCACTTGAATTGTTCACAGCACATGACAATTATTTGACAGGCCCCATCCCTATAAGCTTAAGAAACTGCTCCAGCTTGTATAGATTAAGGCTTGAAAGAAACCAGCTAACAGGAAATATATCAGAACAGTTTGGGGTATATCCCAATTTGAACTACATTGACTTGAGTTATAACAATTTCTATGGAGAACTTTCTCCGAAGTGGGGTCAGTGCCAAAATTTACAAAGTCTGAAAATCTCCAACAATAGAATTTCAGGTGTAATACTTCCTCAGCTTGGGGGAATGATTCAGCTACATCTACTTGATCTCTCCTCTAATCATATAGCTGGAGAGATTCCAAGGGAGTTGGAGAGGCTAACATTATTGTTCAACCTTACACTAGCTCATAATGAACTTCTAGGTAGAGTACCACCAGAAATTGGAAATTTGTCCAATTTAAGAATTCTTAATCTGGCGGCAAACAATCTAGCTGGATCAATTCCTAGGCAGTTAGAGGCATGCTCCAACTTACAGTACTTAAATTTGAGCAAAAATAGATTTAGAGAGAGTATTCCCTATGAAATTGGCAACATATACTCTCTGCAAAATCTTGATCTCAGTCAAAATTTACTTATGGGAGAGATACCACCACAGCTTGGAAATTTGGAAAACTTGGAAACATTGAATCTTTCTCATAATCAGCTCTCCGGTTCCATCTCATCGACTTTTGCTGATATGTCAAGTTTGACGAGTATTGATATATCTTACAATCAGTTGGAGGGCCCTCTCCCCAACAGCAAACCATTCCTTGAGGCTCCAATTGACGGATTCCTTAATAATAAAGACCTGTGTGGAAACACTACAGGTTTGAATGCTTGCCCCTCAACAATCAGTAACAGCCCTAATGGCAAAGAGAGTAGAAAAGTTGTGATTTTGATTTTAGTCCCTTCTTTTGGTGCCCTGCTTCTTATTTTCAGTGTAGTTGGGTTTCTTTATGTTCTTCTTAACTGCGGAAGGATGAGGAACAATCAGAACAGTCCAAGAGAAGCACGGAATGATAATATGTTCACAATTTGGAGCTGTGATGGGAAAATGGTGTATGAAAACATCATTGATGCAACAGAAGAATTTGACCCCAAATATTGTATTGGAGTAGGAGGGTATGGAAGTGTCTATAAAGCTGAACTGGCAACAGGTCAGGTAATTGCAGTGAAGAAATTTCACCCATTAGAGGATGAGGGAATCGCCAATCTAGATAGTTTTGAGAATGAGATTCGTGCATTGACAGAAATTCGACATTGCAACATTGTAAGGCTTTATGGGTTTTGTTCACATTTGCGACACTCATTTTTGCTTTATGAGTTCTTGGAAGGGGGAAGCTTGGAAAAGAAACTTAGCAACAAGGAAGAGGCAACAGAATTTGGATGGATTAAGAGGATAGACATTGTTAAAGGTGTGGCCGAAGGTTTATCCTATATGCACCACGACTGCTCACCTCCAATAGTTCATCGAGACGTATCATGCAAGAACATCTTGTTGGACTTAGAACACAATGCTCACATCTCAGATTTTGGCACAGCTAAAGTTTTGAAACCAGACTCATCGAATTGGTCTTTATTTGCTGGCACGTTTGGATATGCTGCTCCAGGTAGTTATTTTCTATTGGCATGGCTGATCTCTAATCAGCCCATGTGCATTTCATTTGTTTTACTACTAATCATTGTTTTTGGAGGTACAGTGAGCTTATCATCTCATTAATGTAAAAGAACCCATGAATTTATAAAAAGTTCAAAGATAAAGCCATGTACATGATTGAAATTAGACATGTACATGATTTAGATAAAAGATCAATGAACTTTATAAAAAGTTCAGAGATAAAGCCTGTATTGAAATAATCTCAAATCCTTTATAAAAAAATAAAAATGTAAAGCAGCATCACAATTGTTTTGGCAAAAAGAAGACAATGGTTGGGTTTAAATGTGCTTTGTTCCCTAGATTTGCATGGTGCAGGAATATAGGTACCACCATTTTAGTCCAAAAGATGAGGAAAACTGTTACTGAGATAAATTTTTTATTTTCAACTTATCCACCGTCATAGTAAATGAAGAAGCTAAAGGGATGCAATCCAACAATAAGATATATAGCAACTAGAGGTTACCTTCTAACCATACTCGAAATGGATGAGCTGATTTCTTTGGTTTTGCAGAACTTGCATATACGATGGAAGTGAATGAGAAATGCGATGTTTATAGCTTTGGAGTGATGACATTGGAAGTGATCATGGGAAAGCATCCGGGAGATCTCATCTCACTTCTCTTATCATCATCGTCATCATCAGCAACAACTTCAACTGCCCATGGTTTACTATTGAAGGATGTGTTGGATCAACGACTTGAACCTCCTAAAAATCAAGTCGCAAGGATGATGGTGTTTGTTGCAAAGCTTGCATTTGCATGCTTGGAAACTAATCCTCAGTCTCGTCCAACCATGCAGCAAATTTCCCGGGAGCTATCTATCAAAAGATCACCTTTGTCAGAGATGTTTGACGAGATTACCTTGGGACAATTGTTGGTGTGATCATGCTCAAGTGTATTCCACACTTTTTTTTTTATTTTTATTGTACTGCATTGGTACGAGTTATGCAAATTAGAATATTGCTCGTTTGGATCAAATTTATAATATAATAAAAAAATTAAAAAAAAAAACCTCTCAATATATGTTGAGATGATTAGTCTGGAATAGAATTGAATTGAAGAGCAAAACGAATTTGAGGCGATAATTAAATAAAAATTAACAAAGAGATTCATTATTCTTTGGTTGGGAAATAGTTTTCTTTGTGTCATAATAATTGTTGTACTTGTATTAGTGGTGGAGCCAAACGAACTATAACAAAATTCTAGCGTGTGTGTATGTATATATATTCATGTCCTAATCTCTAACCATGTTTTAAGACGAAGGAAGCAATATCTATTTCTTTAGCATTACACCTCTGAGCATTTTTAAGGGTTTAAAAACATTTGTGAAAAAGAATTAAGAATTAAGAATTCTTTTTCTTTAATAACATTCATCAAGTGTGAATATTTTCCACTTTAATTACTCATATTTTGAAATATAAACTATTAAAATTTATAAATTACTTATATAGAAATTTTTAGTTTTTACAAAAGAAAGTGTTAACAGTGAAGTGTATGCAATCAAACAAAATTAAACAATTAAATTGAATTTATCTTTATCTCTCAGTACCTCAATATAATAGTTACACATATTACAATGATCAAAACCTAATATAAAATAAAATAAAAGAACATGAAGAGATTTAGCTGTAAAAGTAAAACATAAATAGTTACAAAACATATATACACAGGTAACACAACTTGGTTAACAAAACACTTTACACATAGAATAAAATAATAGAAAAATTAATATCAGCAAAACATTTAAGTGCAAGCAAGCTGTAAAACACAAACCAAACAGTTATCAAAGTCTTTTGTGGAATTTCGCACTTTGCACACACGGTTTTATATACAAACAAAACCAGAGAGTTGATTGCTGAGAGCGAGAGAGAGACAGGTTAGCAAAAAAAAAGAAAAAAAAAGGGAGAGAGAGAGAAAGAGAGTGAGAGAGACAGACCAAACTGCTATTACTGATTTAAAGGGAGGTGGGCTGGAACTCAAAATCAATTTGAAAAGAAACACCGTGTAAGGATTTTCTCTTTATTACGAATAGCTCAATAAGCATATTTTACGCCAACTGGGGATGGTGCAGTTAGTAAGGTTGGGCATTTCGTGTAACTTACATAAGTTCGAGTCTTACCATCAGCAGTCCTTCGTTCTCTGTTGGAAGTTGGTGTAACAAAGTTAACCCCATTTTTGCTTACAAATAATAATAATAAATAAATAATTTAATTTACATTCTCATAATCTCCAAGGGTATGTATAACTTAGCGTTTACTAAGTTAAATTTGTACTGAGCAATGCTACAGTCACAAATTATTTTACGATATTTTTACAAATTGTTAATATGACTAACTTATTATTGATTTTCATCTAGACTCATTATTAACATTACTTTTTCATTTATCAATAATTATTCACCATGTTAACAATTTGGAAATTTTTTTTGTAAAAAAGTGTGTATCTTTAGTATTACTTTTTCTTGATTGGACAAAGTTTAATTATAAAATTAGTTGTAACCTTAGGCTATAACTTAGTGTTTACTACGTATAATTTCTTGTTGAGTAATGCTACAGTTACAAATTATTTTAATTATAACATTTTTACAAACAGTTGATGTAGCAAATTTCTTATTGGATTTCATATAGACCTACCATTATTTTTTTTCATTTATCAATAACTACTCACCACATCAACAGTTTGTTAAAAAAATTTCAAAAAAAATTTGTATTTCTAGCATTACTCTTTCTTATTTGGACAAAATTTAGCTACAAAATTAGTTGTTACCTTAGACTATAATCTTACTTAATATCTTTTTATTAGAAGTGAATTTTGACAAATTTACCATTGGATTATATTTCTTTTTAAATCATCCATGCTTTCAAAATTCCTAAAAAATTAAAAAACAATAGCTATATTACTAACAAATTGTTTAAATTACAAGTTTTGTAATTTAAAATTACGCATAAAATATAAACTTATAGATCATATAGTAAATAATATCCGATTGATATAAAATTTGGTATGTATATTAAAAGTATAAAGAATATGCAATCTAACGGTTAGAATTTCAAAATATTGAGTAAGATTAATTTTTTAAAAGAAATTGTAACCTTCAGTTATAACCAATTTTGTAACTAAACTTTATCTTTCTTTTGTTTTTGTAATGCTGTAAATAAGAATTTTACAAAGTCAGGGGTGGCCTCCTGGCTCCACTAATGGTTGTATGTTCATACAATGATGTGATTTTAATATTCAAATATGGATACAAATAATTTCAAGAATTTTACTACAATCTATAAAGACTATGCCTTGTCTTAGGCAATTAACCAAATAGTTGGTATGCACATTGAGAAACATATTCAAATGTGTAAAACTCTCTCTCTCTCTCTCTCTCTAGCGAAACTTAAATACCCACTTCTAATAACAACTAAATATTAAACAAACCAAATGATAAAAAGAGCGAACCTATGATCAGGAATGTATTTTAATGTGATCAAAATTGTACTTTGGTAATCTGTAATTGAGGAAAAGAACCATTAGAGGAAAAAAAAGTAAAAAAAGAAAAAGAAAAATCCACCAAAAGAGTAGCAAAATAGAAGAAAAACTGAGTATCACAAGCACATTGAAATACATAGTGAACTTCGATAGGTGATGTGTTGGATAACAATCTTTTATCTTGGGAAGCACATCTCAATCTTACAAAAGCAAGTTCACATTTTTATCAAGGGTGTCTTTTCTATTCTTGCTCTTGTTTTCTTATGAAAACCATGTACTCTATTATTGTATAAATGTTTAGAGTGGTGTTGCACATGCAAAAATAAAGAACTTAAATTAAGGAGATAGTGGAAAAGACTTTGATACCGAAAATAGACGAAGTCTTTATAACCCTCCTCTATATCTCCTAACCTAAACTCTAAAAGCTCCTCAAACCACTCTCTACATTCTCCCCATTCATCTTCCTTTTTTCAACATACATTATCCCATTCAAACTCCCAATAACTCTCACCCCACAATCCAACGAAAACCCAATTGACATAAGTGGTACAGGAACCTCATTGAATATATATGTGACCTTCATCCTTCCATAATCATACACATTCATATACCCATCCAATCCCATACTCAAAACCCTATACTCCCTCCCTTCCTCCGCACTCTCCTTCCCAAATCTCCATACACAAACTAATGTAACAGTCTTTATATAACTCTCCATCAAATGAACCATCTTCTCACCTCCAATCAAATCTCATATCTTAACTGAATTCCCACCCGCTGTAGCAACTAACCCCTGAGATGGCAAAAAACCCACTCTCAACCGGTTAACCTCCATAACTGAGTTTGAACCTATCACTCTCACATCCCACAGCTTAACCGTATGATCATATGACCTAGTGACGCACATTTCATTACTGACAGGTGAAAAATCATCACAACGCACATAATCCTTATGACACTAAAGCTCTAAAAGTGGGATCTTAGAAGTAACATCCCAGTACTTAACAATAGCATCATCGCTACCAAACCAAATGGAGGTTAACATTAAATTATGAATATATATATATATATATATCAAGGTGATATTATTGGAAAGGGAAATGCAAATAATATATCCTATTCATTCATGACTAAAATAAAATTGTTAAGATTCTTTTTTTTTTTAAAAATCTAATGGTTTAAATTTAGTCCTTTAATTTTAACTATAATTGTCAATTTAGTTCTTCATGTTAAAATTATTATCAATTTAGTCTATCTAATTCTAATTCTTTGTCAAAAAAAAAATAGTCAATCTAATTCTTTGTCTAAACATTTTAGTTAGAAAACAATATTGTTTAAATGTTCTTTTTACTATGAATAATTTAACTAAAAGCATTCATAAGATTATTTAAAACATCTTTCTGTTTGATTAATATTAATTTGAAAATTACTTAAAAGACTTCATGTACTAATAGGTTTGGACAAATAATTAAATTAACTCATTTAGTTATTTACTAATAGATTTTACAATTGAATAATTATTTACTTACTTTCCAACATATACAACTTGCATATATTTATCAAAATTTATAACATACAGTAGAAAGAATATATAGGAAGAACAATCAAAGTAACTTAACCTCAAATGTGTACCAAACTAAAGAATCATACATAAATTGAAATAACAACGCTTAACTCCATAATCAGTGTAGCCTAAAAATATTTTTAAACAAGTTTTAAATCAAGTGATTTCATTCAATTAATATAAAATATATTCAGAGTATACCCAACCCAAAAGAGGAAAAAGAAAAGAGGAAAAAGAGGAAAAAGACTATCACAAATCTTAGATGACAAGGTGTTAGGTCTTCAAATTTCTTAATTGCCGAATGATTATTATAACAAATCTTAGGTGGCAAATTATTATTAATGGGTAAAAAAGTGGCATAAGTGATAAACCAAGATTAGAACCAATAACAACTTGCCAAGTAGGATTTGTTGTAAAATTGTTATAGATAAGACATTTTTCTAAAGTATGTGTGTGCGTGTGTGTATGTGTCTATATTCATGTATGTCCATATCTAACAATATGAAAGTTGTTGACCAAAGTGGACCAAAGTGGACCAAAGTAGTATGAAATAGAGTGAAGTAGACCAAAATGGACCAAGGTGAACAAAATAGACTGAAGTGGACCAAAGCGAACATATATATATATATATATATTCTGAAGTGTATGGTTTGTAGTATTGTTTGTAAGCATTATAGGATTCTAACTTACAGTGCAGAGACTTCAGTATGTTTTATCATCTCTCTCTCTCTCTCTCTCTCTCTCTCTCTCTCTCTCTCTCTCTCTCTCTCTCTCTCTCTATATATATATATATATATATAATGAATTCAACTTGATCAGAAAGCACCGATACATCTACCACCCAAACTCCAACAGAATTGTGATAGTATGAGCAAGCCAGAAGTTTTTTGTCATTAATACACTGGTCACCAAGTGTTGACCATCCCATATCAATAGCATCACGACAAATTAATGGCTCCCATGAGTAAACCTACAATTTCCAAGCATGGATGTGATGTTTAGGTACCATCTTCATACAATTTCATTAAACTACATGATAGTGACATTCCAAATCTTCAAACTATCTTCCAACTAGAAAATAGGGTCCTTCCATCGAGATGAAAGGTGATTGCTTCTTTGGTTAATGAATTTTATGTCAAATTTGTTTATATTGTTATTGTGGGTGAACCAGGCTCGGTGGACGGGGCCGACCACACGAGTAAGTCCCGACACAAGGCCTAGGCCCCATTGAGTGTGATGAGCCCGAGATGATTGGGCTAACCACATGAGTAAGGCCCGGCGCAAGGCCCAAAGTCCATTGAGTGTGATGAGTTCTAGATGTCACGGAAGGACTGCCTGGGCTTCCTCACATTGGACCCGACCGTCAGCCGAGCATTAGGAGTTCCGCTCAGCCTTTCCCCGAGGGGAATTAGGAACAATCATAAAAGGATCTCGTACTTAGTCTGAATGAGATCGATAACCAAGAACCATAACGAAAAGAATCCACTACCAAGCACTAACCGGCGTCAGGAACAAGTTCTAAGGGAATCATTTGAATTCGTGAGGATCCCTTGGGATTTTGGGAGATATGGGAATATGTGAGTGAGTGGGAATTAAAATGATGACCACCCCACTCGCTCATGTATATAAAAGGGGGACTAGGCCATTGTTCTGGGGGATGGAAATTTGGGGGTAAGGTGAGTGATCTAGGAAAAACTAGGTAAAGGAGAAAGAAGTAAGGGAAATTGTGGGAGATCATAGCTTGAGAGGGAACAACCAAGCATGAGTTGGAGCCCCATAAGTAAGATTTAGATTAAGCCCACCAACAAATAAGTTGAGGGTCCAAGTGCTTGCTCCTTTAAGCAGTTCTTGCCACCCACAGTTATTATTAATGAATTTCAATTCAACATATGTGGATATTTGTTTATATTGTTATTAATGAATTTTATCTTTTATGTTGAATTTTTTATTTGCTTTCATATGTGCCTGAGATTTTTTTCCTATCTTATTCTTTTATTATGTTTATAATTGATTTTCTTTTGAGTATTTGGATTAATCTCCATATTTATATTGACATTGTTTTCGTGGGTTTGGTTTTTGGGTTGAAATGTCTACTAATTATTTTATATTGTATATGGCAGATGAAGCATCTCTATTTTTTTGGGGAAAAATCAAAGCTTTATTTGGTATGTTATATATAAATTTGTTGAATTTGAAGGATTTTATTTGGTTTTGAAGTAGAATTTGGGAATTCTATAAATTTGGAAGTTTTAAGTCTTGGGGTTTTTGGTATTTGTGTCTCAGTAGGTTGATCTTAATTCCTCACTTTAAATGTTTTTTATTTGGGTTCATGTGTTTTTTTGTTTTCTTAATTAAAACTATGATTTTTGGTTGATTGACTATTTGTTTGGATTCAACATAAAAGATAATTGAATTAGGTTTAATAATTTTAATATTGTTCCATGTTTTGAATTTTCTATATTGTTATTACTACAACTAAGTAGGATTGAGAAAAGTATCGAAATTAAATATTTCTTCATTTTTTTTTTAAATACTAACTAGCAAAATGTCTATAATATGCATATTATTAACCCAATTTTCTATTTCTAAATTTCTTAGATTTATTATAAATAATTTTTAGAGTGTTGTATCAATTCTTAGAGTGTTGTTCTTTTATTTTTCCAAATTTATTATGAACTCAATTTTTAAAAATAAAATTGAATGTTCTAATATATAATTTATTATAGAGATTGATCCTGTTTGACTCTAATTTTTTCCTCCATATTAGAGGGTCTTCCACAAAAAATTGGCATGTTCTTGTGTGATTTTTTTCTTAGTGCTTCTGTGATCTATCATTTTACTATTACGTACTTGGAGTAATTTAATTTAATTTATTCTATAATCTAAAGTATACTTTTCAGATTATAGACATGCCATTGCAGTTTGTTGAATTGATTAGAAGTAGCACAACCTAAATTTTATGAAGGCTTGATCAGCCGTTTGTACTAAAGATTTGATCCTTGCCAATAAACATATGCTTGTTAATATAAAAAGAAGTAATTAACTGGCGTGCACTAAATTAATTTGCATAATTACACTAAGTGTATGAATCTCCAAAGTAGTTTTTTCTCAAAAGTGGATAGTTTAGCAACTCAATTATTATTATTATTTTTTCAAGATAAGATAGTGTTTCAAATTTATGGTGTTCGCTCCATATATGATGATTATGTTTTATCATCAAACCAAGTCATCAATTGATTTTTCATGTAAGCACGAATTGAATATCAAATTTCTTACTTGATGACAAGAAACTTTACTAGTTAAGCTAATTTAGAACTCACATCTACTTAATATCATATACTATATAATAAAAGTTTGGTTTAGAAACCACGGTTGCGCCAAGTGGCTTCATCAAATTGCGGAAATTTTTTTAGATTTTTAGATTGTAAGGACTGGTTTTGCAGCCCGAGCCCAAGGTGTATGGAACCTTGGCCCAGTGAGCCCAGTACAATAAAATTTGTAGAGAGTGGTTTGGAGAACTAGACCCTAATGAATTTGACAATGGCTAGTATGGATTTAAAAATGATCAAACAAGAACGAGAAAAATGGAGCTGAATGAGCTTAATGTCCAAGGAGGAAAATCTAATTATAAATCCATTAAAATGATTATAAGTGCAATTTTGATTACTACAGTATTCTTTCTCTCTTTTTCCCACCCCTTTCTGTCTTTCACATTATACAGTTCCCCTTGGATCATCTTGATTCTACACTTGTTGATCATTTAAGTCCTCACTTGAGTGCCTGTCCTATCAGACACCTTCTCTAACTTTCTGTGAGTTGTTTTAGCCAAGGCAGCACTGTTCAGGGGTCTTCTTCGCATAAATGCAGTCAGAAAAGTAGCTAAATTGCATTAAATGCAGTGGTAACAGCTTTTCTTTTGATACCTCCTAGCTTCCACTTTTTGGTGCACTCGAGATGTACGTTCTGGTCACTAGAATTTCCTGGAAGGTCGTTTTGATCATTAAGATCTACGCTTGACCTATTCTTAGCCTGTCCGAGGGGACACTCCTCCTCAGACCACCTCCCCATTTATGCTCTATTTATAATGTCTTTAACTCAAACAGTTTTGTACTACTCGTTCATCTTTGGGTTACTTACCTCCTCAGACAGGGCCCAAGGCCCAATATGTGATTTGGGCCCTTAACCCCACAATAGCCCCTCAAACCTCCAGTTTTTTCCCTTTCATCCAAGGAGAAAAGTGGGGTTTTAATTTTTAAGAAGTTACACCAATTGATTCCTTGATTCGCACGTGTGAGAGCGTTGTTTTACATGCCCCATAATTGCTCCTGACGTTTCGAAGCCTACGAAGCATCATTAATTGCTCCAGGCGACGCCTTGTTTCCTAAATCTAATGGTGAAGCACAGATCCAATGGCTGAGCTTTTTCTTGGAATTTTGAGCGGAATAACTCCCACTTACTTTTGCTCCCTATATAAAGCGTACGGAGAAATCTTTTCTCCATTTTACAAGTCTTCAAGTTTCTAGAGATATCAAACACTTAAGCTCTCAACAACTCTCTAAGATACACAACCTCTCACACCCTTTCCTCAAGAGATCCTCGAAAACTTTTTCAAAGGTATCAAAGAGTAGCATACATTTTAG
Organism: Quercus gilva; assembly: GCA_023621385.1. NCBI lineage: Eukaryota > Viridiplantae > Streptophyta > Magnoliopsida > Fagales > Fagaceae > Quercus > Quercus gilva. The sequence goes on along the minus strand of CM042480.1, from coordinate 47,628,408 downwards.
TTCTTGTAAATTTACATTCCTGTTGAATACTTCTTTTTCCCCTCGGTCAGTCTCCTTGGCCTTCTAGTTCTCACTTCCTTATTTACAAATCCCAGTCACTTCATCTTAAGTTATCCAAATGGGTAGATTCGAGAGCCTAGTAGATACCCCGCCAAAATAGAAGTTTTTAATCAGAGATACCATATACCTCAAGAAGTCAGCCTACGATATTGTTCACCGAAATAAATTGTTACACATAGAGAGGAAGGGGAAGTCGTCACCCCTATAATAGCCTTCATAAAAGGACGGATGAGCCTTCCTATGGGTAGGATAACCCAGGACTACCTTATTAATCATAGGCTGTGTCCCCATTAGTGTGCACCTAATATGTTTAGGATCCTAGGCTGCGTTGATGCTCTTAACGAGCATCTTAAATTGGGACTCACATGGCACGATGTGGTCCATATGTATGAGTGTCACTCACAAGTCAACAGAGGGTTTTACCTAAAGTCCAAGTTGTCCATTGTCAGGCTTATCTCGTGCCTCCCTAAATCCAACAAAGGGATAAAAGATGACTACCTCATCGCTTTGGGGGCATGGCACGATAGTCTCCATTGCCCAACCCAAGAGAAAGAGCCAAGTAGGATACCTTAAAGTTAGGTTCCTTAGCAAAAGACTTAGATTTTTTAACCCTACCCATGTCCTTTATTTTACTTTCTTTTGATAATGGACTTCAATTATCTAATTGTGTTTGGTTTCTTGGCTATTTCTGTAGATAGGAGGCAAGTTGCCCCTCGGCTTAGTCTTACTAACGTTGTGGCTCTCAACTACCTGCTCTAGTCAAAAATTTTTGTAAGGGAGGACCAACAGTTGTGAGCTGTCCATTTGATCCTAGATTTTGATCCTATTTCGAAGATTTTTCAAAAGGTCAGCCACGCCATCAAAGCTGGTGATCCTTGGATAAATCGTATTGATGTGTCAAAGTAGGACTTCCTGGCCCGAGACAACCTTCCCCCAGTCATACTACTAGTTTATCAAATCCCTCATCCGCTCGTAATACCATTACAACAAGTCCCTCTCGAAGCAACAGCTGTAGCATAAGAGGAAATTGCCTTCTCGCGCTTATCATTAGAAAAAGAGATAGACTAGTTTCATTTTAAAGGGGAAGAAGGAGTACCAGAGAAGCCTGTGGAGCTCTTGGATTCCGAAATTGAGTCTGACAAACTTTCCTCTGCTCGCCCACCAAAGTTAGTTGTCATTCGGATTGATTCAAGCTCAGAGGGAGAGGAAAGGATGGATCTAAAGAAAAGACCTAGCCTGAGAGGTTTGATATCAAGCAGGAATAAAGGGAGAACTTTGAAAGATGCCCCCAAGACCCAAACTTTTTCCAATCTTCCCCCTCCCCCTTCTCCACCCATTGACTTCAGATTGCCCGCCAATCCCAATTTGAAGAAAAAGAGGCCAGGTTAGGACTTAAAAGAATGTGAGGTGGCCCCTCAGAAGGGTTCCAAACAACAGAAGACAAACAAAGACCTTAAGGACAAAAGAGCCTCCTCGGTGGAGAGTAGGAACGAGGTTGAGGTACGCCGGCAGTAGCGCACCTAGGCTCCTCGGATTGAGCTGAAGGGAGCTCTCATCCCTTGGAATGCTTCCATCTGGGAATCCCAGCGAGGGCATGCCAACCACCTTGCTCAAGCCTTAGAGCAACCCCTTCTCCTCCCAAGGATATGGAGGCTCTTCGGGGCACAAGGTAGCCTGATCTATTTATGTCGTTGAAAAGAGACCTCGCCATGGTAAGCTATCTTTCCATCTTCAAACGCTAAGAGTCTCTTCCTTTGTCATCATCATCATCATTTTCTTTTTCTTTTTTCTTTTTTTCTAATTCCTTTGCCATTTTTATGCAGGTCACTCAGCAAGTTTATGTGGCCGAAAAGTGGATTCGAAGTGCCCATAACAAATTTGAAGCTAAGTCCCATTCTCGGCGCGAGTTTGAGAAAGCTCTCGGGACCCTAAAAGAGGAGAAGACGCAGCTAGCCAAAAAGCTGAAGGTATCAGAGCATGAGTGTTAGAGTGCCGTGGCGGGGCTGAAAACTACTGAGGCCTAGGCCGAGGACCAGCACAAGTTGCTCTACACAACAAAGTTGAACCTGGCCACCAAAAAAGCGATGGTTCTAAGTCTAAAGCCTGAGCTACTGAAAGCTAAAGAGGCAGCCAAGGTGGCCAGGGAAGCTGTTAAGGCCACAGAGGAAGCCACCTATGAGTGTGAGGTGGAGGAGACAGAGACAAGGTTGGTCGAGGAGGTGACGATGGTATGCAGGGACTACTGTGCCAAGACGTACTCAGAGGCACTCAATCGGGCAAGAGTTCATGCTAACTTGGAGCCGCAGAGGGCGGAGAATGTCTATTTCTTGGAGGATATTAGAGAAAATCCAACTGCTCCCTCTCCTCTCGCTGCCCTTCCTCTTCCTCTTTCCGAGCAGCCCCCCGTCGTTCAAGACCCTTATCTGGGTGCTAAAGTCCCAATAAGGGCTGCAAAGGAAAAAGAGGGCGTTGTGGGGGAATCTCAATCAAAGGATAAGGGGAAGGATAAAGGTGCTCAGCCACGCGCAGAGGCTAACCCCTCCGAGAATGACCCCACCATCAAGGGCGTGGTATCCAAAGCCAAGGGTGCTGAGTCTAAGTCCAGGGTTGATACCAAAAAGGATTCTCTTCAGACGAAGGCCTAGACATAAGATTTTAATTTTCTCTTCGCGATTTTGTAATGGCATTCTGCCTTCAGATGTATATGCTTTTTTGTTTAATAAAGGAATTTTTTCTTTTTTACTTGCCTTGAAGTTTACTACCGTAACGAATGCCTTTGAATCGTTACTGCTTTACCTTTAATAAAAACTGTTAACAACACACTGCCAGCAATCAGATCAACTACGTACCACATACTTGTACCGTGAACTACCTTTTCTACAATGAAGACCATATCTAGTAGAGATAAGTAATATAATTAGTAAAGAATAAAAGGGGGCAAATATCCTCCATTCTATCCAACGCTTAGATAAATAATTACAGACATGCGTTTGCTCAGAATTACAAGTCCGAGGAGTTGAAAATAATTTTGGGTCTATCTTGGCACTTAGAAAGAAGGTATAGATGTCATTGAGTGTTAATTTCGCCCAAGTATGTGGTCCGAGAGACCTGACATGGCTTGGGATCCGTTTACCACTTAGTAAGATGCCATTGAGTGTTAATTTCACCCAAGCATGTGGTCTGAGAGACCTGACATTACTTAGGATCTGTTTAACACTTATAAAAGATGTCATGGTGTGTTAATTTCCCCATAGCATATGGTTCGAGGACCTCAAACATGACTATCGTTCTATTTAAACACTTATAAAAGATGTCATGGTGCATTAATTTCCTCATAGTATCTGGTCTGAGGACTTTAAGCACGACTATGGTTCTGTTTAAACACTTATAAAAGACGTCATGGTGCGTTAATTTCCCTAGAGCATCTTGTCCGAGGACTTCAGGCATGACTATGGTTCTGTTTAAACACTTATAAAAGATGTCATGGTGCGTTAATTTCCCCATAACATTTGGTCTGAGGACTTATGTTTGAACACTTATAAAAGAAAGAATAATGGGGTGTACAACGCCTTTATACAACAAATGAACCTATTGATAAAGGAAGCTTTCATTAATAATAATACATTTTCAGGTTGTTTACATTCCACGGGCGTGGTATTACATGTTCATCTAGGTTTTCAAGAAAGTATGCTTCTATGCCAGCCACTGAGGTGATGCGATATGGCCCTTCCCAATTGGGTCCTAACTTCCCCTATGATGGTTTCTTTGCGGTACCTAGAACTTTTCTCAACACCAAATCACTGTGTGCTAATGGTCTCAGCTTCACATTGACATCATAACCCTACTTGAGCTTATGTTAGTAATACACCAATTGGACCATTGCATTTTTCCTTCTCTCATCAATAAAGTGTAAGCTCTTCTCTAGCAGCCCGTTGTTATTGCTCAGATTAAAAGAACTTGTTCTCAGCGTCGAGAAGCCAGTCTTTGGAGGGATAACAGCTTCTGCTTCATAAGTCATTGAGAAGGGTGTCTCCCCCGTTGACTTGCGGGGTGTCTTTCGGTTCGTCCACAGGACGTGTGGTAGTTCATCCACCCACTTCTCCTTTGCATTGTCCAACCTCTTTTTGAGTCCGCTTACTATAACCTTATTAACAGCCTCGACTTGTCCATTCCCTTAGGGATAGGCCGGGGTAGAATATCTATTTGTGATTCCCAAGTCACAATAATAACTCTTGAAAGACTTGCTATCAAATTGGAGACCATTTTCCAAGATAAGGGTACAAGGGACCCTAAACCATGTGACGATGTTCTTCTAGACGAATTTTTTGGTGTCCACATCCCTGATGTTTGCTAAAGGCTCAACTTCAACTTACTTAGTGAAGTAGTCTGTGCTGACCAGCAAATATCTCTTATTCCCTACTGCCTTGGAAAAAGGTCCTACAATGTCCAAGTCCCATTGAGCAAAAGGCCAAGGGCTTGACAAGGGGTTAAGGACTCCTCTTGGTTGGTGTACATTTGGCACAAACCTTTGGCATGGATCACACTTCTTCGTATACTCTTGGGCCTCCTTCTGCATGTTGGGCCACTAGTAGCCTTGAGTGATGGTTCTGTGAGACAAGGACCTTCTTCAAGTGTGGCTTCCACAAATACCCTTGCGTAACTCCTCGAGTAATTCTGTTGCTTCAGGGTGTATGCATAGTAGGTATGGCCCAGAAAAGAGCATTTATACAACTTCTGATCCTTGGACAACTAGAACCGAGGAACCTTTCTTCGTATTTTATCAACTTTTGACCTCTCCTCAGGTAGGATATCCTTCTTTAGGAATAGTATTATGGGGTTCATCCAACTAGGCCCTACTCTAACCTGGTGAACGTGAACCACCTCCCTATTCACCTCCGTGGGTTTGCATAGATCCTCCACAAGGATGACTCGGGGTAAGCTTTGCGCCGAGGAGGTTGCAAGTGTAGCCAGGTTATCAGCATGAGTGTTTTCACTTCTAGGGATATGCAACAGGCTGAAAGATTCAAAGCCTGACTGCAAACGCCTAACTTGACTCAAGTACCCTCGCATTCTTTCATCTTTGGCTACAAACTCTCCTTCCACTTAGTCGACGACCAATCTTGAGTCCGAGAACACCTCCACAGTCTTTTCGCCCATTTTTTGAACCATAGTCATTCCTATCAGCAGAACCTCATATTCGGCTTCATTATTTGTGGCCGAGAATCCCAATCTTAATGATTTTTTAATGGTGATTTGTTCGGGAGAAACTATGACTAGCCCCACTCCGGAGCCCCTTTGATTTGTGGCACTGTCAACGTACACTTTCCAGGATAGGGGGCCTTGTTGGGAGATCATGCCAACTGATTTTCTATCAATGTGTTATGTTTCCGTTTCTTCTTCTTACGGGGATTCAGCAAACTCGGCCACCAGATCCGCGATGACTTAACCCTTGATAGAAGTGCAAGGCATGTATTTGATGTTGAAAGCCCATAGGACCATGGCCCATTTACTAATCTTCCCCGTATAATCAGCGCTCCAGAGCAGGGCTCTGAGTGGAAGCTGAGTTAGGACAATAAACATGTGTGCCTGAAAGTAATGGGGAGTTTGCGTATGGCGTGTACCACTGCCAAAATAGCTTTCTCCAATGATAGATAGCGGATCTCGACCTCGTGTAGTGACCTACTCACGTAATAAACTGGCCTTTGTGTGCTGTCATCAACTCGTATTAGGACCAAGCTTATAGTATAAGGGGCCATAACAATATAAGTGAATAAAACTTGTCAACCTTAAGGCTGGACATGATAGGAGGCCGAGAGAGATAATCTTTAAGCTGTTGGAAGGCCAAGGCACACTCCTCGGTCCACTCGAACCCCTTCCATTTATTCATCAATAGGAAAAATGGTCGGCTCCTATTCGTCGACCGAGAGATAAACTGGTTCAGGGCAGTAGTCATTCCGGTCAGTTTCTGAACTTTCTTGGGATTCTGAGGTGGTTGTAAACTATTGATTGCTTTAATCTAGTCAGGGTTAACTTCAATTCCCCTATGGGTTACCATGTAGCCCATAAATTTGCCTGATCCCACCCCAAAGGAACACTTGGAAGCATTGAGCACAACTTGTGTTTCCTCAGAATTTCGAATATGTTTCCGAAATCTCCTAAGTGCTCGGACACTACCTTGCTTTTTACCACCATGTCGTCTATATAAACCTCAATGCTCTTTCCCAACTGCAGTTCAAACATCCTGGTTATCATCCTTTGATAGGTAGACCCTGCATTCTTCAAACCGAATGGCATCACTTTATAGTGGTAGTTTCCTGTGGGAGTGACGAAACTTGTCTTCTCCTGATCATCCAAGGCTAGTGGTATTTGGTGGTATCCTTGAAAGGCGTCTAGGAAGCTCATTCGAGGATGGCTTACGATTGTATCCACCGGCTGGTCTATCTTAGGCATAGGGAAAGGATCCTTTGGGCAAGCCCTATACAGGTCTGTGAAGTCTACACACACTCGCCATTTTCCATTCTTCTTCTTTACCACCACGGTATTGGCCAACCATTCAAGGTAAAATACCTTTTTGATAGCCCCCGCCTATTTTAGTTTCTTCACCTCGTTTTTGACAACATCAGAGTGTTCCCTAGACGAGCGTCGATGAGATAGCTTCTTGGGAGTGACAGATGGATTAACATTTAGATGATGACAGACGAAGTTTGGGTCCACCCCCGGGGCTTCGTAAGCACTCCACGTGAAGACATCAACGTTTTTTCTAAGAAACCCTACTAGCTCTTCCTTCTCTAGAGGAGGTAGCTAAGCCCCAATTCGAAAGAATTTCTCTGGATCGTCACCAATAACAACCTTTACCAAATCTTCACACTTCACCTCCTTAGCCGACCCATCGACAAGCAACGCTAGAGCTTTTAATAGCTATAAGCCCCCTTCGGCTTGGGCTGAGGACTCAGTCTAGGGCTGATGTCAAATGACAGCCACTAGGCATTATTTAGCCACAGATTGATTCCCTAGGATCTCCTTAACCTGGCCATCGGACGGGTATTTCACCTTTTGGTGTAGAGTAGAAGAAACGGCTCCTAGGGTATGGAGCCAAGGTCTGGCCACAATGGCTGTGTAGGGTGAATAAGCGTCCACCACGATTAAGTCTACCTCCACCACTTTTGAACCAGTCTGCACGGGTAGTCTAATTTGGCCATTTGGGATGACGACCTTCCCATCAAAACTCATCAGGGGCGAGCTGTAGGGTGCTAGGTCCTCGAGTCTCAAGTTCAGCCCTTCATACAGGTCGGGGTACATTATCTCGGCGCCACTGCCTTGGTCCACCATCACCCTCTTCACATCATACCTAGCGATTCTAAGCGTCACCACCAAAGCATCATTATGGGGCTGTATGGTTCTGATCTTACCCTCGTCCGAGAAGCCTAGAACTGGTTGGATCTCCATACTAGCCTTCTTTGGCTCCTAATTAGCACTCTCGGCGGACAGCCAAGCCACAGATATCACCCTAGAAGGGCAGGAATCGGTCCTCCCTAGGGTAGCAAAGATGAAGTTTATTGTTCCTAAGGGCGGTCTTGTAGAATCATCTCTCCGAAATTTTGAGTTTGTTTAGCCCCTCTAGCCATTGGAGTGATGCAAGAGTTGCTTTAACTTTTCTTCACGGACAAGTTAGTCCAGGTGGTCCCATAGACTTCTACAATCTTCTGTGGTGTGTCCATGGTCTTGGTGGTATTGGCAATAAAGGTTGTGATTGCGCCCTGCAGGGTTTCCCACCATTTTATTTAGCCATTTGAAGAATGGCTCATGTCTAATCTTTTCCAAAAATTGATGCACTGGCTTTCAAAACATAGCATTGACTACCTAAGGATTGGCAGATTCTAACTACCCAACAAAATCTTTCCGTGGTCGGTTGTTATTGTACTAGTCCGACCTGAAATCCTTCCTCTCTTGAGGGACAACCTTTTCCTTTCCTTTCCCCTGCTGCTGGTCTTCTTCAACCCTTTTATACTTATCAATTTGGTCCATGAGTTGGCATACATTGGTGACAGGTTTGCCAGTTAGAGATTTCCTCAAACCATGATTGGTCGGGAGGCCGAGTTTGAAGGTACTGATGGCCACATCATCAAAGTCACCATCTATTTCGTTGAACATCTCCTAGTATCTATTTGAATACGCTTTAAGGGCTAAGGGCCGAGGAACCCTGCTACAAGTGACGAAGCGGGAAGCAAACGCCTGGGTGAGCTCCTTAAAGGAACTTAGGGAATCTGCTCTCAGGCTATCGAACCATCTCATCGCCACAGGTCCCAGAATTGATGGGAAAACTTTACACATCAAGGCTTCGTCCTTGGAATGGATAGCCATCCTCTGATTGAAGTGGCTTACGTACTCCACGGGATATGTTCTACCGTTGTACATTGTGAAAGCAGGCTGAGTGAATCGTCAAGGCAGTTTCGCCCCCTCGAATTTGCGCATGAAGGGCGACTTGGAGATTTGGTTCAAGGCCCTACTCATAGCGTTGTTTCCCACGCCTTTGCGAGACAGGCTTCTGACCCTCCATTCATGATGGTGCTCCTCTTCATAGGAGAAGGATTCACTAGGCGGGGTTCGAGACCTCTGCCTGTAGTTGACGTACTTCTCGTCATCAGAAGAAGCATCAGAGTTGGAAGGGGTTCGCCTTCTCCGTGCATGGCGCAACTTCCTCTTCAACTGGTCTATCTCTAGTTGCATGTCCTTGTTACTCTTTGCATGGGAGACGTGGCTTCCACCTCAAGATTGACTTTTACTAGTATGTGTGGTATGCACACTTCCCTCGTGGTCACCTCTTTATTCAAGGTTCACAAAAGAGTTGCCATGCTGGGATCCCCTAGACTCTGCTTGGTGTGGACCTGAACCTACCATTGTTAACCGCTGCACTCACTATCACACAAGTTCTCCCCACAGACGGTGCCAATTGTAAGGATTGGTTTTGCAACCCGAGCTCAAGGTGTATGGAACCTTGGCCTAGTGAGCCCAGTACAACAAAATTTGTAGAGAGTTTGTTGGAGAATTAGGCCCTAATAAATTTGACAACAACGGCTAGTATGGATTTAAAAGATGATCAAACAAGAACGAGGAAAATGGAGCTGAATGAGCTTAATGTCCAAGGAGGCAAATCTAATTATAAATCCATTAAAATGATTACAAGTGCAATTTTGATTGCTACAATATTCTTTCTCTCTTTTTCCCATCCCCCTCTCATGGAGGGTCTTTCACATTATATAGTTCCCTTTGGATCATCTTAATCCTACACTTATCGATCATTTAAGCCCTCACTTGAGTGTCTATCCCATCAAATACCCTCTCTGGCTTTCTGTGAGTTGTGGTAGCCAAGGTATCACTATTCAGGTGTCTTCTCCACATAAATGCGGCCAGAAAAGTAGCTGCAGTGTATTAAATGCGGTGGTAATAGCTTTTTTTTTTATACCTCCTAGCTTCCACTTTTTGGTGCACTTGAGATGTACGTTCCGATCACTGGAGCTTCTTGGAAGGTCGTTTTGATCATTAGGATCTACGCTTGACCTATTCTTAGCCTGTCCGAGGGGACACTCCTCCTCGGATCACCTCCCCATTTATGCTCTGTTTATAATGTCTTTAACTCAAACCATTTTGTACTACTCGCTCGTCTTTGGGTTACTTACCTCCTCGGACAGGGCCCAAGGCCCAATATGTGATTTGGGGCCTTAACCCCACATAGATTTTAATATTTTTCTTCTCCTATAATTTCTAAGTTAATAGTTTTGATTATAATCCAAATTCTTTATCTAATCCATCTAATCCTTATTTTTTTTACACATAGTGTATTATAATCCAAAATTTTCATCTAATCCATCTAATCCTTTTATTTTCTTTTTTTCCAGAAAATAATTCTTATTTTTTAAGTGTAGTGTATTATATATATATATATATTAAGCAGCAACTTTCTTATTGTTTAATTACTACACTACACGCATTTATTTGGTTTTTTTCTTTGAGAGGTAAATTTAGTTGGTTGGTGTCATACAACTACAACCTACAATTGTGTCTATCTAAATATTATCAACAAAGCCTAAAATAATAGGATAAAAAGAAAAAAAAAATCCAAAGCATAAAATATTAAAATGTGTAGTTGTGTATGTAGAAGTATAGCTAATCCCATGAAACTAAAAAAGAAAAAAACAATTTCATTGGGAGGATATACACACGGGAAGAATTGATAATAAATTTATTATCTACTTTTTTTTTCAAATATATTTTGTTTTAATTTTTTTTTTTTTGGGATAAATATCAAATTTTTGGATTAAAAAAAAAAAAAAAGCTTATAATATTAACAACTTGATTTTCACGGTATAACAGAAAAAATATTTGTAATTAATGTTAACAACTTGATTTTTATATCAACTTCTTCACAACTTAAATTTATTGTTTTAAATAGAAACAACTTTTTATCAACCTTTTTTTTTTTTTTGGTTGAAGTTTTCCGTGGTTGAAATTTTGTTTGTTGGATAAATATTGGAATGATTATGGACAATAGTTTTATTATACCATGACTCTCATCTTTAGATTTTCAGGTCATTATAAATATTAAGGCCAAATTCATGATTTTTCTTATTAATATTTTGAATGTTCAAGTATCTATCATCGCTTCCAAAAGTAAACTCCCAATTTTGTTTTTGTTTTTGTTTTTTGTTTTTTCAGGGGGTTTTCCTAGAGGTTTCAAAACACTCAATCAAACAATAATCTTGGTATTGAGTTTTTCTCAAAAAAAATTCTTGAAATTTATATTTACACATTTGGTTTTGATAGGGTGAAATTCAGTGCCTCCTCCCTCACTTTCAAAGACAAAATTCAATTCTTATGTAAATTTATCTACTTTTATTTTTTAATGTTTAGTAATTTGAGTTGTTCATGATTCTTAACTATTACATTGAGGTTATCACTTAAATATGCTTTCAATCATTTTTAAAAATTATTGAATTCAAGGTTTTTCATTTAAATATGGGCTTTAATTATGCAAACTTCCTTTATAATATTTTTAGGCATCTCCTTTTATATTAGTTGTGTTAGGTTCTAAAGATTTAAGAATTAAATATTTAGAATCATTATTGTATTGTGTTGGCAATTTGAGATCAAAACATGTCTAGCCTAGGTGTTTAGGCAATGCTTAAATAAGGGTGTTTCAAGTCCAGCTATTTGTAGAAAAGAAAAGTGAGGCTCTACTTTTCTCGACTGGTTGAGAATTAGGCTCGATTGATCGAAAATCGTAGACATAGTTTTTCTGCTGAATTTTTAAAGAGGCCCAAGCTCATGAAAACATTTAGGGTTTCACTTAAACTTCTCCACATATAAAAGGGAAACCCTAGCCACGTTTTGGAGGTGCTAAAGAAGACTTGTGTGTTACTATTTTGTGAGATTTGAGAGGTTTTGTGCCTTCTAACAACACAAGAATCTACTGGAGCTAAAACTACAATCAATGATTTGTAGAACTAGTTGTTGTATCAAGATCAACAAGTGAAGGTGATTTGAAACCTTTGAGTGGAGTCTTAAAGTCATAAGCAAGGCGGGTTGTGTTGCTGTAAATCCAAGAAGAGGAGTCTGTGGATTTGGAGTTTGCACGTGGTCGTGTCAGTAAGTTACTACTGGAGGTAACATTAGATTAAGGGTTAAATATTTTGTAAAAACTTCAATTCTTTTATAGTGGATTTGGTTTACCTTAAGGATAGCTAGGTTAAATCCTCCCCAGGTTTTTACCTTAAAACGATTAGTTTCATTAGTTTTCCTGAGTAATCATATCGTGATGTTATTTACTTTTCCGCATCTTTGCATGATATGATACATTTGTGTTTAACCTAGATCTGAATAATTAAACTAAGTTATCACTTGGTTAATAAATTAGGTTAAACAATCTGTTTAAGGGGTCTAAACGAACTTTCAAGTTGCATAGTTATCTACCATATTCCATTCAATTAATTTTAGACTTATGTATGATTTTTATTTATTTATTAATAAAAGCTTAATCTTACCCAATATTCATTCATTATATAATTTAAAGTAAAAGGTTATTTTGTTTTTAAAAAAATAGAGTAAAAGATTTCTTTATTTTTATTATCTATTTAATTTTAATTAAAATAATTTTTTTTTGTTTTCATTAATTTACACATAATTCTTGATTAAGCCATGCATCTCATGGGTATAATATTAGTGTACATATATATATATATATATATATAAGTAGAGACCCCATGTGGGAGTGCATGAGATTCTGCCATGTGGCACTCTAATTTTACATTTAGTCCTTTTTTTACCTCTTTTCATTGAAATTTTTTTTTACTGTAACTGAAAAGTTCACATTAACTCATTTGTACTGTTATCTCTTTAATCTCTCATTTGCACCACACCTTTTTCTCTTCTTCATGCCTTTTAGCATACCCACCATTTTAGTATTAAAAAAAATGCAAAAAAAAAAAAAAAAAAAAAAAAGACTAATAGTAATAACTAACTAGATAAGGTCATGGGAAGAGATAGAGAGAAATGAAAATATTATAAATTGTTAAATGAAATGCATTGTTTCACTATTACCACAAAAAAAAAAAAAAAAAAAAAAAAAAAAAAAAACTAAGAGAGAGAGAGAGAAATTTGAGGGGTCGTCCCGTCCGTCATATTGGCCTCCCACCACCATTAAGCTGCCAAAACCCTACGGGTAATTTTTTTTTTCTTTTTAAATTAGAGGCTTAAATATGATTTAGGTTTCGGTAATTTGATTGGATATTTTTTGTTTTGGGTATATAAGTAGAGAGAATATTTGGTGCGCAATATAAAACCATATTCTACCATGGTTTTAAATTATCCATAATACACATGCATACGCATTTGTCCACACTATGTCTTAATGTCACACTATTGATGAGTGAAAGATGATGAGAGAGTTGGACATATTTTCATTTCATGGTATGCAATCTATGAACACAACACAAATTATTTGATTTTCATGCTTCTGTTGCTTTTTTGCAATTATTTTTGGTTTCTTGATTTTTTTTTTTAAAAAAAAATCAATTAATCTTAACTTAAGAATGCTACAAATGTCCAGTAAAGCTACTAAGCTAAATTTTAATATCTCAATATATATATATATTTATTTATTTATTACTTTAATTTACTTTATTTTTTCTTTATAATATATGTACAAAATTCTTTAAATTATTTTTACATAAAATATCACAAAATTAATCATGTATCACACGGCTAACTTATAAGTTAAGTTAAAGTTCATTAGAACCATGCTATCCATGTTGGGGTCTTTAGGTGGTAAACTAAGCTGAAGCCTATTTGACACGTCCAGGGTGCGAAACAAAATAAAAATAGTCACTATAGGGCCCAGGCTTTATTGACTTAAGTCAAGCCCATGGTTGTCAAAAACTAGCGGGACAAAATATATTTTTTGAACCCCATATCACGATAATTTTTATTTTATTTTATATTATTTTGTATAATCCCCATATCACGATAATTGATAAAAGAGGTCATGGCTACTTTTTTTTTTTTTTTGGTAAACCATGAACTTTCATTAGATTAATAACTAACTAATCTGTTACATAGTACATTAGCTTTATCTTGAGCTACAATGCTATCCACCACAGGCGGTGGAGTCCAAAAAACAACAAAAGAGTTTTGCGCCATAGCTCCCATTTTGGCCAATGCATCAGCGCATTGGTTGGCCTCCCGATAGGCATGGATCACTTGCGTGTTGGGAAACGCCTTTAACAGGTTCCTGCAGTCAGTAAGTAGGGGGTCCATTAGCAAGTTGCAGGTGTTGTTTTTCATAAGAAGAACCACACTCAGAGCATCAAGCTCAACTATAATATTATTCAAGCTCAACTCCTTAGCCAATAACAATCCATCACGCAATGCCCAAAGTTTAGCCATACAGCTGTTGGTTCGCCCAAGATGTCTAGCAAAACCAGCTATCCACTCACCTTCTTGACCTCGGATCACCCCTCCACCTCCTGCCCTTGCTGGATTCCCCATAGCTGAACCGTCAGCGTTCAGTTTGATCCAACCCGCAGGTGGCTTCGACCAACCAACAGGTATCACAGCTCTATTCCTTGCCACCTTAGTATTAAAACCTATGGCATAAAATTCAGCACTTTCTTTAAGGTCATGGCTACTTTTGCAATACAAGCTTTATTGACTTAAGTCAAGCACTAATTATAGAAATTATTAGGCTATAATTTATTTCTCCACAATTTGAGGCGTCATTGACATAAGGTCAAGCTTTAATATTGTGGCTTTATTGACAAAACAAACGGTTCCCTTTTTTTCCATTTTTCCATAGGAATCGACATATATATAGGTAGACATGGTAAAACGGGTCAAATTTTTTAACTCGATCTGAATCTACATGTTTCATCCTAAATTAAATATGGGCCGACCTGCGGTTCACCCATTTTTTTGCGAAACAACCTGACCCTACCCAATCAACCCGCCAACCTGTTTTTAAACTTTTTTTTTTTTTTCTAAAAATATTTAGACAACATACCAAAGTGCTAGGTGTATAGACATAAATGCATAAAAGCACTACACAGACACTAAGCCATTTAGTAGCCACCAGTGATAGTGGCCATGCCTCCGTTTATTAAAAAAAATTAAAAGGAAATAAATAGAAAGGGAAAAGTATCTACAACCACACATTTACACTACTAGACGTCTAACACAAAGTTAAATACTAAGTAGTAGAGGAAAAAAAATACAAAAGGCAAAAACAATTACAACTGCACTTCTATACTAAACATCTAACACTAAGTTAAATACTAAGTAGTAGAGGAAAAAAATATAAAAGGCAAAATCATTTACAACTACACGTCTACACTACTAAACGTCTAACACTAAGTTAAATACTAAGAATAAGTTACAAACACTAAGTCTAAGTAGCACAATACAAAATTGAAGTAAAAGAAAAGGTCCAAAATTAAGTCCATATCTAATTCTTTGTCTAAATCTTTTAGTTAGAAAACAATATCGTTAAAATGTTCTTTTACCATTAATAATTTCACTAAAAACATTCATAAGATGCATTATTTAAAAGACCTTACTATTTGACTAATATTAATTCTAAAAATGCTTAAAAGACTTCATGCACTAATAGATTTGGACAAATAATTAAATTAACTTATTTAGTTATTAACTAATAGATTTTACAATTAAATAATTATTTACTTACTTTCCAACATACAACTTATATATATATTTATCAAACTTAATAACATACGAGAGAATGAATATATAGGTAGAACAATCAAAGTAGACTTATCCTTAAATGTGTACTGTTAGGTTCTAAGGAATTAAGAACTAATCTATTAGAACTCTAATTTGTAATGTTGGCAAACCATGATCAAAACAGGTTTTAGTTTGTTTTAGACTAGCTCAAAGTATGTTTAATTGTATAGTTGGAATCGAGTGTTCTGCAGGATTTACTGTGTAAATTTGCTTGACTTAATCGATTGAAAATTAGACTCGATCAATCGAAAGTCGTGCAGATCATTTTTTTGCAGAATTTTCCAACTCAGCCCAAGCCCATTAAGGATTAGGGTTTCAGATCTACTTCTCCCACTATATAAAGGAAACCCTAAGTATGTTTTTAAGAGACTTAGAAGAGAGAGAAGAGGGTGCCTCTTTTGTTTCTAGGATTTTGTACCCAAACCTCTCTATGGTCTTTGTTGCTCATATTGTTGTTTATGTGAATCTTTTGTGAGATCTTTGAGAAGCTTTCTTTCACATAAACTTAGGGTTTTCAAGGAGAAGATGTTATCTACACCTTGATGATCAACTCAGTTGTTGCCATTGGAGTTTAAAGAAACACAAGCGGGAGTGCTTGTATCTTGTGGAGAATCCAAGAAAGAAGGAGTCCGTGGATTCGAAGTTTGCACATGGTCGTGTCAGTAAGTTTTATTGGTGGGTAGCAATAGGAAGTCAAGCGGGAGTGCTTGTAAGTCTTATTGTATAAACTTCGATTATTTCACATAGTAGATTCAAGTTTACCTTGAGGATAGTTAGGTCAAATCCTCCCCAGGTTTTTTTCCGGTTTGGTTTTCCTAGGTGATCATATCTTTGTGTTATTTATCTTTCTGTTGCTTTATATTTGATATGATTATATGATTGTGTTAACCTAAATTTGCATAATTTAACTAAGTTAATCACTTGGCTAATTAACTAAGTTAATCCAATTGTTGTTTTAAGGGGGCTAAAAACCTAACAAATGGTATCAGAGCGGGTAGCTCTTCTTGTTTTAGATCTTTTGATCTAAGAGCTGATCCTTGACCCTTGTTGTCATGGATAATTTGAAGTGTCTTTCTGATCATGTTTCTGCTCATGCTTCTGTTGATTTTATTGATGTTTGTGAAACTCTTCGTAAGGAATTATTGAAATTTATGAAAATTGCTAAGAAATTCAAGGAAAAGATAAAATTGGCTAATCTTGAAAAAGAGGAATTGGTTGTTAGATTAGATGAATCTAATAAAAAGAATGAATTTTTGAGAAATCAAATGTTCTCTCAAGATGAGAAGATGAAAAGCTTAGAACAAGAGTTAGTTGAATCTAAAGCTAAAATTGAAAATTTGACTAGTACCAAGCCTGCTGATGATAACAGAAGTGTTTCTGTTTCTCTTAAGCCTAAAACTGAGAAAGTTTATATCCCTCCTTTCAAGAGGAAAAATAAAGAAAAAGCTTATTTTGCTAGGTTAGACAAAGGTAAAAGTTCTGATATAAAGGCTGAAATTTCTAAACCTATGTCTAAACCTACTGTTAGTGTGCAAAAGAAATATATTTCTGTGCCTACCTATCACCTTTGTGGTGTTGTTGGTCATATTAGACCAAATTGTTCTTTGTTGAGGCAAGAACCAAAGCCTGTGATCAGAAACCCCACTAGGAATACTGATATTCCTAAATTTGTTCCTATTTGCCACTTTTGTGGTGTCCGTGGTTACATTCGTCTTAATTGTCATAAATTGAAATTTAAGCATTTTGTATGTCAATTTAGGATATGTGATGATTTTTCTCCTGCCATAAGTCCATATAAATTGTTTCATATGCTTTTGAAAAATTTAAACTTATTGGCTTGTGAAAGGAATTTGTAGGATTTTAGTCATTCTCAGAAGATTGGTGTAATCCCTCAAATACACTCTGCTTTTCATGGTTTTTCACCTACAAAGCCGAAGACTCGTGCTATATGGGTGAGAAAAGATTCTCTAAGGTGAGTGTTGTTGACTTGTCCCTGTTTTAATTCTTTCAATTGTTTGTGGACATGTCTTGTTTATGTTTTTGGTTGTTTTATTTTTTTTCTTAGGTTGTTGAACGGTTTTAGACCCCTTAAAAACACCCAGATTGCGTAGCCTAGTTAATTAGCGAAGTTGTTACTTAGTCAAATTAAGCAATTCTAGGTTAAAGTAATCAAATAATCATATCAAAATAATAAAGTAGCGGAATAATAAAAGACACAATGATATGATCACTCAGGAAAACCAAACTGGTAAAAAACCTGGGGAGGATTTTACCTACCGATCCTCAAGGCAAACCTGAATCCACTATGAAAAAATCAAAGTTCATACAAAAGGACTACAAGCTCCCCACTCGACTTCCTAATGCTACCCACCAGTAGAACTTACTGACACGATCACGTGCAAGTTTCGAATCCATGGACTCCTTCTTTCTTTGAATTCCTCAATCAGCTACAAGCTCCTCGCTTGTTTTTCTTTAAGTTCCAATGGTTGCAACTATAATGATCTTCAAGATGTTGAAATCATCTCTACCTTGAAAACCCTAAGTTTTGTGTAAAGGAAAGCTCCTCTAAGATCTCACAAGAAATTCACACAAAACAGCAAAGTATGAGCAACAATACAATATGGACAACTTTCAAAAACGTGGCTAGGGTTTTGTTTAAATACCTAGGGTAAAAACATAAAACCCTAAACGTTTAATGAAGTAGGGCTGAGTTGGAAATTCTGCAGAAAAATCAACCTGTGCGATTTTCGATCGATCGATCGAGCCTGTCTTTCGATCGATCGAGCCAGGCCGAAAGTTCCAAGTACTTCTGCAGCCACTCGATTCCAACTTTACAATAATAAACCAACTTTGAGCAAGCCTAAATAAGACAATATACATTATTTTGATCATGGTTTGCCAACATTACAAATTAGAGTTCTAAATACATAAAATCCTAAGACCTTAGAACCTAACAAACTCCCCCTCTGGCAATCCGTGACAAAACACAAACTAAATGCTCAAAGTTTACAATAAAAAGCCCTTTACAAAAAGTAATGCTCATAAACCAAATTCAATCCTAACTACTATCTATCAGTTGCAAGTGTAGACAACAGCCAAGTTGAATGCACCTAAATATTCCTGAAATACTCAACAAACGCATAAACGCATGTGTGACAGAAAATAGTATATAAACAGGTATAACAATCTTGTAAGATTCACACAACACAAAATAAAGACATATATCAATGAACAACTCATAAATATAAATCAATAAGCAATGAATCATGAGATAACAAGAATCAAATAAAAATCATGTATATCAATATATCAATCAATATTACTCCTCCTAACATGAATATCCCCAAAAATAATATACAAAGTGAAGCACCTAGATACAATCTAAACTCCACAAGCTAACAAAAAAGATCTCATGCTAACAAAAAAAATCTCCCCCTAACTACAAAAAACTCCTCTACAAGTCAGAACTCTACTCCCCCTTTTTGTGACGGAATGCCAAAGGGCAATCACAAGTCGCCATCAAAAGGAGGTGGTGAGGGTGAATGAAGACGCGCAAAGTCGGCTCACAGAGCACGAATCTCATCTAGCAAATCCACCAAAATCTGACCATGAGCCGCCTGAACGGTCATAACAGTCTCCAGGATACGACGAACATCGAAGTCATCCGAATGAGGTGGAGGAACAGCAGCAGCAACATCATCAAGATCAGAAACATCCTCACCAACAGGACCTATAGAAGAAGAAGGAAGAGGAGGAGCACTACTAGACGGCTCAGACCTAAGGTGTTTAGAACCAGCTCGAAGATGAGCGGCCCTCTGTCTAAGAAAAGACGCACCTATAGGACCAATAACATGAACGGGCTCAGAGGAAGGGAAGCCACTAATATCAAGATAAAGCAAAATCCTATGAATAAAAATAGGATGCACAAGAGCATGAAAAGTAGATGAACTCCTATAAACATCGTTCAAAGAACAAAGAAAGAGATGAGGAAAACTAATAGGAGCATCAGTAACTAGAGCGTACAAAAATACACACCTCTCGAGAGGAATGGTGTGAACATGAGAGATGGGCCAGATGGAATGACAGGCTATCCTAAAGAATAGATAGAGCAGCCCAGAGAGCTCAGCAGAAGTGATCCTAGGATTAGAACCCCACTGGACAGTAGTCCCAGTGATGTAAGACAAAACATCGCTCAGCTCTGGAGACTCAGCATAAGGATAGACAGGATGACTAACCAACCGTACCCCTAGAGCATCAGCCACTACCTGAGGAGTAATGGAGTACTCTACGCCTCGTATCCAACTCTTAACTAGAGTGTTGGAATCATAGACGCGGATAGAGATGTTCGAGAAGAACTCTCTAATCAAGGTAGCCGGAGGAGGAGGATCAGACACATCCAACAAAGGTAACCAACCCCTACGCTCAAAGTTTGCCCTAATGGCAGGATCAAGCTCATCTAGTATCACAGAACGCTCAGCCCAAATCTTCCTCTGAAGGTTGAGCTTCTCATAAATCTCTTGGTTTTTCTCACTCGGAAACCTCTCTTGGTTAAAAGAAGGTAGGGAAGGAGAAGGGGAAGGAATAGTCCTACGGGCTCTAGTCTTCCTAGGCATGATGCTAAGGAAAGGACAGAGACACAAAGAGAAAACCAAAAGAACACAAGAAAACAAAACCAAGGGCAGACTGCAAGTTAGCACAAAAACAATAGAATGAAAAATCTATATGATGCATGAACAAATGCAATGCCATGATGCATGTACTAATGCAGTAAACACAAATTAAATTAAGTTCAATTACACAAAATTGGCTCGAACATAGAGTTTCTAACAAAAACCCTAAAAAAGTTGAAAACCACTTGAAAAATTTTTCAACAAATTGATGAATTAATCATTACACAATGTTGAAAACAGATTAGAATAACTAATTTCATCAATTCAACAAGCCAATTTCATCAATTAAACTCAATTTCACAAAGCCCCAAATCAGATCAATTAGAAACCCTAGAATTTTCAATTTTTCACCAAACTCAAAATTGATCAAATTAACAGGTAAGAATCATGTTAAAGATGTGTCCCCACAAAAACCCAATGATCAATTGCACAAAATAGAGCTTAAATCAATCAGAAAATCCCAATATGCAAAATCCGAAAATCTCCCTTAAATGCATGAATTTATGCATGAAATCATGAAAATAAAATCAAAAGGAAGGGCAAAAGAGTCTTACCGGCTTGAGGAAAGAGAAACTTTGCAAAAAATTCGAAGGAAAACGACAAAAATCTGACTGTGATGCTTGCCTCGTCAAAGAGAGAAAGGAAAAAGTTTGAAAAGTTTTGAAAAAGTGTTTGAAAAAGTCAGATTTGATCCTTTAAAAAAAGCTTCTCCATGATCTTCGATTGATCGAAAATTACATTTGATTGATCGAATGAAACAGTCATTTAGAACAAACTAGGGCACTTTTTTGATCGATCGAAAATCAGAATGGATCGATCGAATTGGGCAGAAACTCACAAAAATTTTGAAAAAAATCACTGTTTTGAAAATTACAAACCAAATTTTGAAAACCAACTTTTCAAAGCATTTGATCAACGAAAACAAAATGCATGAGTATGAAATGTAATACTTTTTCAAAAACCCAAAATTTTAAACCCAATTTTCTCAAAAACAAGTTTCAATCATTCTCCATTGAATTTCCTTAAGAAGAAAATATGTTGTGCACAATTCTTAAGATAATTTCAAGTTTGGTTGGTCAGACCAAAAACACACACACTAGCATGTACAATGTTTAACAAAGTGTAACTTGTGAAGTGTGTGATACTAGCAAAAACTTGAGATATATGTGAGGTGATATGTGAATAGCAATTAACCACAAAGTCTACACAATCCATCACATAGAATTTAAAAGAGACTATCACCTAAAGAGTTACATCCTATAACTCCCACATCTCCTAGAACAAAAGCATGCAATCATGTAAATTTCTTGTATTTTTGCCTCTTATTTATATGAATTGGCATTTAGCCTAATAGTACACACCGGTTTGAATTAAGTGAATTGACATCAAGCCTAATAGTATACACCAGTTTTAATTTAATTGAGGCTACACCTTATGTTCTTTTTGTGCTTGTGCTACACTTTCTCGAGCATAAAATCTTATGATATGCACTAAGGTGTTCATGATTGGCTAGTGAACAGTGGTGAGATGGTTATTTATGCCTTTCTCCAAAGGATCAAGTCCAACAGTCAAAGAACATGTGACTTCATGATTAAGGCAAAGTGATTAAAAACCACACACATCTTTCCCACACAACATGCACTACAAAGTTTCAACTAGTCAAGTGCAGTAAATAAGCTCATCAAAGTTAAACAAGGTACACAAGACATGACATGTGTAAAAAGATTGACCAACCTTGTTTTCAAAAATCAAGAAAAATAGTGTCAAACATAGTTTTTGCTTTCCCCCTTTTTTTTTTAATTATTATATGAGAAAACAAATAAATCCTAGAATGAAATGCATGAATGTAATGCAATGCAAGTCCTAGAACAAAAAACACAAAAACCAAAGAACAATGGTCACAAAAGAATAGAGCAATGAAGCACAAGGACCAAGAAAGCCAAAAACAACTAGGGACACCGAAGCACACCAATCACTTGACGAAGTGTCTCAAACTTACTTTCATCAAGCGGTTTGGTAAAGATGTCAGCGTTTTGACGATCAGTAGGGATATATTCAAGAATAACAATTTTCTTTTCAACCAAGTCCCTAATGAAATGATACCTAAGCTCAATGTGTTTGGTCTTAGAATGCTGAATCGGATTCTTAGATATATCTATAGCACTAGAGTTATCGCAATAGACAACCATGGTATCTTGAGGAATTCCATAATCACTCAAAAGTTTTTTCATCCAAAGGAGCTGAGAACAACAACTCTCAACAGCAATATATTCTGCCTCAGCAGTGGATAGAGAAACAGAGTTTTGTTTCTTACTCATCCAAGCCACAAGATTGGCTCCAACATAAAAACACCCTCCAGTGGTGCTTTTTCTGTCATCAGCATTCCCAGCCCAATCAGAATCAGAAAAACCAGCAAGAGACAAATTTGACTCCTTGCTATAAAATAATCCATAATCACAGGTTCCACTCACATATTTTATAATTCTCTTAACAGCATTTAAATGAGAAACCTTAGGATTAGACTGGAATCTAGAGCAAACACCAACACTAAAAGATATATCAGGACGACTAGCAGTCAGATATAAAAGACAGCCTATCATGCTTCTATACAAAGTAACATCAACAGACTCACCTGATGGATCAATTGTTAATTTTGCATTAGCAGCCATCGGTGTTCTAGCATAAGCAGCCTTATCCAGTCCAAATCTTTTAACTAAATTCCTTGCATATTTAGCTTGATTGATGTAGATTCTTGTCTCTGTTTGCTTTACCTGCAATCCCCAAAAAGTAAGTTAGTTCTCCAACCATGCTCATTTCAAACATTGCCTTCATTTCATCTGCAAAAGAATAAACAAGAGAATCATTAGTAGCACCAAAAACAATGTCATCAACATAAGTTTGAGCTATAACAAAACCAGTCTTATCCTTTCTAATGAAGAGAGTTGTATCTGCAGATCCCCTTTTGAATCCATGCTCAGTGAGATATGCAGTCAGTCTGTCATACCAAGCCCGAGGAGCTTGTTTCAACCCATAGAGAGCTCTCTTCAATTTGTAGACGTCATCCGGTCTGTGAGGATCTACAAAGCCTTTAGGTTGTTCAACATAAACTTCTTCTTGTATCATTCCATTCAAGAAAGCACTCTTGACATCTATTTGATATAGCTTGAAGTTTAGGTGACTTGCTATGGCCAACAATATCTGAATGGATTCTAACCTTGCTACTGGTGCAAATGTCTCATCAAAGTCAATTCCTTCCACTTGTGTGTACCCTTGTGCAACAAGTCTTGATTTGTTTCTGATCACAGTGCCATGTTCATCTGACTTGTTCTTAAAGATCCACTTAATTCCAATCACATTTACATTCTTCGGTTTAGGAACTAGTTCCCACACATCATTCTGAACGAATTGATGAAGTTCTTCATGCATGGAATTTACCTAATCAGCATCTTGAAGTGCTTCATCCACCTTCTTCGGTTCAAATTGGGACAGATAGCATGAGTGAGTAATCACATTCAATGCTTTTGATCTCAATCTCATGTTATCATTCAGACTACCCAATATATTTGTGGAGGGATGGTTTAGTCTTACTCTAGAGGATGAACCTTTAACTAAAGATGTGGATGTACCTTTCTGTTCAGATGGAGGACTGAGCTCACTTTGTACTTGTTGATTTTCAAGAACCGGAGTGGATGGTTCTGAACTTGATGGTATAGAAACTGCATCATTTAACAACAACAACTCTTCCTCACTATGTTTTCCAACATACTCAGCAGGAAGAGAATCAACAACTTCTAGAGACTTATCTTGACCAGAAGCAGTGCTTTCTGTCAGTGCTTCTGAACCCACTTCATCATTTATCACAACATTTGAAGATTCCATGACTGTTTTAGTTCTTAAATTGTATACTCTATACGCTCTACTAGTGGAAGAGTATCCTAGAAAGTATCCTTTATCACTCTTTGCATCAAACTTTTCTAGGTTCTCTCTATCACCTAGAATGTAACAGTCACTGCCAAATATTCTGAAATATTTGACAATAGGTTTCTTCCCTCTCCAGAGTTCATAGGGAGTTTTCTTGGAGTCAGGTCTAAAATACACCCGGTTGAGTGTATGGCAAGCACTATTGACTGCTTCTCCCTAGAAAGACTTTGGCAAATTTTTGTTGTGTAACATGACTCGTGCCATCTCCTAAACAACCCTGTTTTTTCTTTCCACAATCCCATTCTGTTGAGGTGTCTTGGGTGATGAGAACTCTTGGTGAGTGCCTTGATCATTGCAGAAAGTAGCTAGCTTGGTATTCTCAAATTCTCTACCATGATCACTTTTGATTCTGGCTATCACAGTATCTTTCTCAACCTGCAATTTCTTGCACAGATGTATCATCTTCTCAGGAGCTTTAGCTTTATCCTTCAAAAGCACAACCCAAGTATATCTAGTAAAGTCATCTACAACAACTACAATATACTTCTTTCCACCCAGACTTTGAACTCTGGCAGGACCCATGAGATCAACGTGTAATAACTCTAACGGTCTTGAAGTTTGAACACTAGTCACAGACGGATGCTTGGTTTTTACTTGTTTACCTATCTGACATGGTCCACAAATGCACTTATCTATCTTCTCAAATTTAGGTAAACCGATAACTGCCTCACACTTAGAAATCTTCTCTAACTGCTTATGACTGGCATGCCCCAACCGTTGATGCCACAAATCAACTTGATCTATCTTTGCACTAAAGCACTTGTTGTTTACACTTGGTGTTATGCCATAACAATTGTCAGCTGTCCTTACACCAACACACATACAGTCACCTCCTCCATCAAGTATCTCACATTCGTATTTGGTGAAAAGAACATTTAATCCATTGTAGCAAATTTGACTTATGCTGAGTAAATTTTCCTTCAATCCATCAACATACCAAACATCTTCAAACACTAGTAATCTTGGAATGTCCACAGTACCAATGCCTCTGATCACAGATTTACTTCCATCTCCAAAAGTGACTGTCCCAATCTTTCCTTCAAAGAGTGTTTTGAATAAATCTTTATTTCCTGTCATGTGCCTAGAACAACTACTATCCAAATACCAAAGACAAGAATCACGTGCCTTTAAGGCGGTTAAGGCAGTATAACAAACATAATTCTTATCACATGTGATTATGCCAAGATACTTAAGGAAAGATTTAACAAAAACAACAAATGGCAAAGACAGCAAGTAGATAAGTTGACTAATAAGCAAAAATATTTTCCAAGAATCCATGACAACTGGGGTCAAGGATCAACTCAGAGATAAAAAAAATCTCTAACAAGAGAGCAACCTGCTCTGATACCACTTGAATGGTTTTAGACCCCTTAAAAACAACCAGATTGCGTAGCCTAGTTAATTAGCGAAGTTGTTACTTAGTCAAATTAAGCAATTCTAGGTTAAAGCAATCAAATAATCATATCAAAATAATAAAGCAGCAGAATAATAAAAGACACAATGATATGATCACCCAGGAAAACCAAACCGGTAAAAAACCTGGGGAGGATTTTACCCACCGATCCTCAAGGCAAACCTGAATCCATTATGAAAGAATCGAAGTTCATACAAAATGACTACAAGCTCCCCGCTTGACTTCCTAATGCTACCCACCAGTAAAACTTACTGACACGACCACGTGCAAGCTCCGAATCCATGGACTCCTTCTTTCTTTGAATTCCTCAATCAGCTACAAGCTCCTCGCTTGTTTTTCTTTAAGTTCCAATGGTTGCAACTATAATGATCTTCAAGATGTTGAAATCATCTCTACCTTGAAAACCCTAAGTTTTGTGTAAAGGAAAGCTCCTCTAAGATCTCATAAGAGATTCACACAAAATAGCAAAGTATGAGCAACAATACAATATGGACAACCTTAAAAAACGTGGCTAGGGTTTTGTTTAAATACCTAGGGTAAAAACATAAAACCCTAAACGTTTAATGAAGTAGGGCTGAGTTGGAAATTCTGCAGAAAATTCAACCTGTGCGATGTTCGATCGATCGAGCCTGTCCTTCAATCGATCAAGCCAGGCCGAAAGTCTTAAGTACTTCTGTAGCCACTCGATTCCAACTTTACAATAATAGACCAACTTTGAGTAAGCCTAAATAAGACTAAATACATTGTTTTGATCATGGTTTGCTAACATTACAAATTAGAGTTCTAAATACATAAAATCCTAAGACCTTAGAACCTAACAGTTGTTTTGATTATTCAAAAAATTCAAAAACATTGAAAAATTGTCAAAAAGACAAAAACATTTTATTTTGAGCCTTGTTTTATTTTTCTTGAGGATTACATGAATTATGATATCTCTCTCTTGATTTAGAACATGCTTGACATTGTGGAGAAACTTGAATAGTTTGTATTGCATAAGTGCTAAGCTATTTTTGATTTTGTGTGAGTATGTAGTAGTTTGTACATGTACTCAAGGGTTAATTAAGAAATTAATATTTCTTGTTTGTGTACCCTCTATAGCTTAGTTAAGTATTGTCATGCATAGTTTTGCATTGTTCATTTAGCATAATATGTGCTTTTTGTTTTTGGTCATAAATTTTTTAAAAAAACCAAAAAGATTTTTGTGTTTTGTATTACATATCTTGGATTTATAATCAAGGATTGGCCATTTTATCTTTACATAATATGTTTATGTACCTTGTTTAGCTTGGATGAGCTTATTTATTGCACTTTACTAGTTGAAGCTTTGTAGTGCATGTTGTGTGGGAAAATGTTTATGGTTTTTGATCACTTTGTCTTGATCTTGAAGTCACATGTCTTTGACTGTTAGACTTGAACCTTTTGAGAAAGGCATAAATAACCATCTCACTACTGTTCACTAGCCAATCATGAACACCTTAGTGCATATCGCAAGATTTTGTGCTCGAGAAAGTATAGCACATGCACAAAAAGAACATAAGGTGTAGCCTCGGTTTAACTGCTTAATGCTTAAAATTGGTGTGTACTATTAGGCTTGATGCCAAATCACATAATTAAAATTGGTGTGTACATTATCCCGGCTATTTAATAAGTTTCTGAATAAATTAAAATTGATGTGTATATTATGAGGTAAAATTCAAGAAACTTACATGATTGCAAGCTTTTATTCTAGGAGAGGTGAGAGTTATATGATGTAACTCTTTAGGTGATAGTCTCTTTTAAATTCTATGTAATGAATTTTGTAGACTTTGTGATTGATTACTATTCACATATCACCTCACATGTATCTCAAGTTTTTGCTAGTTGCACACACTACACAAGTTACTCTTTGTTAAACTTGGTACATTTTATTGTGTGTGATCTTGTTGTGGCCATCCAAGATTAAAAGTTCTTTGATCTTAATGCAAAATGTGTTTAAAGTTTGAGAAATTGGAAATTCTAGAGCTTGAATGTACCCGAATTGAGGATTTTGTTTAAATTGGGTTTAATTGATGAAATTGGCTTGTTGATTTGATGTAATTAATCATTATTATTTGTCCTCTAACTTGTGTGATGATCAATTGGTCAATTTTTCCTAAAAACTTAACAAGTGGTTTTAAATTTTTGGAGTTTTTGTTAGAAACTCTATGCTTAAGCCAAATTTTGTGAAATTGAACTTAAATTGAACTTAGTTTTACTACATTAGAACATGCATCATGACATATTTTTTCATGCATCATTTGTGTTTAGGATTCACATGCATTACATTGATTTTTGTATCCATCTTGCAGTTTTGCAGTCATATCTCTCATTGTTTTCACACATAGCATGTATACACTTTGCTAAATTGGGTACTCAACTTGATTTAAAAATTGATTGATTAATTTTTGAGTTTTGTACATTCTAGTATATGCTATTTCTTATGTGTGAACTGCAGAAAATATTTTTCTTAAGAGATATGATGGATAATCAATGTGCAAATATTTTCTCTACTCATGCAATTGTTTATGGGTCACATAGTGTCATGTTTGCATTTATTGAAAGAGAGAATATTTTTCTTCATGTGTATCCTTACCTTAGTTTTTAACTTTGGTTTGTGTGTTTTTATTTTCCCCACCTCTTTTATTTTTCCCTAAAATTGTTTTTCCCAAAACTTGTTTTGTTTTTCCTATTTTTATAGGGGGAGAAATTTTTTTTTTTTTAACCTTTGTGGTTCTTAGGGGGAGTTGTTGCTCTTCGTAGGGGGAGTTGTCTCTATTTTCTATAGAGTTGTCTTGTTTTATGTCCCTTTGATTCTTTATTTTCTCGTATCCTCTGTTATGTATGTTTGAGTTGTCTTTGTCAATACGTGACAAAAAGAGGGAGAAATTATTGATTTATGGGAATCATGTTTGTCTTGCTTAGGGGGAGTTGAAATTATTTTTGAAAGAGAAGAATATAAATAAAAACTTTTTATTGTATCTAACTTAGGGGGAGAGTTAGTTTACTTTTGTTTTTATTTCTATTTCTTGTTCACTGCTCATTGATTTATATTTTTGAGTTATTCATGATATATGTCTTTGTTTTGTGTTTTGTGAAGTCAAGAATTTATTTGTTGATTTACTGTTTTTCTGTCATACATGCATTTATGCATTTGTTAAGTGTTTCAGGAATATACAAGTTGATTCAGTCAAGTTGTTGTCTACACTTGCAACTGATGGATAATAGTTAGGTTGGATTTGTTATGATGGGCATTATTTTTGTAATGGGCTTTTACTTTGTGTTTTGTCACGGATTGCCAAAGGGGGAGTTTGTTAGGTTCTAAGGAATTAGTAACTAATGTATTAGAACTCTAATTTGTAATGTTGGCAAACCATGATCAAAACAGGTTTTAGTTTGTTTTAGACTAGCTCAAAGTATGTTTAATTGTATAGTTGGAATCGAGTATTCTGCAGGATTTACTGTGTAAATTTGGTTGACTCGATCGATCGAAAATTAGATCGATCGATTGAAAGTCACGCAGATCGTTTTTCTGCAGAATTTTCCAACTCAGCCCAAGCCCATTAAAGATTAGGGTTTCAGATCTACTTCTCCCACTATATAAAGGAAACCCTAAGCACGTTTTTAAGAGACTTAGAAGAGAGAGAAAATGGTGCCTCTTTTGTTTCTAGGGTTTTGTACCAAAACCTCTCTAAGGTCTTTGTTGCTCATATTGCTGTTTATGTGAATCTCTTGTAAGATCTTTGAAGAGCTTTCTTTCACATAAACTTAGGGTTTTCAAGAAGAAGATGTTATCTACACCTTGATGATCAACTCAATTGCTGCAATTGGAGCTTAAAGAAACACAAGCAGGAGTGCTTATATCTTGTGGAGAATCCAAGAAAGAAGGAGTCCGTGGATTCGGAGCTTGCACGTGGTCGTGTGAGTAAATTCTACTAGTGGGTAGCAATAGGAAGTCAAGCGGGGGTGCTTGTAAGTCTTATTGTATGAACCTCGATTCTTTCACAAAGTGGATTCAAGTTTACTTTGAGAATAGCTAGGTCAAATCCTCCTCAGGTTTTTTACTGGTTTGGTTTTCCTAGGTGATCATATCTTTTTATTATTTATCTTTCTGCTGCTTTATATTTGATATGATTATATGATTGTGTTAACCTAGATTTGCATAATTTGACTAAGTTAATCACTTGGCTAATTAACTAGGTTAATCCAATTGTTATTTTAAGGGGTCTAAAAACATAACATGTACCAAACTCCAGAATCATACATAAATTGAAAAAGTAATAGATTCACAACAAACAACACTTAACTCCATAACTAGTTTAGCCCAAAAATAGTTTTAATCAAGTTTTAAATCAAGTGATTTCATTCAGTTTAATATAAAATATATTCAAAGTATACCTAACCTAAAACTTGTACCCAACTCCAAGACCATACCAAAATTGAAAAAAAGAAAAGTTAAAGGATAACAAAAGAGGCAAAAAATTATCATAAATCTTAGATGGCAAGTTGTTAAGTCTTCAAATTTCCTAACTTTGGAATGATTATTACACCAAATCTTCTATGGTAAGTCGTTATTAACAAGTAAAAAAGTGACATCAGTGATACGTGGCCAAGATTAGAATCAATAACAGCCTATCAGCCAGGATTTGTTGTGATAATGTTATAGATAAAGCATTTCTCTAAAGTATATATATATATATATATATATTCATGTATGTCCATATCTAACAGTATGAAAGCTATTGAATAAACTGGACCGAAATGAACTAATATAAAATAAAGCTAAGTGGACCAAATGGACTGAAGTAAAAGGAATGGACCAAAGTAGACTAAAAGGGACCAAAATGGACCAAATGAACCAAAGTGGACCTTGTAGACATAAATGGAACGATTGGACTGAAAGTGACCAAATGGACTGAAGTGAACCAATGGGGTAAAAAAAACTAAATTGAACTGAAATGGATTGAAATGCTAGGTTGATGTGACTTAACAAGAGTGTAGCAATAATAAATATTATATTTCGGGTTTAAGATATTATATAGATTATATAGATTGGAAGACTCATGCCATCAAGGGTAATGATTATGGCCTTGCTATCTTTTAAGGAGGTTATAGTTTGTTCTATTGAAGGTTAGGCTAGGTTGTAAGCCCTTGGTGTGCTAAACCCAAATTTTGTTGCTAGGGTTGCATATTCTAGGTAGGATCATGTTTTTTGTTGAATCTTGTGGTATTTTAGGATATAGTCATGTATATTGAGTGCATTTTTTTCTGGAGTGTATAATTTGTAGTATTGTTTGTAAGCATTATAGAATTTTGACTTACAATGTGGAGATTTCAATATGTTATATCATATTGTACACTTTGGATTATATATATCCAACCACAGATTTCAATTGATTTGAGATTTGATAAGAAGCTTACTAGTTAAGCTAACTAGAATCCATAACTACTCAATTATTTCCATGGGTAAAAATTAAGTCAAAGTTCATCAGATTTTGAACATGCTATCCATGTTAGGGTCTTTATGTGGTAAATTAAGTCAAAGCCTATTTGACGCTTTCAGGGCGCAAAACAAAGTAGTCACTATAGGGCTCAGGCTTTATTGGATATTTTTTGTTTTGGGTATATAATTAGAGAGAACATCTGGTGCACAATGTAAAGCCATATTTTACCATGATTTTAAATTATCTATAAGATATGCATATGCACTTGCCCACACCATGTCTTAATGTTGCATTATCGATGAGTGGAAGATGGTGAGAGAGTTAGGCATATTTTCATTTTATGGTACGTAATCTATGAACACAACACAAATTATTTGATTTTCATGCTCATGTTGCTCTTATGCATTTATTTTTGGTTTCTTGAGTTTTTTTTTTTTTTTTTTTTAAGAAATTAATCTTACATTAAGAAACAAATGTGCAATGAAGCTATTAAGCTAATTTTTAATATCTCAAAATGTATTTTTTTTACTTTAATTTACTTTACTTTTTTATTATAATATATTATAAAATTATTTGTGTATAAGAACATGATATCCATGTTGGGGTCTTTAGGTGGTAAATTAAGCCGTGGCCTATTTGACGCGTCCAGGGCGCAAAATAAAATAGTCACTATAGGGCCCAGGATTTATTGACTTAAGTCAAGCTCATCGTTATTAACAGCAACTAGCGGCATAAAATATATTTTTTTTTAGGCCCCTATCACGTTAATTGATAAAAGAGGTCATGGTCATGGCTACTTAAGGTCAAGCTTTAATTTAATTTCTCCACAATTTCAAGCTTTAAAGACATAAGGTCAAGCTTTGATACTGTGGCTTTATTGACAAAACGATATATATATATATATATATATAGGAAGAGTGATATTAATGTAGATAGTAACTGAGAGATGAAAATGTTGGAAAAAGCAAAGAAGTGTAACAATAATTTGGGGATTGATAATAATAAAAAGAAAAAGAGTTAAAAAATAAGAGAGAGTTAAAAATAAATGGATGATATAATTGTTGATGTGGCTCAATAAAAGCATAGTAAAAATAAATGCTACACCTTGAATATATATATATATATATATGTGTGTGTGTGTATATAGTTAAGTTCTAAAGATTTAGAATTAAATGTTTAGAATTATATTTTGTGTGTTGGCAAATCGAGAACAAGACATGTCTAGTCTATGTGTTAGACATTGCTCAAATGTGTAAGTTTCAACCTTCAAGTTTGAGCTGACTACAGAAAAGAAGAGTTAGAATCTACCAAGCTCAATTGATCAAGAATTAGGCCCGATCGATTGAGAATCGCAAAAATCAAATTCTGCAAAATTTTTAAACCAAGCCCAAGCCCGCGAAAACATTTAGGGTTTCAATCTAACTTGTCCACATATAAAAGGGAACCCTATCTACGTTTTGTAAACTTTTGGAAGACTTGTGTGTTACTCTCTGTGAGATCTGAGAGGTTTTGTACCTTCTAACTACACAAGTGTCTACCGAAGCAAGATCTACAATCAAGTGGTGGTAGAACCTAATTGTTACTACAAAGATCAACAACTGAAGGTGATCTAAAACATTTGAGTGGGATCTTAAAGTCACAAGCGTGGGTGTGTGTGTGTGTGTGTGTGTGTGTGTGTGGTATTTGAGATCAATTTGCAAAATAACAATTCATTCATGTGTAAATTAAGCAATATTTGAATGCAAGAAAATTCAAAATAAAATAACATATTCATTATATTATTTATCTATTAGGGGTTTATTTACATAAAAAATTATTTTGAAATTGTAATTATAAAAATGTTATATCAAGAGGGTTTTGGTTTTGGTTTTAGTTTAAAAAAACCATCATATTTATTAACCATTTATTTATATAATTTCTAAATGCATTTATTGCATTATATAATATAACAAAAAAAATATTAATAGATTTTTTGGATGGACCAGGGGCTGGGCCATTGCAGGTATTTGCGACTAATTTTTACTCAAAAGTGGATAGTTTAGTTAGTCAATTATTTCTATGGACAGAAATTAATTCAAAGTTCATCTACATAGTACATATATCCTCTAAAGCAATATATCAGATTCTGAACATGCTATCCATGTTGGTGTCTTTAGGTGGTAAGGTTCTGGCTTTTGGGTTAGTATCGGTTTATGTTCAGTGATGAATATGACATTATCACTCGAGAGAATTTTTATGTGATGGATATTCCACGTAAGACAAAGCCTATTTTACGTGTCCAGGGCGTGAAACAAAATAGTCGTAACAAATGGGTTGTATAGGGCCCACGCTTTGTTGACTAAAGTCAAGCCCATGTTTTTGTCCTAATTCCTTACTTGTGCATTTACGCTTTATTGACTTAAGTCAAGCACTGTTTCTCAAAAAAAAAAAAAAAAGACTTCAGTCAAGCACCAATTTAGGCTTTATTAACTTAAGTGGAGCACTAATAAAAAAAATTTAGTAACACATACTGTTACACAACTTTTTTTATCATAATTATGATATGGCAAAGTGTAAGTAATGAAAAAAAAATAAAATAAAATAATAAGTCAATGTATATGTAAATAATTGGTAAACACTCATAATTCATTTTATTGAAATTATGGCAAAAATTGTAAAATAGCTTGTGGTCGTAGAACCATTCATTTTTATTGACATAAGCATATAATTTAAAGAACGGTTTATCTTCTTCCCTTTTTAAATTTCAAGCACTATCTACTCCTCAATGATATCTCCAATGTTCTCTCTAAATTTTTGTACTGTTTAGAGAATGAACAATTACTTTTAGCTTTTGCCTACCAGGGCCGACCCTAGGCAAGGCCATTCAAGCCATGGCCTAAGGCCCCCTAACATAGAAATGCCCCAAATAAAAATGGGGCCAGTAAGGTTTATTTTTTATTTTTTATTTTTTATTTAAAAAAAGTGTGTAACTTGTACATTTTTTTTTATCACATAGGTCTTATAAATTAATATGTCTAATCACAATGTATGATCCCCAATGTAGTTTTTACTCAAAATTGGATAGTTTTGCAACTGATTTATTATTTATTTTTAAAGATATGATAGTGTTTCAAATTTATGGCATCGATGATTGCGGTTTATTATCAAGTCAAAATATTAATTAATTTGAGATTCGATAAGAAACTTACTAGTTAAGTTAACTAGAATCCATAACTACTCAATTATTTCTATGGGTAGAAATTAAGTCAAAGTTCATCAGATTTTGAACATGCTATCCATGTTGGGGTCTTTATGTGGTAAATTAAGTCAAGCCTATTTGACGCTTCCAGGGCATAAAACAAAGTGGTCACTATAGGGCCCAGCCTACCATCGACAATTTTTTTTTCTTTTTCTTTTTTTAAATTAGAGGCTTAAATATGATATTGGTTTCAGTAATTTGATTGGATATTTTTTGTTTTAGGTATATAAGTAGAGAGAATATTTTGTGTGCAATGTAAAACTATATTCTACCATGATTTTAAACTATTTATAAGACACATGCATATGCACTTGCCCATACCATGTCTCAATGTTACATTATCAATGGGTGGAAGATGGTGAGAGAGTTGGGCATATTTTCATTTCATGGTACATAATCTATGAACACAATACAAATTATTTGATTTTCATGTTTTTGTTGCTCTTTTACATTTTTTTTTGGTGTCCTGAGTTTTTTTTTTTTTTTTTTAAGAAATTAATCTTACCTTAAGAATGTTACAAATGTGCAGTGAAGTTACTAAGCTAATTTTTAATATCACAAAAGATATGTTTTTTTACTTTAATTTACTTTACTTTTTCATTATAATATATATACAAAATTCTCCAAAATTTTGTTATATAAAATATCACAAAATTATTCGTATATCACACTGTTAACTTATAGGTTAAGTTAAGGTTCATCAAAACATGCTATCCATGTTGGGGTCTTTAGGTGGAAAATTAAGCCGAAGCCTATTTGACGCATCCAGGGCGCCAAACAAAATAGTCACTATAGGGAGAAATTATTAGGTCCACACGGATGACTGTTGATGTGGTCCTTTTTGACCTCCCAACCAATAAAATGTTGTTATTTATACAAATGTGACATCATCTAGTAATTTTTATTTTTTATTTCTTGTGCAGATTAAAAAGGTCACACATACATTTACATAAATAGTATTATCTCATTAGTTAAAGAGTACCACATAAGCAATTCTTCCAGTATAAATAATAATTTCTCTACTATAGGCCATGCTTTATTGACTTAAGTCAAGCTCATGGTTATTAATAGCAACTATTGGCATAAAATATATTTTTTGAAGAGCCCTATCACGATAATTGATAAAAGAGGTCATGGTCGTGGCTACTTAAGGTCAAGCTTTAATTTAATTTCTCCACAATTTCAAGCTTTATGACATAATGTCAAGCTTTAATACTGTGGCTTTATTGACAAAACGATTCCCCTATTTCCCTTTATTCATAGGAATGAGTGATATTAACGTAAATAATAATCGAGAGATGAAAATGTATAATTGAGTGGAAATGTTGGAAAAACCGAAAAGGTGTAACAATAATTTGAGAATTAATAATAATAAAAAGAAAAGGAGTTAAAAAATAAAAGAGGGAGTTAAAAATAGGTGAATGATATAACTGTTGATGTGACTCAATAGAAGCATAATAAAAATAAAAGAGAAAACACCATTTTGATTTCTACATTTGGGGGTCACAGTTAATTTGGTTTCTACATTTTGGAATTCGTTTGGGATTCAGTTATTTTGCTAAAACTGAAAATTTTTTACTGAAAGTACTGTAAATAAATGTAAAAATTAGTTGAAATTACAATGGACTTATGAATAGTATCATAAAGTGCTGTGAGACCTATGAATAGTAAAATAAATTGGCAAAATTAATCATGTCAAAGGGACACTCACCAGGCATAGATTTTAGCCATGACTTAATTTTTTGAAGATTTTTTACTTAGGGAAATGCTAACGAGCGTCTTTAGTGCACTGGTTAATAATCCATTTAAAGAAATTTTTTATGGAAAATGAAAAAAAAAATTAATATTTTAACAACTTTTTTAATTTCCCTTAAAAGTGATATCAAAATTTTCCTAAAATTGATTATTAATAAATGCCCTAAGGGACACATAGCAAAATGGAAGAATGATGTCCTTGATTGTCTTTTTCTACATTTTGAAGCTGATTTAATTAAAAGTATTCCTTTGAGTGTCACTTTGCCGGAGGACAAATTGGTTTGGGCTGGAATTAACAATGGAATATTCTTCGTTGGGAGTGCATATAAATTGGCAGTGTCTATGTTCAAATCTAGGTGCCGTGGTACTATTTCTGACAGTACTTTACTAAGAAGATTTTGGAAGAAAGTGTGGTCATTGCCTATTCCTCATAAGGTGCATCATTTTTGTTGGCGTGCTTGTCATGACACTTTACCAACAAAAGTCAACTTGATGAAGCGTAATGTTATTGCTGAATCTCTATGTGTTTGCTGTTTGGAGAATGCTGAAACGAATGGCCATATTTTCTGGGGTTGTCCAACTGCACAAGAGGCTTGGTCTGCCTCAAAACTGAATCTGGTGCCTCCTAATGCTAATATTGACTCATTCTAGGATTTGTTATGGCTTGAACTGATGACCAATGATGCTGGGGATGTCAAATGTTCAAAACTGGTGTTGCTTGCTTGGAAATTATGGTGCAATAGGAATGCAATTTACCATCAAGGTGAAGCTAAAACTGAACTGGAAGTGGCTCACTCAGCGGTAAGTTATTTGCAGGAATTTTGGTCCGCAACAGTGACACATGACTCTTCGGCCTCTGATCTGGTACAGCCTCTCGGTGACAGACAAGATTCGGCCTCTGCTCTGGTACAGCCTTTCAGTGATAGACAAGAAATTCTTCAAAGTTCAGATTGGTCCCTCCTCACTCGGGTCAGTGCAAGATTAACGTTGATGGTGCTCTTTTTCCCACAAAGAAGTTGGTTGGCATTGGTGTGGTCATTAGAGATCAGCAAGGTAGATTGTTGGCTGCATTATGCAGAAAAATTAGAGCTCAAATGGGGGCACTTGAAGTTGAAGCAAAGGCATATGAAGCTGGTGTTTTGTTGGCAAGACATTTGGGGCTGAGGAATGGAGTGTTGGAAGGAGATTCTCTAATTGTTTCTAATGCACTCAAGCAGGTTGTACAGCCTCCTACTTCGGTTGCAACCATTGTGGAAGGAATTCATGGTTTGTGTCCGAAAGTTGGGATAGTTGGTTATTCTCATATGCGAAGGACCGGTAATAAACCAACCCATATTCTAGCACAACAAGCTCAAAGCTTTGTCAATGATGTAATTTGGATTGAAGAGATTCCTTGTTGTATTCAGCAAGCTCTTATCCATGATGTACTTGTTTCTTAATGTTTAATAATATTTCAGTGTGTTTCTATAAAAAAAAAAATGAGTGCCCTTAGGGCACTCGTTAGCATGATCCTTTTTCTTATATGTCTCTTTACATTACTTAAGGTACAATTAGAATTTAGAAGTAATTTACCCCAAAAAAAAAAAAAATTAAAAAGTATTTGTGAGGGGGGAAAGCATTAATTTTCCTAAAAGTCATGAATATAAGAGCATTCACATCAATTTTCTCAAAAAGATTTTCAAAAAGTTAGGGCCATGACCCCGATCTACAAGTGGTTCCACCCTTGGGTGCACCTTATTTTTTAATCTAATGAATGTAAACTATCACAAGCCACTAAGCAAACTGGTACAAAAAAATAATTTGATTTAAAATAATAGCTAACACAAACCATCACTAAGAAATATGCTTATATGCTACAAAAATTTGGCGAAATAGGTGGTAGAAGTAGAATTTATTTAACTATGTTGGTCAAGGTTTTGTTTGTTTGTATGTTTCATCTTTTTCTCCCTTCTCAATTTTCAAAATATATGATTCCACCCAATAAAAACCATATGGCACCTCCCAATGTACATTATGTTTAGGGATTTAAAGGAAAAAATGTTTGAATTGTGAATTAACAACATATTGTAATTACCTCTAAAAAAAACTTTATACACCGTTAATAATACATTGTCGCATATTCATTTTTCTTTTTCTTTTTTTATAAAATAATTTTAATTTTTTTAAAATCATTCTGACAACATACAGTAATTATGTTACACCTGGCAAAAACAAATAAAATTACTTTAAAGCTCTTAGAGGATTCTCCTAATTAACGTGGAGAATGTCTATATATACTACTTCATGCACCTACTGACCTACATAACCATAAAGCCATTTGTTCTCTCATCACCCAATTCCTTTCTGCCATCTACCAACAATCTATATACTCGCATGCGACTTATAAAAGTCATGATGTCCTTATTAGAGAGACCGATTTCCCATTGCTTATTCACCGCGGCTCTCATTATCATTCTTGCCTTGGCTTCTTCTTTCCATGTTGCTATTTCTTCTTCCTCTGCAACTTCACCTTCCAATATAGTAACATTGATGGGACGAGAAGCAGAGGCTCTTTTGGAATGGAAAGCCAGCCTTGACAACCAAAGCCAGTTTCAGTTGTCTTCTTGGGTTGGAAACATCACTTGCCTGGGTTGGAATTTCTTGCAACAACTTTAGCAGCATCTCCCATGTCAACCTCACAGGTTCTGCTTTGAAAGGTATGCTCTACTCTTTCAACTTCTCATCCTTACACAGCCTAGAAAGTCTCGATCTCAGCGACAACTTACTCTACGGTACCATTCCTTCCCAATTGAGAAACCTTTCTAAGCTGATATACCTTGATTTATCTACCAACAATCTCTCAGGTTCAATTCCTACTTCTATAGGAAAACTTAAGCAACTTAAGTGTTTTATACCTCCACAATAACACACTTTCTGGACCCATACCTGAAGAAATTGGAAAGTTGGGATTTCTTAGTGAGCCTGCTCTGTACATGAACAATCTCTCTGGTCCAATACCTGCTTCTATAGGAAACTTGAGCAATTTAGCCACTTTAGACCTTGCCGAAAACAAACTTTATATCGCAAGGTTTTTTTTTTTTTTTTGGGATGAAACTACAATATTGGTTCTTCAAATTTACCCTATGTGTGTAATTAGTCCTTCAAGTTTCAAGTAAGTATAATTGGTCTCTCAAATTTTAAAATTGAGTTGTATTAGTCTTTTTACTAACTGTCCGTTAGTGATATTATTTACGTAGATAACGAAACAATGACTTGACATATTTTTAGATGACGTGGCATGTTTTTAATTCAAAAATTACAAAATAATTTTACACGTAATGTCTCAAACTTCCTCCTCTGCAACATCACTGCTGCCAAATCGAAGGTCTACCAGAGGTCCAAAACACGTAGTAGACAAAAGAAAGCTTCAATCTGCTGGTGGAATCGGTTTTATTTGTTTTTATTCTAATGTTAAAACTTCAACTTCCAATTAACGTCTTTCAAATAATACACTTTTTGTAATACCCAATAAGTTATAAAGTACTAAATTTGTGTATTGAATTGTCCTTTAGTTTATAGAAAGAAAAAAATTTAGTCATCTCATTTATTATTGGCCCCTTCAAAGACAAATTTTTGGCTCCACTGAGATGTGACCTAGAAGAAGCTTTCTCTGTTGTATTTTCTATTTGTCAATATACGCTCGTCTCTATGCACGTGTGGTGGTGATTTATTTACCATATTAATTATACAGTTTATATATTTTTTGAATATTGACTAAATAACTACTTGGTTTAAGTCTTTATCCATTAAAATTTTAAAATCAATAGTAACCCATGCTAAGTTCTAAACATGTGACTTTCAACTAGCTATAAACCAAAGGCCCTTAGAAGTGTCCAAGGGGACCGAATTAGTGAGTAGTGACTACGGGTCAACACTAAAAATTGCCCATATATCGTTACAATAATAGGATAGGAGCCACATTAATCGTATTGACGAAGTCAAGCACATGGTTGTCTCAATTGTCACGATCACTGACAAAGTTGAGCTATCTAGAAAATAGCTTTGTGCAATGTATTTGATTAAAGTCAAGCACATGGTTGTCTCAATTGTCACGATCACTGACAAAGTTGAGCTATCTAGAAAATAGCTTTGTGCAATGTATTTGATTAAAGATTTTTTTTTTTTTTTTAATTTTTGTATGGAAAATATTATTTCTGATAACCTTATATTTAATGTTAACAATTCTTACTACTACGTGCTTTTTTTTATATATTAAAAAAAACAAAATTTTGACGAAGTATTTTTTACATATAGCGTGGTCGTAGGAAAAACATACGGCCACTTTGTGCATTTTTGCTCAAAAGTTGATAGTTTGCCACACAATTATTTCTATGGACACCACTATATATATAAACAGAAATTATGTCAAAGTTCTTCTATAACTACCCTCTAAGCAATATATTAAATTTTGAACAAATTATCCATGTTGGGGTCTCTACTCTATAGCGTGGTACAAAATTCTAGGTTTATGATCAGCGACGAATATGACATTAATTTTAGACTTTTTTTTTGCTAACAAAAAATGAGGGTCTTTATGGTTGTATTATACCCAACGAGATACCCACCAAAGCTTGATTCGATGTTTCCCTCAAATCCCTCACACAGCAGCCCACCAACAAGAGCCCGCTAGTAGCGGGAATCGAACCTAGGCTGGTTAGGCGAAGCGAACAAACCATGCTAGCTGATCCAAGCCCTCGTTGGCATTAATTTTAGACTCCAGCTACGGGTCTATGTATCATAACAAATGCGTTGTATATAGGGCCCAGACTTTATTGACTTTAAGCGTGACTGTCCCGATTGATCACGATTATTGACTACAAAATAAACCAAATAGTTGTGATATAATGTATCATAACAAATGTGTTGTATATAGGG
Source organism: Quercus gilva (assembly GCA_023621385.1). NCBI lineage: Eukaryota > Viridiplantae > Streptophyta > Magnoliopsida > Fagales > Fagaceae > Quercus > Quercus gilva. The sequence goes on along the minus strand of CM042480.1, from coordinate 47,587,629 downwards.
CCTAGACTTTATTGACTTTAAGTGTGACTGTCCCGATTAATCACGATTATTGACTACGACGTAAACCAAATAGTTGTGATATAATGTATCGTAACAAATGCGTTGTATATAGGGCCCAGACTTTATTGACTTTAAGCGTGACTGTCCTGATTGATTACGATTATTGACTACGACGTAAACCAAATAGTTGTGATATAATTTTTTGAAAACGACAATGCGGACTTTTCTTAAATAGAAAATCCTTTAGAGATAAGGAGTTCAAAAACTAGAAAAGTAGTACTAGATAAATCATTGAAGCAAGCGATGGAAACGTGTGAATTTTAGTAATATGAAGGAAATTGTCATGAAGATCAAAACATATTAACCTACTTCGCTTTTCCAAGCAAATTGGTTTCATTTAGGGTTCTGTTTAGTTGAATTTGTTATTTATAATAAGTTTTCTTCCTATATCTTGGGAGATTGATTTTGTAATTTTTCTCAATTTCTTTTTCCTTTTTGGAGCTTTTTCTTATTCTCTAGCATAATTTTGTGTCTAACATGAATTAGGGTTTATTATGATTTCCTAAGGGTCTCATAGTCACCCTATGATTTCCTTAAAATTTATATTGTAGTTGTAACTTATAAGATATATAATTTAGAATTTGTTGTATAAGAGGTTTTTTCATTTTCTTTCTCATGGATTTCAAAAATTGTCCTTGTGAATTGAAACACAATTATTTTAAGATGGATATGTTATTTCTTTTAACTTTTCTATCATCTGTATATAATAAATATAAATTATTTCATAAAAAGTTGGAATTTGGTAAGCATGAGGTGTAAAACTCATGTTATACACCATTTAATAAGAGATTGCCACATTAGCATTTTACTTAAAATTCAATATATCCTACCACACCTAATAACATCTCAATAAACTCTCAATTTGGTTGGATTTATATATGGATATTGGAATTGATTAAGTGTAGTTGTATTTATTCTTAAATATGTGATAAAATAATATAGCATGTTGGGTTTAAGGGGGTAAAATATAGGTTTTACACTACATTTTTACAGAATTTAATCTCTTTTATAAAGGGGGTAATAAATGAATAATTGTGCAATGGTATATTTGACTCATATATTACTCAATCCAAAACCCAGCCATTTTCCACCACTATTTATTTTATTTGTATGTTTATGTGTCTTTTAAATGTCTTCACTTGTACAATGCAATATAAGAAAAATATAATACTAAAAATACTAAATAAATTCTTTTTTTTCCTGCGGATGGATGACAAATAGCTATAATTCTACTCAACATCTCATTATTGGATATAAATTTTGACAAATTCATCAATGAATTATATTTTATTCGTATATCCTTCATGCTTGCAAAATTTCCATAAAATTAAAGATCAGTAACTATATCATTAATCAAATATTAAATTTTCAAATTTCTGTAATCTAAAATTATTTATAAAAAATAAGTTTATGGATTGAATGGTAAATAATATCCGATTGGCATGAAATTTGACATGTGAGTTAAAAAAAAAAACATGCAATCCAATAAAATAAGGTAACTCATCTAGTCATCTTTATGATACATGTCTATCTCTTTTTCCATTTTTTTTTTTTATAGATATAATAGAAATTTATTTTATAAGGCTCATTAAATCAAGATACAAATTAAATTTTAGTATAGGCGAGTTTCGAATTTAAAATTTTTTATTTGATGATAAGAAACTTTGCCAGTTAAATAATTACAACTCACCATTTTTATCTCTTTTATTGGATGAAAAACTGACCATATGGGTAGCACGTGACCCAAAAAAAAGATTTGCATAGTAAAGCCTAATTCATATATTCACGTGCTGTTTTCGGCCCATTAAAGTGACATAAGAAGTTACATACTTACATGTCAAAAGGAAATTACCTTTTTTAATAAGTAATATAAACATAATTATTAATTATTTTAATAATTAAGAAGTTACATGTCAAAAGGATATTACTTTTTTGATAATAATATAAACATATATTGAGCCAGTTGGTTCAAACACAGTGTGTACGTAGCATGTAAATTTTACAATATTAAAACATAATTTATATTATATTATATAATCAAACTAATTAAAATAAATATTAAATTTTATTTTAAATTACTTGAAGGCTTTGTAATAAATTTTCGTTAATGTACAATTTAGATTTCTTAAAACTTTGGCTATAATGTTTTCAAAATTATTCAATATTTGCGAAACTCTCTTCTAAAACGTAAGTATTAAGTCTCATCATTAATTTAATTAGTGAAATATATACTTAGGGTCCGTTTGAGATCTACTTATTTTGCTGAAAGTGAAATTTTTTTACTGAAAGTATTGTAGATAAAAGTAAAAGTTAGCTGAAATAGTACAGTATGACCATGAATAATATCAAAAAATGCAGTGAACTCCATGAATATATAATAGCAAAAATAAGTTGGCAAAAATAATTTTTGCCAAACATACACTTAGTGTTCATTTGGGACAAGCTGAAAATTTCATCTTATTTGCAATTTCAACTTATTTTTGCTATTATTTATGAATTCTATTGTACTTTTTTATACTATTTATGAGTCTCACTATACTATTCAGCTAATTTTTACTTTTATCTATAATAATTTTAGCAAAAAATTTTCATTTTTAACTAAAAATTATCATCACTAGGCACGCATACATTTTAGCCATGACTTAATTTTTTGAAGATTTTTTTCCTTATATGTCTCTTTATATTACTTAAGGTACAATTAGAATTTAGTAGTAATTTACCAAAAAAAATAATTTGGAAGTAATTGTAAGGGGGAAGGCATTAATTTTCCAAAAATTGACTTACAAGTTTTATTAAGTAATAATGAATATAAGAGCATTCACATCAATTTCCTCAAAAGGATTTTCAAAAAGTTAGGGCCATGACCCCCCAATCTACAAGTGGTTACACCTGGGGTGCAACTTATTTTTTAATCTAATGAATGTAAACAATCATAAGCCACTTAGCAAACTGGTACAAAAAAATAATTTGATTTAAAATAATAGGTATCACAAACCATCACTAAGAAATATGCTTATATGCTACAAAAATTAGGCGAAATAGGTGTTAGAAATAGAATTTATTTAACTATGTTGGTCAAGGTTTTGTTTGTCTGTATGTTTCTACTTTTTCTCCTATTTCAATTTTCAAACTATAAGTTTCGACCTAATAAAAACTATATAGCACCTTCCCATGTACAAAATGTTTGAGAATTTAAAGAAAAAAATGTTCGAACTATGTGTTAACAATATATTGTACTTATCTCCAAAAAAAAAAAAAAAACTTTATACACCACTAATAATACATTGCGGCATATTCATTTTTCTATTTTTTATAAAATAATTAAAGTTAAAAAAAAAAAAAAAAAATCATTCAGACGACATACAGGAATTATGTTACACCTGGCAAAAACAAAAAAAATTACGTTAAAGCCCTCAGAGGATTCTCCTAATTAATGTGGAGAATGTCTATATATACTACTTCATGCACCTACTGACCTGCATAACCATAAACCCATTTGTTCTCTGATCACCCAATTCCTTTCTGCCATCTACCAACAATCCATATCCTCCCCTCGCATGCAACTTATGAAAGTCATGATGTCCTTAATAGAGGGACCGATTTCCCATTGCTTATTCACCGCGGCTTTTATTATCATTCTTGCCTTGGCTTCTTCTTTCCATGTTGCTATTTCTTCTTCCTTTGCAACTTCACCTTCCAATATAGTAACAATGATGGGACGAGAAGCAGAGGCTCTTTTGGAATGGAAAGCCAGCCTTGACAACCAAAGCCAGTTTCGGTTGTCTTCTTGGGTTGGAAACATCACTTGCCATTGGGTTGGAATTTCTTGCAACAACTTTAGCAGCATCTCTCATGTCAACCTCCCAGGTGCTGGTTTAAAAGGTGCACTCCACACTTTCAGCTTCTCATTCTTACAGAGTCTCAGAAGTCTTAATCTCAGCAACAATTTACTCTATGGTACCATTCCTTCCCAATTGGGAAACCTTTCTAAGCTGATATACCTTGATTTATCTACCAACAATCTCTCAGGTTCAATTCCTACTTCTATAGGAAATTTACGCAACTTGAGTGTTTTAAACCTCAACAATAACACACTTTCTGGACCTATACCTGAAGAAATTGGAAAGTTGGGATTTCTTAGTGATCTTGCTCTGTACATGAACAATCTCTCTGGTCCAATACCTGCTTCTATAGGAAACTTGAGCAACTTGTCTACTCTTTTATTATGGGAGAACAGTCTTTGTGGATCTATCCCTTCTTCTGTAGGAAACTTGAGCAATTTAGCCAATTTAGACCTTAGCGAAAACAAACTTTCTGGACCCATACCTGAAGAAATTGGAAAGTTGGAATTTCTTCGTGAGCTTTCTTTGTCCATGAACAATCTCTTAGGTCCAATTACTACTTCTATAGGAAACTTGGGCAACTTGCATGCTCTTTATCTTGGGAAGAACAATCTTTGTGGATCTATCCCTTCTTCTATGGGAAACTTGGGAAATTTAGCCAATTTAGACCTAAGCGAAAACAAACTTTCTGGACCCATACCTGAAGAAATTGGAAAGTTGGGCTTTCTTAGTTATCTTGCTCTGTTCGTGAACGATCTCACTGGTTCAATCCCTGCTTCTATAGGAAACTTAAGCAACCTAAGTGTTTTACGCCTTAGCGAAAACAAACTTTCTGGACCCATACCTGAAGAAATTGGAAAGTTGGGATTTCTTCGCGAGCTTTCTTTGTCCATGAACAATCTCTCCGGTCCAATTCCTACTTCTATAGGAAACTTGAGCAACTTGTCTACTCTTTATCTTTGGAAGAACAATCTTTGTGGATCTATCCCTTCTTCTATGGGAAACTTGGGAAATTTAGCCAATTTAGACCTTAGCGAAAACAAACTTTTTGGACCCATACCTGAAGAAATTGGAAAGTTGGGATTTCTTAGTTATCTTACTCTGTTCATGAACAATCTCACTGGTTCAATCCCTGCTTCCATTGGGAACTTGACAAAGCTCACTCGATTGAATTTGCATACCAATAAATTATCTGGCTATATCCCACCAGAAATAGGAAAGCTCAAACTTCTTACCTTTCTAGGGTTGCTCAAGAATGAACTTAATGGCTCCATCCCTTTTCAATTTAATAATCTAACATATTTGAAGGTTTTGACATTTTCTGAAAACATGTTGTCCGGGTATCTTCCTCAAAATGTTTGTAATGGTGGATCACTTCAAAACTTCACAGCATCTGACAACTATTTCATAGGTTCCATTCCAAAAAGTTTGAAAAACTGCACCAGTTTGATAAGATTGAACTTGCACGGAAACCATTTAGGAGGAAATATATCAAAAGATTTAGGCATTTACCCGAATTTGAAATATATTGATTTGGGATATAATAATTTCTATGGAGAACTTTCTCAAAAGTGGGGAAAGTGCCAAAGTTTGCAAAGCTTGAAACTCTCCAATAACAGAATTTCTGGTGTAATTCCTCAGCTTGGAGGATCCATCCAGCTACATTTGCTTGATCTCTCCTTCAATCATATAGTTGGGCAGATTCCAAAGGAATTAGGAAGGCTGACGTCATTGTTTCTACTTAATCTGGGTGATAATAAACTTTCAGGTAGTATTCCATTGGAAATTGGAATGCTATCCAATCTACAATATCTTATTCTCTCATCCAACAATTTAACCGGATCAATCCCTAAACAAATAGAAGGGTGCTCAATATTGTTGAACTTAAGTTTAAGCAAAAATAACCTTAGGGGGACTATTCCCTCTGAGATTGGAAACTTAAACTCTCTTGAAATGCTTGATTTAAGTGAAAATTCACTTATCGGGAAAATACCACCTCAACTTGGAGATATGAAAAGGTTAGAAACAATGAACCTCTCCCACAATGAGCTGTCTGGCTCCATTCCCTATACTTTTGGTGAAATGTCCGAAATGTCAAGCTTGATCAGTGTTGATATATCATACAATCGATTGGAGGGCCCTCTTCCCAACAATAAAGCCTTTTGTGAGGCTCCATTTGGAGCATTAAAAAATAATAGTGGTTTGAAGGCCTGCCCCTCTTCTATTACCAGGAGTAAGAATTATGGTGAGAAAAGGCAAAATAAAGTTGTTATTTTCATTATTGTTCCTATCTTTGGCACAATGTTTCTATCATTGATTGTATTTGGGATTCTTTACCATGTTCTCAAGTGCCAAGGTAAGAGGAACAAGGTAAACAATCTAAGTGAAGCTCAAAATGGTAATATGTTCGCAATTTGGAGCTATGATGGGAAAATGGTGTATGAAAGTATCATTGAAGCAACAGAGGGATTTGACTCCAAACATTGTGTTGGAGTGGGAGGGTGTGGAAGTGTTTATAAAGCGAAGCTACAAACAGGTCAAGTTATTGCTGTGAAAAAATTTCATTCAATACAGGATAATAGGATTACCAATTCAAAGGCTTTTGAAAATGAGATTCAAGCTCTGCTAGAAATTAGGCATCGCAATGTAGTAAAGCTTTATGGCTTCTGCTCACATCCACGACACTTATTTTTAGTTTATGAGTTCTTAGAAGGAGGAAGCTTGAAAGAGATACTAAGCAATAAAAAAGAGGTAGTTAATTTTGAATGGGTCAAAAGGTTGAATGTAGTAAAAGGCGTGGTTGATGCTTTATCCTACATGCATCATGATTGCTCACCTCCGATAATTCATCGAGACATATCAAGCAAGAACATCATGTTGGATTTGGAATATGAGGCTCACATCTCGGATTTTGGCACAGCTAAGTTTTTAAATCCTGACTCATTGAATTGGACCTCATTTGCCGGAACATTTGGATACACAGCTCCAGGTAATTCATTTGTACCTTTTCCTAATTTTTCCCTACTGGCATGCATATTCTTCTTGAAATATTTGCCTCTAGTTCATGTAATGCGCCAATCAAAGTGCATAGTGGTTATTAGATTAAATGAATAAATTTACCATCTCCTAACAACTTAACCTTTTGAGAGAATTAGTAATGTAACATAGTAAGAGGTCTGGTAATGTAACAGAGCAAGACGTCTTTTATATATATCACATGAGGATCATGGATCACTCCAAATATGGCTATGTTTAGTTTATGGGCTAGTTAATAACTAAGTGATCAATTTATGAATACCTTTTAACATCTCCAATAAGTATGAAAAAATCAACCTAGTTTATGATAATTAAACTTTACTATAAAATTAATTAGTCACTGAAACAATAGAAGAGTCAAAAAAATTTTCACGGCAATAAACTAAATATCTCACAAATTTTTAAAAATACAAAATAACACAGACACCCCCCCCCCCCCCCACACACACACATATATATGTGTGTGTATGTATGTATGTAGAATTTAGAGTTAAATAATGTTTTTAACATTATTATTATTATTATTATTATTATTATTATTATTATTGTAGGGTCTAAATTGGTTGGGCCAGACACCGACTCTCTGTATGGTGAGCCCACCAAATTTCCCACAATAAACTTGTAGAGAATGGGTTAAACAACTGGGCTAACGGTGGATTTAGCCACGGTCCAAATTAGCAAAATCAATAATGAAAGAATAAAGGGTCGAGTCAGGCATTCAACAAGATAAATCCCTTTGGTCCGAAGAGGTTTACTCTTTAAAGGCCTAGTGAATACCAATCTTTTTTCCCCTCCCTCAGTGAGACTTGCTTCCCTTTTATATACACCCTTTTCTCATCTTCACCGCACACTTGTCCTCCATCTAGGCACCCACTTGAGCACTAGTCACATCAGCCGTCTGTTTTAACCTGCAGTGAGTGGTGGTGGGTGAAGACGCACTGTTCAGGTGTCTTCTCCACATAAATGCGGCCAGGAAAGTTGCTGCAGTGCATTAAATGTGGCGGTGGCAGCTTTATTGGCAAGATATTTCATGATAGCTACGTAGTTAGGCATGCCCGAAGCTCAGCCCTGGCAGGGAGATCTTTAGCATATCTACTCGGTCAAGTTCTGGGCTGCTCCGTTGGGTATGGTCCCTTCGGCGAGACCAGGTTGTCTTCGGACAAAGTGTTTGTCCCTTATGGATTGCACTTCCACCAAGATGGCGAAGCATTGATACTTTTAACTTCTTCGGACAGGGAGTCGTATTTGAACTGGGCCACAGGCCCAACATGTGGCGTTGGGCTTTCTCACCCACAATTATTATTATCTCATATATAAAAAATTCCATTTACTCATTTCTATATAATTAAAGATAAACATATTATTCTCATTAGTTATTTGCAATTTTCCCTTAAAGTATATTAATAAAAATTAATATATTCTTTAAAAATTTTAGATTAAGCCTTTTTTGTTAAAATAAATTATAATTTACATGTTTGAGTATAACATTTTTTTAAAACAGAAAATGTGTACAAATCAAATAATTTCTGATAAATTAAATAATAAATGTCTTTTTTTTTTTTTTTTTGTTGCCTTAATTTCTTCCATGTAATATAAGATATACATAAGAATAACAACACTAAATTAATAAATATATATATATATATATATATATTTTGTTTATTGATAACAGCGTAGAACATTTTACAAACTTATAATGATCATAGCATCAATTTTTCTAATGAAAAAAAAAAATAAAAAAAAAAATCCATGCATCCCTAAATCTCTAAATACAAAATGTGAGTGGTTTTTATTCCCTAAGGTTTAAAGTAATCTTCTTGAGTCACTTAGATGATGTAACCATACTAAAACATGGCAGGTCATCTCCACGTTATACATTAAGAACTAAAACAATCATGTTAAATTTAAAGACTAAAAAGTTTGTTAGAGACAAAAATTATCATTTTAAAGTTTATAAAGAGTTAAAAATTATCACTTACGGACTAAAATAGGCTAAAGTTTAGGGACTGATAGTTTGTTTTAGCAAAGGGTCTGTTTTCATAAAGAAAAAAGTATTTATAGAAGAGCTTTATTTATATATTTTTGAAAATATATGCTTTAAATGCTCCTAAAATTCATGAGTTATATATAATAAAAAGGGATTCACATCAGGTGCAATTCACCCACTTCCCTCACAATTTTTTTTTTTTTAAACTTTTTAACTTTAACTTTTTAACTCACTTTTAATATACTCATTTCAATCTCAGCTATTGATTTGGTATTGCACCTTATGTGAATCCAATAAAAAGTGAAATTTAAAATAAAAAATTAGACATTACTACCTGAAATGAGTATTTTTACATTTGAAACAAACATGAAATGGTTATTAAGTAAAATTTATGTAGTATTAAAGTTTTCTTATTAATAAAATGGAGGAGGAAGGGAGGAATTTGAAAGCCAGGGGCCATGGCCCCTTGCCTTTGCCTAAGCCTGTGCACTGAAAATAATTGTGTTCAGATATGAACTTAAAAGGGTGTGTTAGCCCAAAAAGGAAAATAAGTAAAAAAAAAAAAAGAAAAAAAAAGAGGATTAACTATATCCATCCCTAATAAATTATATGTATACATGCTTTATTCATCCTAAAATTCAAAAATTTACCATCAACTCTGTAATTTAATGTTAAAATGTAAAATCCACCTCATTTTCTAAATTATTATTATTTTATATATATATATATATATATAAATAAAAAAAAATTCTATCCACCATAAACTCTAATAGCATTAGATATGCGTACCATAAACAATGAGAGCATTTGTAATGTGCAACCCTAAACCATAAAAGCATTTGCAACATTTGCAGCTCTAGGATTTTTTTTCTAGGGAGGCCAGCAAGAACTAAGAAGATAAATCTTGAGTAAAAGATGAATTTTGCAGTTTATGTTGTTTTATTATTACAAATTTGTCCACAGTGCTAGAAAGAGAACAAAAGATAAACTATAAGTTCATTTGATATATTATTTCTTAATACAATAAACATATTAATTATTGTTGCTAAGATTAAATTTTAGAAACTATCTATTGTTTCTAAATACAATAAACATATTAATCATTGTTGTTATAAGTGAACTTTAATTATTATTGCTTAAAATGCTTTTATCTATTTGTTTATGTCTTTACTCGTCACAATTCTTTTATTTACCAATTCAACTTAACTTTGACAACTATTGGTCTTTATAATTGTTTTGAGACGAATTTTGTTGCGTTAACATTTGCATTTATCTTCACTAAGTCATTCCCCTATCCCATACCCCTTCTCTATTTTCTTTTTTCCCTATTTTTAGAATCACCATTGTCTAATTGTTTAATTGCTTTTTAGTGTAACATTTCCTATTTTAAAAAGCTAAAAATATTTTAAAGAGGATCATATTTAAGCTTATTTCAATTGAACTTTAAAAAAAATTGGGTTAGGTGTTCAAAATTTTATTTTAAAGGATCAAAACAAAATTATTATACATAATTCTATATTTTTTTGCCAGCTCACGGGGTTCATTTGAACCCCCTAAGCTTCACTTGCCGCCGCCCCTCATTTGCAATGTACATCACTAACTTGGACTCTAATTTCGGTGGGTGGATATCGGAAATTATTCTCAAATGAAAGTATTGATTGAAAGATTATGAAATTTAGGGTACACATGACAAGTGGTGCTATAGTTTAGGGTGGATAGCTGTAATAAAAGAAAGAAAAAAAAAGTTTACAAGGGTAATGAAAACAAATTGCTCAAGGTTCCCATTGCATCATACCAATTATAAGAGTGTTGGATAAGTTAAATTCTTCTATTTGCAGAGCTCGCATACACAATGGAAGTGAATGAAAAATGTGATGTTTATAGCTTTGGAGTGTTAACATTAGAAATAATCATGGGAAAGCATCCAGGAGATCTCATCTCGTTTCTCTTGTCATCGTTGTCATCGTCAGCAACAAGTTCAACTGCCCACAATATTCTATTGAAGGACATTTTGGACCTACGCCTCAAACCTCCGGAAAATGAAGTCTTATTGAAAGTGGTCTCTATCGTGAAGCTTGCATTTGCATGCTTGGCAACCAATCCAAAATCTAGGCCAGCCATGCAGGAGGTTTCCCAAGAGTTATCGATTGGAAGAGCACCTATGTCGTCAGAGCTGTTTAACAGGCTTACCTTGGGTTTATTGTTTAACAATGGTTGATGTAGTGATTATTGTTAGAGATAATGTGCAAACGTTGAAATCTGAGAACAGAGAAGAAGAAGAAGTCTAACAGCTACTTCTCCAACGGTAACATGAATAGACTCAAAACGGTGTCGTATGATTAAAATGGCTGATAATGAAACGGTGCACTTAATAAAAGGAGTGAACACATGTTAGTGGAAATGGTGCGTTTTCATTAACACAAACGTCACTGTTTTGACATCGTCTTCTTCACTGATTCAAGCTTCCAAGTCCAAGACTCAATCTGTTATTCCCAGAACTCAAGGCTGAAGGACGTTACAGACTTGATCATAACTGCCTTCCTTGATTATCGGAGATGGTTATTTTGGGTTGTTACAAAACGGTTATAATTAAGCTTATAGAATCTTAGTCTCAGGTGTATTCTCAGGCTCTATAAATAAGGGCTCTGTGTTATGTATTTTGCTTAAGCTTGGTATAATCAATACATTCATTTTTCACAGAAATTCTCTTCTCTCTCTCTCTTCTTCCTCTTCGTTTTTCTGGTATTATTTTCTCCACCATTGTTAAACATCTCCAAGCTCTAAATCTCACAATTATGTGAAGCTTTTATTTTTTATGATCTTGTTCATAGTTTGTCCCTCAGTTTGCTTTAGCGAACTAAATTTGATCAATAAATCAGTTGGAATCCAATTTCGTATTACATCAGAAAGTGACCCTGAAGAACCTATGGGACAATTGTAAAGGTATTTATTGATGTGGCTTGATTTTGGTATAAATTCAAGTTATAACTTTAATAATATTTATGTAATTTGATAGCATTCACCTCTTCTTCTTTTTCTTCTTTTTTTTCAATTTTCTTTATTCAAGGATCTAATTGTTCCAATAGCAAGGAGATTTATTTGGCTGGTGATGTGCTTCCTAGTTTTGCCTACAATGATATATGATGAGGAAAAAAAAAAAGAAGGTAAAATACTATTTTAGTTCCTAAACTTTACTAAGTTTGTCTCTAGACCTTAAATTATTGAATTTTTTTTCCATAAATTATTGAGCTCAAATAAGTGTAATCCTTGAGTGTATGATTTGTAGCATTGTTTGTAAGCATTATAGAATTGACTTGTAGTGTTAAGATTTCAGTATGTTATAGCGTAGGGAAATATTGTTCACTTGAAATTATAACCTTGTTATAACTCCTACAATTTCTCTTGTTAATGAGAATTCTAACTTATAAGTTGAATTGAAAATCTTTATCCACGATGGGTTGGAGGGAGATTTTTGAGGTGCACGGCATCTAATTAAAGATTCAATCACAGAAAATCCTGGCTGTCTAATAAGCTTGCATATTCGAGGGCTGTATCAGCCCTCACCAAAGGCAATCCTATTCTATTAAAAATCAAATAGCAGTGGGGCGGCAACTTTATTCTTTATATATAAAGTTGCAATGTGTGTGTGGTGTTACATGAGAGCAGTGCAAACCGCAAGATAGTCGAGTGCGGCAAGACAGAGCATTACAATCTTCGCACTAGTGTGTAGTAAGAGAGAGACAAAAATTTCCCGTGTCCAAACATACAAAATAATGATAAATTGGAGGCTTACTACCGCATAGAGTTCAGAGCAAATCTGCTACTGCGTTATTGATTTCACAGGATTCCATTTTTTGTTGCAATGAACTTGTATTAATTCCTAGAGAGTTCTTCTTGTATTTTTATAATTTATTATAAATTCAATTTATGGGAATAAAATTGAGTGATCTAATTTGTTATTTATTGTAGAGATTGATCAAGTTTGACTTGAAGTTTTTTTCTCCTATACTAGAAGGTTTTTATCACAAAAATTTAGCATGTTCGTGTGTGATTCTTTTTCTTTGTGCTTCGGTGATTTTTATTTTATTTTACTATTAATGGAGTAATTTAATTTAATTTACTCTATGATCTAAAGTATACTTTTCAGATTATAGACATGTCATTGCTGTTTCTTGAATTGGTTATTAGAAGTAGCACAACCAAAATTTTATGAAGGCTTGATCAGCCGTTTGTACTAAAGATTTGATACTGCCAATAACCATGATTGTTTATATAAACAGAAGTAATTAATTGGTGTGTAGTGTGTGCTAAATTAAATTGCATAATTAAGTATGAATCCCCAACATAGTTTTTACTCAAAAAGCGTGGATAGTTTCGCAACTAACTTATTATTATTATTTGTTTTTATAGGTATTATAGTGTTTCAAATTTATGTCGTCCACTTCATAATGATTGCCCATTATTATCATGCCATGACACCAATTGATTTTTCATGTAGACAGGGATTAAAGGTCCAATTCCTTATTCGACAATAAAAAAAAAAAACTCTACCAATTAAGTTAACTAAAGCTACTCAATTATTTATATGGATAGAAATCAAGTCGAAGTTCATCCACATATAGCCTCTAGGCATTATATCACAGATTTTGAAGCTATCCAGGTTAGGGTATTTAGGTGGTAAAATTCTGGGTTAGGATCGGTTTATGTTATGTGATGAATATGTCATTATCACCGGATGAAAATTATGTACAGTGAATATTTCATATAAGCCCAAGCCTATTTGACGCGTGCAGGGCACCAAACAAAATAGTCACTATAGGGCCCATGCTTTATTGACTTGAGTCAAGCCCATGGCTGTTAACAACTACCTGGATTAAAAAAATTTTGAAGCCCTATCACCATAATCTATATATATGCACGATAAAGTCGAAATCTCTTAACTATTTTTGATTTTTTTTTTTTTATTTTTAACTTTCTTAGCGCTTGTCAGGTAGGATTTGGAACTCCCATATTTTTCTACATCAGCAAATATTTTATAAAAAAATGGCTCTCTTTCTCCTCAAAAAACAAAACCCAATTCTCTTCTAAAACAACTTTCTTTATTTTTTATTTTGTAATTTTTGCTTTCATATGTGCATGAGATTTTCTTTCTATCTTATTAATTTGTATGATTAATACATGATACAAATTATATCATTGATATATGATACATTTTCGTTAATACGCGATACATCATTAATACATGTGACAAATTATATCATTGATACATGATACATCTTCGTTAATATACAATACAATTTGTCATTGTTAATACATGATACAAATTATCATCGTTAATATATGATACAAATTGTTATCAATAATACACGACGAATCATTTATACACGATACAAATTATCATCGTTAATATACGACACAGATTATCATTGTCAATACATGATAAATCATTAATACACGACACAAATTGTCATCATTAATACATGATAAATAATTAAAAAAAGCATCGTTGATACAAGATACAAACTATCATTGTCCATACACAATGAATCGTTAAAAAAATATTGTCAATACACGATACAAACTATCATCATCAATACACGATGAATCATTAAAAAAGTATCGTTGATACACGATACAAACTATCGTCATTCATACAAAATGAATCATTAAAAAAGTATCAGTGATACACGATACAAACTATCATCGTTCATACAAACTATCTTCATCCATATAAGATGAATAAAAAGAAATGTGCGAGAAACCCAAGAAACGACTCCAACACGTCCAAATAATCACAAACTAATATGTGTCATGACGAGACTGAAAACATCCATCATAATAAATGCGACGAGTACAGAAGTCAAAGCGACGTTACCTTTCATATTCCAACTGAGTCCGTAAATATGATGGCAGGAATAGAGGGGCAACTGAAGAGGAGAAAGTCACCTTTGACCATCATATAGCAAAAGAAGAGAAAAACAGCATCGTCCATCAAGCCAGCATCGTCCATGTGATGAACGACTACAACATACATTAAATGAGTTCCCCATAAATAACATGAGTAATGGTTAACGCTCAAGATAGGCAAAAGATCATTGAAGTCTATAACGCCTCCGCATTCATTATTGATGAGTGTTAAGATCGTCCATCTCTCAACGGTTGAATTAAATGTTATTCAATACAAGGCATAACGTACGGACATCAATGACAAACGAAGCCATACAAGACATTTAACACCCAAGATAGCTAAGAAGTAACATACAGGCATTAACAGACGAGTAGTCGTTGGTAGATAATAAAAGTCAGTTATTAATACCAACAGCTCCATAACCCATAAATGAAAATATTTATTCAAACAATGAAGACAAGGACTATAAAACCCACACAAACTAAAGGGAGAGAGGTAGATAATTCGAGTTCGTTTGGTAAAAGATTTTTAGTAACATTGTTTGTATTTTTTGGAAATACGTATGAGTAAAAAAGTGTGTAAAAATACGTATAATATTGTTTAAACACTGAAAACTGTTGTTTAAACAACAATAACAAACGGGCCAGAATTCTTATCCCAAAAACTATTCCATAGTTGAATTCTTTTGTGATATACTTCAATTGAATTCCATTCTAACTTAATTATCGGAGGCCTTTTGACACACACCACATTGGTGTTTTTTTTTTTTTTTTTTTTTTTTTTTTTTTTTCATATCATATTACAAGTTCATCTCTTGACGAATCTAACGCCTTCTTCCATCTGTATTGACAAAGAGTTCAACTGACGATTTTTCGCATCATCAATAAGTATTGATCAATCTTGTCTACGTAAGTTTGCCATATTGGTGTGAACATTTTTTCTTTATGCTTATGTAATTTTTTAATTTCATCATTAATGGACGGAAAATGTAATATTCAATAGCATACTTTTCAGATTTAGACTTGGCATTGCTGCTTGTTGAATTGATTAGAAGCAACCCAACCTAAATTTTATAAAAGTTTTGGGCCCGTTTGGTACACCATTTAAACACATATTTTCAGTTTTTAAACAACGTTACACATATTTTCACACACTTTTTCACCCACGTATATTTTCACACATGTTTTCAAACACATGTTTTGTATGTACCATACACCCCTTGATCTTCCAATGACCACGCTTGTTAATATAAACGGAGTATATTCAATTTGGCAAGTTACGGCTCTTGGGCCTCCTCTAAAGGGAAGAAAAACATATGGTTGTATGGGCTATACAAATCTACTTGGATTGAAACTGAGAGGATCTTGAAAAAAATCATCATTAATTCATTATAATGGGTTCCATATGTTGTCCACAGAACCTGCAAAGAACCACAAACCCAATGTTAATTTTGTCTTATTTTCTTTATGACTCAAGTTTTTATAATTCATCGATTTGTCAATGTCACATAGAAACTTGACTAGAATAGATTGAACCAACATGTATGCACGTCCCACTGAAATTTTGATTATTTTGTTTTCTGTCATTTCAATAATGGGTCTTGAAATTTTGATATTTGATTTTCTCAATTCTCCTCATATTGTTTGAAGAAATGCTTGAACCAAACTTTCTGTCATTTGTTATCAGGAACTTTGGGAATGATGTACCTAAAATATGAATCTTATAATAAGGAATTGATTTTGTTGTGATTTGTGAATAAATGTAGAAGACAAAGGTTGCATAGCTACATATTTTAATATTATTATCCATTTTCTGGCATTCGGCTTAATATGATTTTATGACAATGCTTGAATGTGATTGCAAGAAAGATATAAAAATCATCCGTCTGTTTCACTTTACGGCAGATTGTTGAGTGTGGATTCATGATATTATGTTCACTTGGCCTGTTCAAGATATGCGTGCACTGGGGAAATACTGCTTGCAAGATGATCCATATTATGTTCTAGTCTTGAAAAGAACTTAGTTTGATTCGCAAAATGATAATTGAAAACCCACCTAACCTTGGAAAAGTGGAAAACGTGGGGACTAAAAGATGTTTGAAACCTTGGAAAATTCTAGGGTCCTTTTTGATAGAAAGTCAAGCCCATGGTCGTTCCAATTCATACATCTGGGGAGGTACTGCTGAATCTAGGATATCATAGGCCATCAGGTTTGACTTTTGAATGGGAAACTCGGTGCATTGATCTAGCTCTAGTGATGTAACCCTTCTTGATTGGCTGAAACAAAGAAAATATAACACAAAAGAGTTTCCGTGAGTTGATTTAAATCAATGGTTTATTCGTTTTCAATATCACGTTCACCTGATAGAACATGGAGCTAATCATCTTTCCCAAGCTCATTTAATAGGGACAAAGAAAAGGAAAAACATAAAGCAAAAAAGAAGAAAACAAAAAGATAATGTAAAAGGAATCTTTGAGCTAATCTCTAAGAAATGGAACCCATGACAAATGAGTCTACATACTTCGAGCCATTCATTCCCTTCTCTAATTCATCCCTCTACCTTTGAAGTCGATGGCAACAAATAATTTTTCACAACTTAAACTCACAGCATCTTGTGTACACAAACAGCCATCCAATTATATAGCTGCTTTACTAGTCATGTTCAAATATATCATCATCCTCATCTTTGCATTATTTTCTTCTTCCCATGTTGCTATTTCTGCTTCCTTTGTATCTTCATCTCCAACAGCAACAACAGAAGGACAAGAAGTAGAGGCGCTTCTAAAGTGGCAAGCAAACCTTGACAACCAAAACCAGTCTCTCTTTTCTTCATGGGTTGGAAACAGCCCTTGCAATTGGAGTGGAATTTCTTGCAATGAGTTTAGAAGTGTAATACATATAAACCTCACATGTTCTGGTTTAAAAGGTACTCTCCATGCTTTCAGCTTCTCGTTCTTCCCCAATCTCTTAGGTCTTAATCTCAGCAACAACTCACTATATGGTACCATTCCTTCGTTCTTAGGTAACCTTTCTAAGCTCATCTACCTTGATTTGTCCTCCAATCAACTATATGGAAGAATACCATCTGAAATAGGCCTAATGAGAACTCTACGAATGGTTTACTTATTTGAAAATAACATTAATGAAACCATTCCCTATGAAATAGGAATATTGAGCTCCCTCAATGAGCTAGCTTTGTTTAAGAACAATCTAACGGGATCAATACCTGCTTCAATTGGAAGTTTGGGAAATTTATCCACTCTTTTACTTAATAACAATGGACTTTCTGGAACAATACCCCAAGAAATAGGAACGCTAAAATCTCTAAGCGAGCTTGATTTGTCAATAAACAATCTAACAGGTTCAATCCCTACATCTATAGGAAACTTGGCAAATTTAACTACTCTATCCCTTGTTCACAACAACTTTTATGGATCAATTCCTTCCAGTATTGGAAACTTGACCTTGCTCACCAAGTTGCACCTTCTAGAAAATCAATTATCTGGACCTATCCCACAAGAAGTTGGAAACCTCAAATTTCTTACCCATCTAGGATTGTTCATGAACAAACTGACCGGCTCCATTCCTGTAGAAATGAATAATCTTACATATTTGAAGCACTTGGTGTTGAGTAACAACATGTTGTCTGGTTCTCTTCCACAACATATATGCATCGGTGGATCACTTGAAACATTCACAGCACATGAAAATTATTTGACAGGCCCCATCTCTATAAGCTTGAGAAACTGCTCCAGCTTGTATAGATTCAGGCTTGAAAGAAACCAGCTAACAGGAAATATATCAGAACAGTTTGGGGTATATCCCAATTTGAACTACATTGACATGAGTTATAACAATTTTTATGGAGAACTTTCTCAGAAGTGGGGTCAGTGCCAAAATTTACAAAGTCTGAAAATCTCCAACAATAGAATTTCAGGTGTAATACCTCCTCAGCTTGGGGGAATGATTAATCTACATCTACTTGACCTCTCCTCTAATCATATAGCTGGAGAGATTCCGAGGGAGTTGGGGAGGCTAACATCATTGTTCAACCTTACACTAGCTGATAATGAACTTCTAGGTAGTGTACCACCAGAAATTGGAAATTTGTCCAATTTAAGAATTCTTAATCTGGCGGCAAACAATCTAACTGGATCAATTCCTGGGCAGTTAGAGGCATGCTCCAAGTTACAGTACTTAAATTTGAGCAAAAATAGATTTAGGGAGAGTATTCCCTTTGAAATTGGCAACATTTACTCTCTTCAAAATCTTGATATCAGTCAGAATTTACTTATGGGAGAGATACCACCACAGCTTGGAAAGTTGGAAAACTTGGAAATATTGAGTCTTTCCCATAATGAGCTCTCTGGTTCCATCCCATCGACTTTTGCTGATATGTTAAGTTTGACATATATTGATATATCCTACAATCAGTTGGAGGGCCCCCTCCCCAACAGTAAACCATTCCTTGAGGCTCCAATTGATGGATTCATTAATAATAAAGGCCTGTGTGGAAACACAACAGGTTTGAATGCTTGCCCTGCAACAGTCAGCAGCAGTCCTAATGGCAAAGAGAGTAGAAAAATTATGATTTTGATTTTAGTCCCTTCTTTTGGTGCCCTGTTTCTTATTTTTAGTGTAGTTGGGTTTCTTTATGTTCTTCTCAACTGCCAAAGGGTGAGGAACAATCAGAACAGTCCAACAGAAGCACTAAATAATAATATGTTCACAATTTGGAGCTATGATGGGAAAATGGTGTATGAAAACATCATTGATGCAACAGAAGAATTTGATCCCAAATATTGTATTGGAGTAGGAGGGTATGGAAGTGTTTATAAAGCTGAGCTGCCAACAGGTCAGGTAATTGCAGTGAAGAAACTTCACCCATTAGAGGATGAAGGAATCACCAATCTAGATAGTTTTGAGAATGAGATTCGTGCATTGACAGAAATTCGACATTGCAACATTGTAAGGCTTTATGGGTTTTGTTCACATTCGCGACACTCATTTTTGGTTTATGAGTTCTTGGAAGGGGGAAGCTTGGGAAAGAAACTTAGCAACAAGGAAGAGGCAACAGAATTTGGATGGATTAAGAGGATAAACATTGTTAAAGGTGTGGCTAAAGGTTTATCCTATATGCACCACGATTGCTCACCTCCAATAGTTCATCGAGACATATCATGCAAGAACATCTTGTTGGACTTAGAACACAATGCTCACATCTCAGATTTTGGCACAGCTAAAGTTTTGAAACTAGACTCATCCAATTGGTCTTTATTTGCTGGCACGTTTGGATATGCTGCTCCAGGTAGTTATTTTCTATTGGCATGGCTGATCTCCTAGCAGCCCATGCGCATTTCATTTGTTTTACTGCTAATCATTGTTTTGGGAGGTATAGTGAGCTTATCATCTCATTAGTGTAAAAGAACCTATGAATTTATGAAAAGTTCAAAGATAAAGCCATGTACATGATTGAAATTAGACATGTACATGATTTAGATAAAAGATCAATGAACTTTATAAAAAGTTCAAAGATAAAGCCCGTATTGAAATAATCTCAGATCCTTTTAAAAAAAATAAATATGTAAAGCAGCATCACAATTGTTTTGGCAAAAAGAAGACCATGGTTCGGTTTAAATGTAGGTGCTTTGTTCCCTAGATTTACATGGTGCAGGAATATAGGTACCACCATTTTAGTCCAAAAGATGAGGAAAACTGTTGCTGAGATAAATTTTTTATTTTCAACTTATCCACCGTCATTATAAATGAAGAAGTTAAAGGAATGCAATCCAACAATAAACATATATAGCAACTAGAGGTTACCTTCTAACCATACTCGAAATGGATGAGCTGATTTCTTTGGTTTTGCAGAACTTGCATATACGATGGAGGTGAATGAGAAATGCGATGTTTATAGCTTTGGAGTGGTGACATTGGAAGTGATCATGGGAAAGCATCCAGGAGATCTCATCTCACTTCTCTCATCATCATCGTCATCATCAGCAACAACTTCCTATGTTGCACGGACACGGACACGGACACGGACACGGACACAGGGATACGGCAATTTTTGAAAAATAAGGACACGACACGGCGGGGACACGGCGGTTAAATAATTAATTATATTTTATATTTAGGCATATTATATATATATATATATTTTTGGTAAACATTTTATATATATTACCTTTTGTGTGTGTATATATACATATATATATATATATATATATATATATTGGTAAACATTTTATACATATTACCTTGTGTGTATATATATATATATACATACACTTTTTTATATTTAAAAAAAAAGTTCAAATAAAATAAACAGATGATTTTTCTAATAAAATAAAGTAAATAGATTATTCTAATTGTTATTAAAATATAATTAGTAATGGTCTTTTTGTAAATAAATGAAACAAATTGGGCAATTAGAAGGAACCTTTTCCACTAACTTTTCCATTTCCCAATCCACTCACATGATCTCACCTGACCACTCTTTGTTCTTTCTTCTGATTTCCAAAGTTCCCACAGTCCCACTTCCCACGTCTCTTCAAGCTTCAGTGGCTCAGGTAGCTTCAGTCTCTTTTCTCCTCTTTTTCCTCTTCTTCTTCTTTTGTATTTTCTCTCTCACACCGGCTGTGCTTCATGCCTTCATCTCATTCCTTTTTTTCTTTGTTTTTTTTCCTTTCATTTTCATCTCCTCTACAGAAGATCCAGTGGCTGTGATTTTTCTTTTTATTTTTTAAGAGGGAAAGAAGCCCAAAATGCGTGCCGGCCGAATCTTTGATTTCGGCCGGAATTTTTCTCTTCAATCTATGATTTTCTTTTCTTTTTTTCTTCACTGCTGGCGTGTCGGACACCTTGGAGCCGCGTCGGAGCCGCGTCGGAGCCGTGTCGGAGCCGTGTCGGCGCGTGTCGGAGAAACGAAAAAAAAAAAAAAAGGAGGACACTCGCCGGACACCGGAATCCGGCGAGTCGTACCCGTTCCGGTGTCCGACACCGACACGACACCGACACGACGCCAAAAATGGCGTGTCCGTGCAACCTAGACAACTTCAACTGCCCATGGTATACTATTGAAGGATGTGTTGGATCAACGACTTGAACCTCCTAGAAATCAAGTCGCAAGGATAGTAGTGTCTGTTGCAAAGCTTGCATTTGCATGCCTGGAAACTAATCCTCAATCTCGTCCCACCATGCAGCAAATTTACCGGGAGCTATCTATCGAAAGATCACCTCTGTCAGAGATGTTTGGCGAGATTACCTTGGGACAATTGTTGGTTTGATCATGCTCAAGTGTATTCCACTCTTTTTTTTTTTCTTTTTTTTCTTTTTTTTTAAATTTTTTTATTGTACTGCATTAGGATGAGTTATGCAAATTAGAATATTGTTTGTTTGGATCAAATTATAAAAATAAAAAAATAAAAAATAAAAACCTGTCAATATATGTTGAGATGATTAGTCTGGAATAAAATTGAATTGAATAACAAAACGAATTTGAGGCGACAATTAAATAAAAATTAACAAAAGGATTCATTAGTCTTTGGTCGGGAGATAGTCTTCTTTGTGTCATAATAATTGTTGTGCTTGTATCAGTGGAGGAGCCAATAAATTTTTCTAGGGGGCCCAAACTAATTATAACAAAATTCTTGTTTGTGTACATATATATTCATGTCCTAATCTCTAACCAAGTTTTAAGGTTTAAATCTTTGAGCATTTTTAGGGGTTCAAAAAGTTTTAACATTTGTGATAAAGGATTAAGAGTACTTTTTTTTTATTAATATTCATCGAGTGTGAAAATTTTCCACTTTAATTACTCATATTTTGAAATATAAACTATTAAAATTTATAAATTACTTATATAGCAATTTTTAGTTTTTACAAAACAAAGTGTTAACAGTGAAGTGTATGCAATCAAACAAAATTAAACAAGTAAATTGAATTCATCTTTATCTCTCAATACCTCAATATAATAGTTACACATATTACAATTATCAAAACCTAATATAAAATAAAGTAATAGAACATGAAGAGATTCAGCTGTAAAAGTAAAACATAAATGGTTACAAAACATATACATATGTAACACAACTTGGTTAACAAAACACTTTACACAAAAAATAAAATAATAGAAAAATTAATATCATCAAAACATTTAAGTGCAAGCAAGCTGTAAAGCACAAACCAAACAGTTATCAAAGTCTTTTGTGGAATTTCACACTTTCACATATGCACACACGGTTTTATATACAAACAAAACCAGAGAGTTGATTGCTGAGAGCGAGAAAGAGATAACTTGGAAAAAAAAAAAAAAAAAAAAAAAAGAGAGTGAGAGAGACAGACCAAACTGCTATTACTGATTTAAACGGAGGTGGGCTGGAACTCAAAATCAATTTGAAAAGAAATACCGTGTAAGGATTTTCTCTTTATTAGGAATACTTCTGATTTACATGGAAGAGGAGTCCGTGAAACAAAGGTGTTTTTTTTTTTTTTTTTTAAATCTAAATGGGCCGATTTAGGAATTTACTAAAAAGTTGTTTTGTGATTTGTGTTTGGATAGATATGGGCCAGATTTTTTTTTATTTGGGTTTTTTTCTAAATCAATTTGAAATTTGAGCCCAAATGAATTTTAAGGGACAACTAAACAATTTTGAGAGAAAACTAACTAAACGAATGGTATATTTTACGCCAACTGGGGATGGTGCTGTCAGTAAGGTTGGGCATTTCGTCTATCTTACATAAGTTTGAGTCTCACTGCCCGCAATCTTTCTTTCTCTGAGAGCTGATGTAACAAAATTAACCCCATTTTTGTTTACAAATAATAATAATAAATAAATAAATAAATAATATAATTTACATTCTCAAAATCTCTCGGAGGTATGTATAAGACTATAATTTAGAGCGTTAGTATTGGGGAATGTTAATATTAAATGTAAGGGATATTTGGCATTTCAAGTTCCAAAATGTATTGCATCAGGAAATACTATTGCTAAGTATTGTAAATTTTTTTGCAATAGTGCTACAGTGCAATTTTGCAGTGTAGCACAATTCTAAAAAAAAAAACCTAATATTTTATTGTGATGGTAATTGGGAGAAAGAATGAATAAATTATGGTGATTGGGGGAAATATTATTTTATTGTGTGAATATATTATTTTAATGAGTAGAATAGGAAAATAAAATGAAAGCTCGAAAACGTGTTGAAAACACACGAGCGGTTTAGACCCCTAAATTAAAATTACGGCTTGGTTGATTTTACACTAACTTAATGATAAGTGCGGAATAGTGTAAACACAAGCGTATTAGCAAGATACCTACTCTAATCCATATTTAAAGCAACACAGCAGTAAAAATGAAATAAACAAGAGTAGGGAAGAAAGATGCAAACACAGATAACACCGAGACGTGTTATCGAAGAGGAAACCGAAGACCTCGGCGAAAAACCTCTCCGCCGCCCTCCAAGCGGTAATCGATCCACTAGACAATCAGTTAGGATACATGGGTTAGCAAAAGACCCTCCAAGCCTAGTCTACCCGCTGTACCTAAGCCCTCCAAGCTCCTACTCCAACAAGGCTTCTCGGAACCGTGTCTTGTCCTAGTTATCCGGATCCCGCAACAAGCTCCATGTTGCATCTGCCATTCAAGGCTTCTTCCAATGCTTCCCAGCAGCACCAAAACGTCACACAGCACTCACAAGGTATGGTAAGTGTTTGGGCTATCAACCTCTCAAAGATATGGATAATGGAGAGGGAAGGGTTGAGGAAATACCACAAGCAAATGTATAGAGAAAGATGGGGAAGACAATCTCTAATTACCAATGTGTTTGGCTAGGGTTTTCTCTCTGAAGCATTCCTCAACAATTGTGGGTAATGATGGTATATATAGGAGAGGTACAAAAGGTGTGACTCAAAAAATACAGGCTGGCAGAACAGCTAGTCTCGCGGGTGTCTCGCGGGAAGGCCTTACTCGCGAGATACTCGCGAGACACAGTTGTCTCCACCTGGCTTGACTCTTCGCATTCCATCATGTGCCTGGCATATGGTTCACTTCGCGGGATGCTAGGTCGCGATATACCCGCGAGAATCCTTCAGTTCTTCAAATGCTTGAGCCTTCATACACTCTCTCTATCACACACCCCTTACAACAAATCCCACAACAAATACAGGGTTTAAACGATTGAACATAATTACAATTAAATTTGGCACGGAATAAAAGCCAACAAAAACACAGTTGTAAATTACAACTTTACATAAAAGATTGGAATACTGAAAGTATTGTATAATGAGATGGTATAATTGATAAAATAACTTTTTGGGATAGGAAAATAGAATAGAGTAGTATTTCGTGATGCTAATGCTCTTAGCATTTACTAAGCATACTTTCGTATAGAGTAATGTTACAATCACAAACTATTTTATGACATTTTTACAAAATTGTTGATATGACCAACTTAATATTGATTTTCATCTAAACTCACTATTAATATTACTTTTTTCATTTATCAATAATTTCTCACCATATTAATAATTTGTAAAAAAATTTGTAAAAAAGTGTGTATCTTTAGTATTACTTTTTCTTAATTGGACAAAGTTTAATTACAAAATTAGTTATAACCTTAGGCTATAACTTCGTACTTACTACGTATAATTTCTTGTTGAGTAATGCTATAGCCACAAACTATTTTAATTATAACATTTTTACAAGTTGTTGTTGTGACAAACTTTTTATTGGTTTTTATATAGGCCCACCATTAACATAACTTTTTCATATACTAATAACTACTAACCATATTAGCAATTTGTAAAAAAATTTTGAAAAAAAGTTTTATTTCTAGCATTATTTTTTCTTGTTTGGACAAAATTTAGCTACAAAATTAGTTATTACCTTAGACTATAATCTTATTTAATATTTTTTTATTAGAGGTGAATTTTAAAAAATTTACCATTGGATTATATTTTGTTTTAAATCCTCTATGCTTGCAAAATTGTTAAAAAATTAAAAATCAATAGCTATATTATCAATAAATTGTTTAAATTGCAAGTTTTGTGGTTTAAAATTACCCATAAAATATAAACTTATAGATTATATAGTAAATAATATCCGATTGACATAAAATTTGGTATGTGTATTAAGAGTATAAAGAACATGCAGTCCAACGGTTAGAATTTCAAAATATTGAGTAAGATTAATTTTTTAAAAGGAAATTATAACCTTCGACTACAACCAATTTTGTAGTTAAACTTTATCTTTCTTTTGTTTTTGTAATGCTGTAAATAAGAATTTTACAAAGTCAGGGGTGGCCTTTGGCTCCACTAATGGTTGTATGCTCATAAAATGATGTGATTTTAATATTCAAATATGGATACAAATAATTTCAAGAATTTTACTACAATCTATAAAGACTATGCCTTGTCTTAGGCAATTAACCAAATAGTTGGTATGCACATTGAGAAACATATTCAAATGTATAAAACTCTCCTCTCTCTCTCTCTCTCTCTCTCTCTCTCTCTCTCTCTCTATATATATATATAGTGAAACTTAAATACCCACTTCTAATAACAACTAAATATTAAACAAACCAAATGATAAAAAGAGAGAACCTATGATCAGGAATGTATTTTAATGTGATCAAAATTGTGCTTTGGTAACCTGTAATTGAGGAAAAGAACCATTAGAGGGGAAAAAAAGTAAAAACATCAGAAATCCACCAAAAGAGTAGCAAAATAGAAGAAAAACTGAGAGTATCACAAACACATTGAAATACATAGTGAACTTCGATAAGGGTGGTGTGTTGGATAACAATCTTTTATCTTGGGAAGCACATCTCAATCTTACAAAAGCAAGTTCACATTTTTATCAAGGGTGTCTTTTCTATTCTTGCTCTTGTTTACTTATGAAAAAAAATGTACTCTATTATTGTATAAATGTTTAGAGTGGTGTTGCACATACAAAAATAAAGAACTTAAATTAAGGAGAAAGTGGAAAAGACTTTGACACCGAAAATAGACGAAGTCCTTATAACCCTCCTCTACATCTCCAAACCTAAACTCGAAAAGCTCCTCAAACCACTCTCCACATTCTCCCCATTCATCTTCCTTTTTTCAACATACATTATCCCATTCAAACTCCCAATAACTCTCACCCCACAATCCAACGAAAACCCAATTGACATAAGTGGTGCAGGAACCTCATTGAATATATATGTGACATTCATCCTTCCATAATCATACACCTTCATATACCCATCCAATCCCACACTCAAAACCCTATACTCCCTCCCTTCCTCCGCACTCTCCTTCCCAAATCTCCATACACAAACTAATGTAACAGTCTTATATAACTCTCCATCAAATAAACCATTTTCTCACCTCCAATCAAATCTCATATCTCAACTGAATTCCCACCCGCTGTAGCAACTAACCCCTGAGATTGCAAAAAAACTACTCTCAACCGGTTATACTTGGTTAACCACACTACAAAAAAAGAGGGCTATAGCCGCATTTAAAAAACGCAGCTATAGTCCGAAAAAACGTAGCTATAGGCTATAGCTGCATTTTCTTAGCTGCGTTTACAAACACAGCCTATGCGGTGCAGCTACAGCCCCCTGCGGGACCTAGAGCTGCGTTTTTAGAAACGCAGCCCAAACCGGGTCTATAGCTGCGTTTTTTCGCCCTGTAGCTGTGTTTGTTTACTTCAACAGATGTTGGAGCTATAGCTGCGTTTTGTAAAAAACGCAGCTATAGACCAAGTTTGGGCTGCGTTTTTTAAAAATGCAGCTCTAGGATGAGGACCTAGAGCTGCGTTTTTATAAACGCAGCTCTAGGAGGAGAACCTAGAGCTGCGTTTCTTAAAAACGCGGCTCAAATGTGGGATCTATAGCTGTGTTTTCAGAAAAAGCAGCTCTAGACCTGGTTTAGGCTGCGTTTTTACAAGCGCAGCTCTAGACCCCGACATTGGATTTTCCTATAGCCACGTTTTTGAAAACGCAGCCATAGGTTTTTTTTTTTTTTTTTTTTTTTTCTTTTGTTCCGAAACACATCCCTGCAATTCCTGATGAAAATAAGACCTGTACATGCAAACAATTCCCAACCAATTTGGCAGCAAACAAAAATTAATCATTGCCAAAAAGATTAGTTAATATATTACATAAACAAATAATTACAAACAACTTCCCAACAACAAAGTTTTACATCACAAAATCTCAAACCCCTTAAAGATTTTTTACATCACAAAAAATAAACAGCAAGCATCATCCTACTTCAGCAGCTAGCTTCCAGCAAGCATCATCGTACAACGCTGTGACAATGAGAACACTGGAAATAAGCTAACGTTTTAAGCTAAAACAAACAAACTCTAAACAAATAACCAATCATCTCAGTCAATCTATTAACAAGGTCAACATCCCTTAAATTTTTAGAATCGTTATCATCTATGAGGCTTACACATAGTCCTTTTGCTTATACTTAAAATCTTAAAATTAAACAAGACTAACAATGAGACATAGTTCACTAGTTGCACATACATTTACATAATCCATATTCACTGCCTTTAAAAAAAATTAAATAAATAATGTATATTGCATTGGGAACTATCAACTACATTGAGCAAGTGTAAAAAGGCATGGTTGAAATTTTCTACTTTGTTTTTATGTCTTATAGTACATCTACTTCCCTACTTCTTGCTTCATATATACTGATGTGAGACCTTCAAATTAGAATAAAACCAACAAAGGCAAGAATATATCTGATTTTTATTTTTATGTTTTCCCCAATACAGTTGTATGTGTTATAAGGAATAGTTGTATTTGTTTTACCAGAGGATTCACAGTTTCATTCACATGGAGAGTCCCCCTCAAGCACTGCCACCCTGAATATATTAAAGGCATCATATTAATATCATATAATACTGCATTGCAAAAAGTAGTGTTTTGCTAAATACACCTTCAATTTGGTACCTGAGATATAGCCGAATCACGTGCACCTTGGGTAATTTGGGCGAACATTGCATTCATGCGTGTCATCACTTAGGCCATTTGTTCTTGGTGCCTTGCTTCTGATTCTTGGCGCCTTGCTTCTGATTCTTGGTGCCTTGCTTCCATTTGTGCGAGCTGTTCTTGGTGCCTTACTTTTGATTCTTGGCGCCTTGCTTCTGACTGGGAGAGTTGTTCCTGTACTTGGACTAGTTGCTCAGTCAGTCTAGAGGAGTTGTTCTCCAACTCCAAAATCCTCTGTGTTGTTCTGCTTGGCAAAGATGGAGTCAAAGTAAACTCTGAAGCATTTGTGGCACTTCTTCCAGATGGGGTGACGCCTAGTCCCACCCCTCGTACATGTCCAGGGCGCTCTGGACCAAACACCTGAGCATATGCATCATCTTTGGACCAAAGAACTCCACTACCAGGCTCTCCTCGTAGTCGCACACCCTCTCGTGTCAACAGTTCTTCCATCTTACTCTGTACATTTTCCCACAAGAACCAAATAACATATTACACATCATAAACAATAGAAACACAAAATACACTAAAAAGAAGTTTCAAATTGTGCTTACTATGTTCTCTTGTGCACGGGGAGTAATAGCAATCCCATCTCTCCTACGGTATACTTCTAGATACACATCTGCGCACTCGACCGGAGTCCCGCTAGCTTTCGCCTACATGATGAACCAAATTACACAATTGCTCTCAAATTTGTCATGTTGTTTATCATTTGCATTGACTTAGGTGTTCATAAATTCTAAGTTTATATCTACCACCAACAAGAAATTAAAAGAGTATTTTTAACATTTAGCGTGATTCAGAAGCATAAAATCAGCTTATGTGATATACGAATACAGTAGCACTTGTAATGCATTTCTTACCATGTCATCACCTATTTGTGCAAAACTTTGAGCTCCAGACGTTGCTATCTCCTTATGTTTCCCTCGACTAACCTTATTCTTATTACATAATGTCTGCAACCACATTACAAGTCAAAGTAGTTGAAAACTAAACATCTCTTGACAAAGGTATTTTACTACTTATTGTAACTTTTTATCTTTTCTAAGTACCAACATAAACTAGTTAAAAAGCAAATTTTTAGTAATATTAAGAAGAAGATGCATCATAACCCAAGCATGGAATAGGACATAAAAATGGGAGAAAATAGACTATGGAGTATGTAAGACTTTGCCCACAGCCTAAGCTACATATATATTTCTTATTGAGACCCTTGGCAAAAATAAGATGAACTTGCAAACCCTTGTAGTGGTTGTAATCCCCAACCAATCTCTAAATAATAGTAATATTTAGTTTATGTTGTTGATGGGGGCAAAACAACTCTATCACATCTATTGCAAAGTGCTTTGAGCTACACTAATTATATTATATATAACCAGAAGATTTAGGTTAAAAGGAAGGGCTATTAGAGTGAAACATGGCCAACATATGTATATTGACTAATTTATGACTAAAATGAGCTAGACGAATAAAGTAGCAGTACCACAATTTTCTCATTAAACCAATAGTTAACCATCTCCTTCCACTGGTCCTCCATTACCCTCGGTGGTGTCCGCTTGGCCAATACTTCTTCCTTTGTCATCCCGGGTTTAATGTGATCCTTCTTCAACTTAGTCCTCCGATTTCTCCTAAGGACCCCAAGTATATGCAGTGCCCATCCCTTTTGATTGGGTGGTTTAACAATTTCAATGTCAATGAGATACCGTTTCTGAAATGCAAAAATGGAGTTAGCAAAACATAAGCATGGACCGTAGTAAATATGACTTTTAATTACGACAGCGGCTGTAAATAACTGTTACTTATACTCTATTTTCATATTACCTCAATCTCCGTCCAACAATCCTGTTTAAAATGTTTAGGGACTTTTGGCCACTCAGTAGGGACAAGTGGGCATAATAAGGGGTTGTTAAAAAAAGTTCCCAACCACCGAACAAATGTTTTACCGTCCGGACCAATTGGTGGCCCTTGGCCATCTAGCGGCAACTCGATCTTTCAGGATCCATCCAAAGCCCATATATCAGCTAGCTTTGTAGGACCACGTCTTTTAAGCCTATTTTCTGCTGCTGGGCTTTGTTCATAATCATCTATATATACAAAACCACCAATATTAAGGCTAAATTATCAATTCTCACAACTCATGAAACATATCACACCATTAAAAAATTAGTCATCTAGTAACTTAATGTGATATTAAGGGTTTATAATTTCATTTAAACAAAACATCAATACATTTATGCATGGATAAGTTTCAGGAGGCGATGTTGCATTTAATTATGAATGTAGTGGTTTTATGGGACAAAAATACCATTATTTAAATAAATAAATAAACTCATTATATAATCTTATAGCCAACCCATGAAGTTAATGATAACGGAGTATCAAGTTAATGATAATAGAATATTAAAGATTTAAATTAAAGTAGATAATATGTAAAGTCGATAATCTATATATATATATTTTTTATCATTAAAATACACTAAAAACAATCATACGAAAAATAAAGATTATGTGGTCAATTCTAACCATACCCTATTTGAAGTAGATATATATCCAACTTGCACTAACTTTGTTGTTTTTACTTGATGTTTAGGATTATGTGATGCAACATTTGGAAAAGCAATCCTTACTTCATTGCAATATTGACAATAGGATTTCCTTACTGTCTCAAGTTCTGCCCTTTAAGCATAAAGGGTAGTTTGTTATTTCACCATCAATGGTGTATTAAGTTTACCATAGTAGTGCCCCTGTTTACTAAAACAACCCACGTTCTCTATTTCTTTAAGGAGAATTTAGCCTTCACAGCACATGTAACTACTATTTCTATAATTGAGTTTATTAGAAAATTGTTTTACTGAGTTAACTAAATTCAACCATTGTAAACTGTTTTTACACTATACAGAACTATTAAAATCATACTCTACCTAGAAAAGTAAAAGAAAAGAAATATCAATAGGAATTTTATTCAAAAACATGTTAAGTACCAGGGGCCTCTGTCTCATCATCATCAGAGGCAACCGGTCTAGCCTCCTGAGAAATATGGGCTTCCTCAACTTCTGCCTCCACCCTTTGTTGTCCATGTGCTTCCTCATCTTCTGCCTCCACCCTTTGTCGTCCATGTGACGATCCTTCGCCAACGTAAACAAGTGGCAATTGCCGTTTCCTCTTCCCCATACCTGCATCCAACACCTTAACAACACAAACATAAAGATGAATATAGGCAACAGTCAATCACATGAAAAAATAACAATTTCAACAACATAAAGATAATATGTTATACTAACAACATGATCAAATAACAATTTTAACATTAATGATATATGTTAAAACTGTTATTTCTTCACGACATGAAGAAATAACAGTTTGTTCATATATAATAATTTCTAATGTTATAATTGTTAGTAATTTGTTAACAACATAAAGAGGAACACATTTTTTCACATATATATGCAAGATTCTCCAACTTAATTTGCATGAAATAGACCTTTACTCTTCTAGCAACTTACAATTTCAATAAGTTTCTATAATAGTTTTTCACATACAACAATAGTACGCTATTACACTATTCATCATCGCTGTACTCGACTTCGTTGTCATCTTCATCGATAGACTCATCATCAATGAACTCACAATCATCTAAGTTGTCCATATCATGAAGATCTCTTTCGCCAATGATAGAGGCATCAATTGTCATTCCCTCCACATCATCTCGACCCCAACGAAGGTTTTCCCTACTAGCATCATTACTAGTTACACTATACGGAATGTTCTCATAAAACCCGTACGTGTCATCCTCATCACAATGGGGGCCAATACCGGCATCAAAGACATCTCTAGCTTTAGTTTTAACAACAACATACCAATCTTTGTGCCTTTTATCCTCAACATAAAAAACTTGTGTAACTTGAGATGCCAAGACATATGGTTCATCAATGATTTCCTCCCCACCACCCATGGAGTGTGTAAAATTCACCATAGGAAACCCAAACTCGTCAGTCTTATATCCCCTCATATTTTGATCATCAACCCATATACCCTTGAATAACACGTGTCTGATATTGCCAGAATAATTCAGCTCAATAATATCTGTTAATACACCATAGAACGTACTACCACCTTCAGTGGCAACACTAACTCCACTATTCTGCGTTTTCCTATTTTCCTCGACATTCGAACTCCTAAATTTTAACCCATTTATGACATAATGCTTCAACCGATTTACGAAAGTATACGGCCCTTTGGAAAGTGTGATAATTGTATCAGTAAGTGCAGTTCTTTCCTTATCAGCATCAGTCATTGATATCACCTATTATAACCAAACAAACTTATTATAAACGAACTATAATTATGCTTATGGGAAAGTAATAAGCTTGAGAATTTGAAGATGTGAAACATACATGAGACCTAAACCAACCACAAAACTTCTCCATGTGGTGCTTATGAATAATAGTTGGGGATATACGGCGACGGCCCATTCGAAGTTCGTCCTCCACCATACTTTTGTGCATCCTACATGCGATGCCAATTGTGTTAGTGTTAATATACCTAGCATATAGAATAATTGTCGTGCAATTATATAAGTGTCTGTAGTACTTACTCACGAAACTGGTAAATGTTCTCGGAATTGAATAATACATAGCGATGTGCTTGGGTGAACTCCTTATTGTCTAGTGTCACACTTGAAACCGCCCCTGTTGACTCCTCTATCGCCCTCGTGGGTCGATTGAATATAGTTTCTACTCCCTCCATATACCGTGAACAAAACGTTAAGCATTCCTCCACTATATATCCTTCAGCAATAGACCCTTCTGGAGCAGCCCTATTTCTTACGTAAGATTTAAGGTGTGAAAGGTACCTATAATGTGCATGAGAAGATTAGCAATTGACACTAGCTATTAAAAAGCACACGTAAAGCTCATAATGTACATGTATTACATATAGCTTACCTCTCAATGGGGTACATCCAACGGTACTGAACTGGACCACCAATCTTAGCTTCAGTAGCTAAGTGTATGACCAAATGTACCATCATAGTGAAGAAAGATGGAGGAAATATTTTTTCCAATTCACACAATGTGACTGCAATCTTGGCCTCATCATTCTCAATCTCTGAAACCGTAAGGGTTTTGGAACAAATTTTTCTGAAGAAACAAGCTAACTTTATCAAAGGCCCAGTAACGTGTGATGGCAAAGATTCTCGTAAAGCGATTGGAAGGAGTTGTTGCATTAAGATATGATTATCGTGACTCTTTAAACCAGAAATCTTGCGTTCTTTCAGACTGACACGGCGTGAGATGTTGGAAGCATATCCATCAGGCACTCTTACGTCCCGCAAAACTTGTAAGAAACCATCTTTCTCTGATGGAGTCATATGAAAACATGCGGGCGGTATCGTATACTTATCATCACCTTTTCGCCGTAAGTGGAGTTCACTCCTTATTCTCATGTCCGCCAAGTCAAGGCGTGCCTTGTAGTTATCCTTTGTCCAGTCCTTCAAGTTCAGCACCGTGCCAAGTATATTGTCCATCACATTCTTCTCTATATGCATCACATCAAGATTGTGTCGCAACTTGTGATCCTCCCAATAAGGCAAGCTGAAAAATATACTTCTTTTCTTCCAACCACATTGGTTTGCCTCACCTCTCTTTCGTTTGTTGTAAAGAAGTTGACATTTCTTCCCCAAACAACGTCCAACTAAACTTTCAGTATCTAGAAGTATATTTGATGCAACTGGTGCCACAGGAGCCACTCGCGTATCAGTAGATCCATCAAATAACGTATCTTCGTCCCGAAATTCGTGGTCACTATCCAACCATCGCCTATGTCCCATGTAACAGAATTTGTGACCATGTTTTAAATATCGAGAATCAGTCTCCGAGGCACAACAAGGACACGCAAACTTACCCTTCGTACTCCAACCCGACACATCTGCATATGCAGGAAAATCATGTACGGTCCACATCAATGCCGCACGCAATTGGAATACATTTTTTGAAGATGCATCAAATGCTTCTACCCCAACATCCCATAATTCCCTTAGTTCTTTTACTAAGGGTTGCAAGTACACATCTATCGCAATCCCTGGTGACGTAGGACCAGGAATAAGTAGTGATAGAATCAAGGATGACCGTTTCATGCATAGCCAAGGTGGGAGATTGTAAGGGACTAGCATGACAGGCCAAGTGCTGTGAGTAGTACTCATAATTCCGAAAGGGTTGAACCCATCCGCAACTAATCCAAGTCTGACATTATGAGGCTCAGACGAGAACTGTAAATGCGTGTTGTCAAACATTTTCCATGCATCTGAGTCAGCAGGATGCCGCATTACTCCGTCATCTATACGACCATTAAAATGCCATTTCATAGAACTAGCCAGGTCGGGTGACAAAAACAGTTGCTGCAATCTTGGCTTTAAAGGGAACCACCGTAAGATCTTTGCAGCTTTCTTCTTTCCCTTACTGGGTAAGGCATTATTACCTGTAACAGATGCCTCATTTTACACACACACACACACACACACACACACACACACATATATATATATATATGTCCAACAATCTTTAACTTTAACTAATATAGCAGTGTTTTAAAAAACGCAGCTATAGGTCCCCTCTATTTGCAATGGTTATAGGTCGCTCTATTTGTAATAAGAACTTATTACAACTAAACCTATAGCTACATTTTTAAAAACACAGCTACATGTATATCGTTTTAGCTGCATTTATAAGAAACGCAGCTATAGGGAAACTATAGCTAGCTAGATTAAGGCATACTCTTTTTATTTTTTGTAATCATATATTACACACAGGTGCATTTCCCACTAAGCAAGTAATGAAAAGAAAGCTACCTTATCTTCAGCAAGCAGTGGAATATGAAGAAGAATTAACATTTTTAAATTACATTTAAAAAAAAGGGAGTTAACATGATACATATAAAATATGAAAAATAAAAATAAAATAAAAAAAGAAGTAGAACTCAAGGTTGCTACATACCTAAATAAAATAATAATAATAATAATAATTAACAAACCAAAGTTAGCGTGCATGTTATTAAAGATAATAGCATAAATTTGTTAGAGATTGTGTTCAATTAAAATTTTTTTTATTCACTTATAAATTAGATATATATATATATATATATATGTATATAATCTACAAAATAGGACTATTAACAAAAAAAAAAGTGAAAAATAAAAACTCTCCACAATCCCCACTTTCTCCTAAAAAAATCCATCCCACCTTCTAAAAAAAACACCCTACGGTTTTCTATTAAAAAAAACACCTATCCTAAGTTCGGTAAAAAATAAAAAAATAAAACTACCCACCTTCTTTAAAAAAATCCCACCCACGGTTTCCTATTTAAAAAAAAAAAAAATAAAATAAACATATTTCAATGTTATTTTGTGTTCATTTTGTAGATTATTTTTTGGCCCTATTAGTGGTTCTAAATCTGGAATTGTTGTATATGCTTTGAGTAATGCCTACGCTAAAAGCATAAAATGAAGCTTTGGCAATTGGCATGACATATCCTGCCACTAACTCATGCAACACAACAAAAAAATAAAATACAGTCAAACAACTTGCCCTGCATGTGAAGATGACTTACAAGTATTGCAGATTTAAAAGCTAACCAAGTTGTGGAACCAGTTGACCAGAAAGATTTGCAGTAGCCAATTCACAATAAGCAAATCAAGCTATGAAATTCTTAACCTACATATAGAGAAAGAGATGGAACATAAGTAACATACAAATCAAGTTTGAGAGAACTATAAATCAGCACAATGTAAGAGAAAGATAGTAGAAGGAAAAGAGAAACAGAGGAAACTGATCTGTTTTCTCTTCTCTCAACTCATGTGGCTGGATTGAATTGCTATGTTAGTCTCTAATCAACCACAAAAGGATCTCACCAAATCAGATTATTATTAGCCCAATAAGACAAGGATTGATAAGAGTTGTCTAGAAGCTATATAGAATTGCCATTTTGAGTTAAGTGTTCACTAGGAAAGCCAAGTTTTAGTAACTCCATGCATTTCGAAATAGATGGAAGATTTTAGTAACTCCATGGTGAAGTTAGCTTAAAACTCTAGTTTATCCTAATCCTTTAATACATTTTGATTTATCTGAATATGTTAAAAATTGATTCCCTAAAAGTAACAATCTCTCTTTAATAATGAAGAAAGAAGAATAACTTTCTACCATAGTGTGAACATAATTGAGAAACTGCCTTAGCACAAATGTACCATTCCCACTGCAAGTTCAGTTTCTTCAATGACTGATCATCCTATTTTTGCTTGTTTGGGTAAAATATATCAGGGTCATATACTACATTACAGAGAGAATTCCTATGTGATTGGTTATGCTTTTCATATATAATATCTTATAGATTTCTTTTGGTAGATTCATCCAACAAAAATTAGGTGGTCCATCTGTATCTGAATATGAAATGCTACAAGCTGAATTGTCAAATTTGCAAATAAAATATGATAAGCTTCTAGCAAAACACCAAGAAACTTGCAAAGAGGTGCGTTTATGATTGTGGAATATGCCTACATTTTGCACTACGTACAATTAGTGGCTAATGATATTCATATAGAAATTCTCATTTTTTGAATCTGAATGAGCACTTGTACATAGGTGATAAAACTATGTTGAAATAACTGAACAAAACAGATTATAAAAAACTTGATCAGATTCAAATGTAAAGGCTAGGTATTATAATGATGATTGTATGGTAGAACCATGGTCACACATTCTTTTTGTAAAATAAAAGTACAAAATGATGTAGCACCATATATACAATTTGAGAGAGTTTGTAGTAGAAATAAGGATCACTTTTTACTTTGTAAAATTTTTTGTGCAATTAGAATTCCACTGAACGCAAAATTTCTTTGTAGTAAATCCATCAAATATTTGTAATATTAAAATGAAAAATAAGTAAATTCATCAAAGATGTACCAATAATGTATAAAACATATAGGAGGGGGGGCACTGGCTAAGTTCCACAATATAGACTTCAACCCCCCCCCCCCCACCCCTTCTCTCTCTCTGCAGGCATCTGTCGATATAATACTGATAGGTCAGAGAACCTATTAGTTTTATTCATACCATGCTGCATAAACGCACATATAAGTTGAATGGTATGAACAAGTCAACATGGAAAATTTACTGGTAGCTAAACAGGACATGATGAGGGAACTCAATGGGGGATATCTACCACCTGAGCATTGTTCTTCTCCATCTGGCATTAATTGCACAAGAGGCAACTCCTCAATTGAGCCATATTTGGCAACTCATCATATCTTGTTAGCGCATGCATCAATTGCTAGATTATACAAGGAAAAGTACCAGGTACTATAGAAGCTGTTCATTTCATGTGGCTTGGTCAATTTAATGAATTAATCAATGTTATGCCTTAACTATATGATGTTCAAAAATGAAGATCATGCTTGGGTTTTTCAGCCCTAAGAAAGAAGCAACCTATTCTTAGTAATTTTATGCCTTTGTCCTGAATTTGTAGAATAACACATACCATGTAAAAAAAAAGGTAAAAGTAAAATTGGGAACATATATATGAACAAATTGAGTGTGGGCAATGCAGGACCAGCAGCATGGATTTATAGGAATCAATCTCCTTGCTTTCTGGCTTCATCCTCTAACAAACAAAACTAAAGATGTTATTGCCACTGAAAGAGCCACGGACTTCCTGATTGGTTGGTAAGTTACACATTCATGAACAAATTGATGTTGCACGTTGTCATCTTATTGTGGCATCTATGAAGTGTAATGTGAATATGGTATGGCCCTAAAGCAAGTAATGATTACAAACTTTGAGATTCTTTTGTTTTAGTTTTTTGTGATTGTTTTTTAATATGAAAACATCTGATTTTTTAATTTTTGGAATATAAGCCGTATATAAGCCAGGTTTAGAATTCATTATTTTTTAGGCTATCATGATCTGCTTGGCCTTGTAGGTATGCAGATCCCTTGGTTTATGGAGACTGTCCCGATGTAATGAAAAAAAATGTAGGCTCAAGACTTCCAACCTTCACCAATCTTGAATCAAATCTGGTTAAGGGCTCATTTGACTTTCTAGGATTAAATTACTATGCCATGTGGTACATCAAGGATGACTCCAGCAAACTAAACATGGAGGTCAGAGACTTTGATGCAGACATGGCAATAGACTTGTCAGGTATGTTGTATTATATATAGACCCATCAAAATGGGGACTAATTTCACCAGTGATCATATTACCCTATAGCCTTTCTTAGCTTGCCAATTCAACTCTGTTTGTCTATTGTTGAATTTTATAAAATTGCTCAGGTGGTAAATATCCCCTATTGTAACTATCAGGGAACTTTGAGCATACACACAAATATGTTACTAACTTTGAATGAGAGGGAGATTATTCTCTTATGTGTCATCACCTCAAATTCAAATGTACAAGAACATTGGATTATGGATAGCAAGATCACCTTGGCTTAATGCTCGATTTGATTGTCCTGCGTGATTGGCTCTGGCCTTCATTGCACTAGCTCATTTCAACAGCCTCATCAAGAATGTCCTTTGATCACTTACAGTTTTGTATCAAAGGTCCAAGCCTAAAACGCATATTTTAAATTTGGTTATTTAGAATTCAATTCTATGAATATATTTTCAATATTAAAGCAATAAACTTATATGGTTAAAACTCATCAAACTGAATTGACATCCAACCAATCCTTTTTCTGAAGCCAACATTGCATGAGAACATATTTGACTGTATAGTTCAACAACTGTGGGTAAAGTGCTTTTATGCAAAGACAAAAGTGCTTTGAGCAAAGACCCAAATGAGAATTGAGATAAAAACCAACATAAGAAAATACCCATTTGGTAGCTGTAAAGCTTTAAGAACACTCAAAATAAATAATTCACTAATTGTTAACCTTTACTATTAAATAACCTACAAGGAAATAAATTTTAAATTTAATTGATTTTTAATTTAACATAAGAGCTATATAAAAAATTAAATTTTGCAACTTAAGAAAAAAAATTTATTGATACAAAAAATTCTAAGACAATGTTAACAAAAATACCTATGAGGATAGGCACAACAAGATAAACTTAAATTCTGTTGGTAGTCACTGTTATAGATTGTTCCTAGCTAGGAAGTGAATTTGTCTTGTAATTTCCAACCTTTTTTTTTAACTAATAAATAAGTAAAAGAAAAAACTATATTTTTTTCAATTTCTACTTTTCCACAGGCCACTACATGTTATTATTCATTTGAAATGCTGCTTTTTGTGTACCTGTCACTAGTACAGATCACTTTTCTGAATGTGTACAGGGCCATGCATTTGAAACTCACGACAAATTTATCAAGGCACAAGGAGGTGTGTTGAGAGTTTTAATGTTAATAAATATTAATCTTGCTTGGTTGCACTTGCACACATAACTATTATAGATTCAAAAGTCAAATTCAATAGCATCAGATTATATTTGTTTTGGTACATACAGACCATATGTTGTGTGATGCCTAATCACCTTGTACTACCACTCAGCCCCCATTTGACTCAGGATTCCTTGAGTTCTCCAGGTCTCGCACTAACACTAATCAAGAAGCCAGTAGGTCCTATTAGAATGACAGTAACTCGTACTTCTAAATGTGACTCAATCATTCTTATGGTGTCTGTTCTTTTTGTTTCTTTGTAGAGGAGTTAAAAAAATTACCTGCACCTAAGGTTGCTGTAAAATACTACACTGGAGGTGACTTATACTTGTTTGGTAAGTTTTCATCTTACAAGCTTTTGTTCCATCTTCTAAGATACTACCTAGGTTATGACATTTCCTCCGTATTCTATGCAGATGAATTTCAAATGGCAAGAACTCCCAATTCTCGAAGGCCTAAAATAGGTAATGTCATTAGCTTTGATGTTTTTCAATATGACTCATTTACCTGCTCCACTATGTCTTTTGGTACCACAAAATGAGTAGTTCAAATTTCATTGCTTTGCTGACTTTTTGAAAGTATTAGTGCTTTCATTTATGTGCCCTTGGTTCCAGTTATACCCCTGTGCCAATTGATTAGAGATAGCTTTGTATTCCAGTGGGTGGGTTGCTTCTCTGGGAAAAAAGATTGGCTTGTTAGGCAGACCATGATGGAAGGCCAACTGTGTTTTTTTATTTATTTATTATAAATTCATTGAAGAAGTTCTATTTGCTCAATATATTTCCTCTTTCCTTTTTTGTTTATGGAGCAATTACTTAGAAGTACATTTTGTGCAACAACCCTTCTAATCTAATAGAAAAGGATCCCATGATCATGAACCAATATAGCATTGGAAAGCCATAAACACCAAAACCGCACAACACTTATTGTAGCTCCAATTCAAGTGTCTTTCTAAACTAACCTGATTTTTTTCTTTTTCTTTTCCATTCTCGTTTTCGAAATAAGTGAATACCAAAGGAAACAAAAAACTAAAATTAACACAGGTCTTAAAAAGCATGAAACATAAATAAATCAATCAAACCACAACTAGAATGCACATAAATAAAATCGAATATGCAAAGAAGGAACATATACGATTACAGAACAATATACTACAAAACTTTAATCTACATAAGATTGAATTATCCAAAAAAAAAAATTAAAGCTAAAATTGGCGGCTATAATTTCTTCTCTCCCCTTATTTTTCTCAGTTAACCCTATATTTTAGGAATTAGTCAAAAAATTCTCTCAAATCCACAACCGTAAAAAGCACAAAATCATCAAACATCTCAAGAGATTAAGCAAATTAATATCACGTTCGGTTGCATAGAAAACAAAAGAGGAAAAATAAAAATCGAAAAACGAAAATTAAACTCAGATTTTTCAATTCCTTGAACGGTTAATTAATTTTCCGAGCGACCAAACAGAGGAAAAAGCTGTAATAGTAAAGGAGATTGAGATCGAAGATGCTTACTATTCAAGATTCATGACTGAATGAAGAGCTCAGTCAGTCTAGACCGGTCTGACAAAGAACGCTAGACCGGGTTTTGGCGAAGAAGAACAATTGCAATGAAACTGTGAAATGGGGAAAAGGGAAGAACAGGTCAGAGGGAAGAAATGAAGAAAGTGGACGTTGACGAAACCGAAAAGTTCGGTTCAAGCGTTTACATAGAGAGAGGATGAGAGAGAGAGAGAGAGAGAGAGAGAGAGCTTACCGATTGATGAGGGAGGGGCTAAGAGGCGTGAAGTTTGTGGATATTGGGTTGAGAGCACGGCGGCGAGAGGTTGAGAGCACGGCGATGAGTTCAAGATTCGGAGCTAGGTTAAGAGTGAGCTGAGGTGTTTTTCAATTTGGGGGTTTTTTCAACTGGGTTGAAATTTAGTTTCATTTTCAATTTATAGCAAACTTGGAGCTGCGTTTGATTAAACGCAGCTCCAAGCTGGAGCTGCGTTTAATCAAACGCAGCTCCAAGTGGTGGTTCAAGCTGCGGTTATTCAACGCAGCTCCAGGATATATTTAAAAAAAAAAAAAAAAAAATTTCCCCGAATGGGCCTAGAGCTGCGTTTTTACAAACGCAGCTCAAGGCCTTTCAGGATAAACGCAGCTTCAGCAAAAAGAAACGCAGCTTCAGAGCTGCTCTATAGTCGTGTTTAGAAAACACGGCTATACGTCCAGGAGTGGAGCTGCGTTTTCACAAAACGCAGCTCAAATTACCCCTTGGAGTTGCGTTTTTCAAAAACGCAGCTCCAAAACGCAGCCTTGACACGTGTTTTTTGTAGTGCCACCATAACTGATTTTGAACCTATCACTCTCAAATCCCAAAGCTTAACCGTGTGATCATATGACCTAGTGACGCACATTTCATTACTAACAGGTGAAAAATCATCACAACACACGTAATCCTTATGACACTAAAGCTCTAAAAGTGGGATCTCAGAAGTAACATCCCAGTACTTAAAAATAGCATCATCGCCACCAAATCAAATGGAGGTTAACATTAAATTATGAATATATATATATATATATATATATATATCAAGGCGCTATTATTGGAAAGGGAAATGCAGATAATATCTCCTATCATTCATGACTAAAATAAAATTGTTAAGATTCTTATAAAAAAAATCTAATGGTTTAAATTTAGTCCTTTAATTTTAGCTATAACTGTCAAATTAGTTCTTCATGTTAAAATTATTATCAATTTAGTCCATCTAATTCTAATTCTTTGTCCAAAAAAAAAATAGTCAATCTAATTCTTTGTCTAAACATTTTAGTTAGAAAACAATATTGTTTAAATGTTCTTTTTACTATGAATAATTTAACTAAAAACATTCATAAGATTATTTAAAACATCTTTCTGTTTGATTAATATTAATTTGAAAATTACTTAAAAGACTTCATGTACTAATAGGTTTGGACAAATAATTAAATTAACTCATTTAGTTATTTACTAATAGATTTTACAATTGAATAATTATTTACTTACTTTTGGAACATATACAACATACATATATTTATCAAAGTTTATAACATATAGTAGAAAGAATATATAGGAAGAACAGTCAAAGTAACTTAACCTCAAATGTGTACCAAACTAAAGAATCACACTTAAATTGAAATAACAACGCTTAACTCCATAATCAGTTTAGCCTAAAAATATTTTTAAACAAGTTTTAAATCAAGTGATTTCATTCAATTTAATATAAAATACATTCAAAGTATACCCAACCCAAAACATATACAAAACTCCAAGGCCATACCCAATTTGAAAAAGGAAAAAAAAAAAAAAAAAAAAAAAGTTAAGCGATAACAAAAGAGGAAAACGACTATCACAAATCTTAGATGACAAGGTGTTAGGTCTTCAAATTTCCTAACTGCCGAATAATTATTATAACAAATTTTAGGTGACAAGTTATTATTAATGGGTAAAAAAGTGGCATCAGTGATAAACCAAGATTAGAACCAATAATAGCTTGCCAGGTAGGATTTGTTGTAAAATTGTTATAGATAAGGCATTTTTCTAAAGTATGTGTGTGTGTATATATATTCATGCATGTCCATATCTAACAATATGAAAGCTGTTGACGAAAGTGGACCAAAGTAGTATGAAATAGAGTGAAGTGGACCAAAATGGACCAAAGTGAACAGAATAGATTGAAGTGGACCAATTGGACCAAAATAAACCAAAGTGGACTAAATTGGATCGAAATGCTACACTGATATGACTCAACAAAAGCATAACAATAATAAATATTATGTTTTGAGTTTAAGATATTATATAAATTATATAAATTGGGGAACTCATGCTATCAAAGGTTACGATTTTGGTCTTGCTGTCTTTTAAGGAGGTAACAGTTAGTTCTATTGAAGTTTGGGCTCTTGTAGGTTGTAGGCCCTTGGTGTGCTAGACCCAAATTTTGTCCGTGGGGCTGCATATTCTAGGTAGGAACATATTTTGTGTTGAATCTTGCGGTATTTTGGGATATAGTCTTCTTTTTTTTTTTTTTTTTTCTGAAGTGTATGGTTTGTAGTATTGTTTGTAAGCATTATAGGATTCTGATTTACAGTGCGGAGACTTCAGTATGTTATATCATCTATATATACAAATATATATATATATATATATATAATCGAAACCTCTGAAACTCTTACGATTTTCTATATCAGCAAAATATTTAAAAAATAAAAAATAAATCATTATTTTTTTAAAAAAATAATTTTTTTTTTTTTTTAGTCCAAACTTAACAAGGAGTGAAACTCTATCTTATTAACAAGTCCAACTTAAACTCAAACTCATCATTATCATATATATATATATATATAATGAATT
Organism: Quercus gilva; assembly: GCA_023621385.1. NCBI lineage: Eukaryota > Viridiplantae > Streptophyta > Magnoliopsida > Fagales > Fagaceae > Quercus > Quercus gilva. The sequence continues at coordinate 47,543,010 of CM042480.1, read as the reverse complement.
CAACCTGATTAGAAAGCACCAATACATCTGCCACCCAAACTCCAACAGAATTGCGATAGTATGAGCAAGCCAGAAGTTTTTTGTCATTAATACACTAGTCACCAAGTGTTGACCATCCCATATCAACAGCATCATGACAAATTAACAGTTCCCATGAGTAAACCTACAATTTCCAAGTATGGATGTGATGTTTAGGTACCATCTTCATACAATTTCATTAAACTACATGACAGTGACGTTCCAAATCTGCAAACTATCTTCCAACTAGAAAATAGGGTCCTTCCATTGAGATGAAAGGTGATTGCTTCTTTGGTTAATGAATTTTATGTCGAATTTGTTTATATTGTTATTGTGGGTGAACCAGGCCCAATGGACTTGGCCGACCACACAAGTAAGGCCCGGTGCAAGGCCCGAGCCCCATTGAGTGTGATGAGCTCGAGATGATTGGGCTGACCACATGAGTAAGGCCCCGCGCAAGGCCCAGAGCCCATTAAGTGTGATGAGCTTGGGATGTCATGGAAGGATTGTCCTAGGCTTCCTCACATTGGACCTGACCGTTAGCTGAGCATTAGGAGTTTCGCTTAGCCCTTCCCAAGGGGAATCGGGAACAATCATAAAAGGAGCTCGTACTCGGTCCGAATGAGATCGGTAACCAAGAACCACAACAAAAAGAATCCACTACCGAGCACTAACCTACGTCAAGAACAAGTTCCAAGGGAATCCTTTGAATTTGTGAGGATCCCTTGGGATTCTAGGAGATATGGGAATATGTGAGTGAGTGGGAATAAAAATGATGACCACCCCACTCACTCATGTATATAAAAAAGGGGGACTAGGCCATCGTTTTGGGGGATGGAAATTTAGGGTAAGGTGAGTGATCAGAGCTTGAGAGGGAAAAACCAAGCCTAAGTTGGAGCCCCATAAGTAAGATTTAGATTAAGCCCACCAACAAATAAGTTGAGGGTCCAAGTACTTGCTCTTTTAAGCAGGTCTTGCCGCCCACAGTTATTATTAATGAATTTCAATTCAACTATGTGGATATTTGTTTAGATTATTATTAATGAATTTTATCTTTTATGTTGAATTTTTTATTTGCTTTCATATGTGCCTGAGATTTTTTTTCTATCTTATTCTTTTTTATGTTTAGAATTGATTTTCTTTTGAGTATTTGGGTTAATCTCCATATTTATATTGACATTGTTTTTGTGGGTTTGGTTTTTGGGTTGAAATGTCTACTAAATATTTTATATTGTATATGGTAGATGAAGCATCTCTATTTTTTTTGGAGAAAAATCAAAGCTTTATTTGGTATGTTATATATAAATTTGTTGAATTTGAAGGGTTTTATTTGGTTTTGAAGTAGAATTTGGGATTCTATAAATTTGGAAGTTTTAAGTCTTAGAGTTTTTGGTATTTGTGTTTCAGTAGGTGGATCTTAATTCCTCACCTTAAATGTTTTTTTATTTCGGTTCATGTGTTTTTTTGTTTTCTTAATTAAAGCTATGATTTTTGGTTGATTGATTATTTGTTTGGATTCAACATAAAAGATAATGGAATTAGGTTTAATAATTTTAATATTAATTGTTCCATGTTTTGAATTGTCTATATTGTTATTATTACAACTAAGTAGGATTGAGAAAAGTATCGAAATTAAATATTTCTTCATTTTTTTTAAATACTAACTAGCAAAATGTTTATAATATGCATATTATTAACCCAATTTTCTATTTCTAAATTTCTTAGATTTATTATAAATAATTTTTAGAGTGTTGTATCAATTCTTAGAGTGTTGTTCTTTTATTTTTCCAAATTTATTATGAACTCAATTTTTAAAAATAAAATTGAATGTTCTAATATATAATTTATTATAGAGATTGATCCTGTTTGACTCGAATTTTTTCCTCCATATTAGAGGGTTTTCCACAAAAAATTAGCATGTTCTTGTGTGATTTTTTTTAGTGCTTCTGTGATTTATCATTTTACTATTACTTGGAGTAATTTAATTTATTCTATAATCTAAAGTATACTTTTCAGATTATAGACATGCCATTACTGTTTGTTGAATTGATTAGAAGTAGCACAACCTAAATTTTATGAAGGCTTGATCAGCCGTTTGTACTAAAGATTTGATCCTTGCCAATAAGCATATGCTTGTCAATATAAAAAGAAGTAATTAACTGTAGTGCACTAAATTAATTAATTTGCATAATTATACTACGTGTATGAATCTCCAAAGTAGTTTTTACTCAAAAGTGGATAGTTTAGCAACTCAATTATTATTATTATTTTTTCAAGATAAGATAGTGTTTCAAATTTATGGCGTTCGCTCCATATATGATGATTATGTTTTATCATCAAAACAAATCATCAATTGATTTTTCATGTAAGCACGGATTGAATATCAAATTTCTTATTTGATGACAAGAAACTTTACTAGTTAAGCTAATTTGGAACTCACATCTACTTAATATCATATACTATATAATAAAAGATTGGTTTAGAAACCACGGTTGCGCCAAGTGGTTTCACCAAATTGTGGAAATTTTTTTAGATTTTTAGATTTTAATATTTTTCTTCTCCTATAATTACTAAGTTGATAATTTTTATTATAATCCAAATTCTTTATCTAATCCATCTAATCCCTTTTTTTTTCTTTCTTTTTTTTTACATGTAGTGTATTATAATCCAAAATTTTCATCTAATCCATCTAATCCTATTATTTTTCATCAAATTTTTTTTACATAGTGTATTATAATCCTATTTTTTTTTCTTCAGAAAATAATCCTTATTTTTTAAGTGTAGTGTATTTTATATATATATATATATATAAGTAGCAACTTAGTAAATTTAGTTGGTTGGTGTCATATAGCTACAACCTACAATTGTGTCTTTCTAAATATTATCAACAAAGCCTAAAATAATAGGATATAAAGAAAAAAAAAATCCAAAGCATAAAATATTAAAATGTGTAGTTGTGTACGTAGAAGTATAGCTAATTCCATGAAACTAAAAAAGAAAAAAACAATTTCATTGGGAGGATATACACAAGGGAAGAATTGATAATAAATTTATTATCTACTTTTTTTTTTCAAATATATTTTGTTTTAATTTATTTTTTTGGATAAATATCAAATTTTTGGATTAAAAAAAAAAAAAAAAAGCTAATAATGTTGACAACTTGATTTTTACGGTATAACAGAAAAAATATTTGTAATTAACGTTAACAACTTGATTTTTACATCAACTTCTTCACAACTTAAATTTATTGTTTTAAATAGGAAAAATTTTTTATCAACTTTTTTTTTTTTTTTTGGAAGTTTTCCGTGGTTGAAATTTTGTTTGTTGGATAAATATTGGAATGATTATGGACAATAGTTTTATTATACCATGACTATCATCTTTAGATTTTCAAGTCATTATAAATATTAAGGCCAAATTCATGATTTTTCTTATTAATATTTTGAATGTCCAAGTATCTATCATTGCTTCAAAAAGTAAACTCCCAATTTTTTTTTTTTTTTTTTCTGGGAGTTTTCCTAGAGGTTTCAAAACACTCAATCAAACAATAATCTTGGTATTGATTTTTTCTCAAAAAAATATCTTGAAATTTATATTTACACATTTGGTTTTGATAGGGTGAAACTCGGTGCCTCCTCCCTCACTTTCAAAGACAAAATTCAATTCTTATGTAAATTTATCTACTTTTATTTTTTAATGTTTAGTAATTTGAGTTGTTCATAATTCTTAACTGTTACATTGAGGTTATCACTTAAATATGCTTTCAATCATTTTTAAAAATTATTGAATTCAAGGTTTTTCATTTAAATATGGGCTTTAATTATGCAAACTCCCTTTATAATATTTTTAGGCATCTCCTTTTATATTAGTTGTGTTAGGTTCTAAAGATTTAAGAATTAAATATTTAGAATCATTATTGTATTGTGTTGGCAATTCGAGATCAAAACATGTCTAGTCTAGGTGTTTAAGCAATGCTTAAGTAAGGGTGTTTCAAGTTTTCAAGTCCAGTTGTTTGCAGAAAAGAAAAGTGAGGTCCTGCCTTTCTCGACCGATCGAGAATTAGGCTCGACTGATTGAAAATCGCAGACATAGTTTTTCTGCTGAATTTTTAAATAGTCCCAAGCACGTGAAAACACTTAGGGTTTCACTTAAACTTCTCCACATATAAAAGGGAAACCTAGCCATGTTTTGGAGGTGCTAAAGAAGACTTGTGTGTTACTCTTTGTGAGATTTGAGAATATCTATGCCTTCTAATAACACAAGAATCTACTGGAGCTAAAACTACAATCAAGGATTGGTAGAACTAGTTGTTGTATCAAGATCAACGAGTGAAGGTGATCTGAAACCTTTGAGTGGAGTCTTAAACTCACAAGCAAGGTGGGTTGTGTTGCTGTAAATCCAAGAAGAGAAGGAGTCTATGGATTTGGAGTTTACACGTGGTCATGTTAGTAAGTTACTATTGGAGGTAGCATTAGATTTAGAGTTAAATCTTTTGTAAAAACTTCGATTCTCTTATAGTGGAATTGGTTTACCTCGAGGATAGTTAGATCAAATCCTCCCCAGGTTTTTACCTTGAAACGATTAGTTTCATCAGTTTTCCTAGGTAATCATATCGTGATGTTATTTACTTTTCCGCATCTTTGCATGATATGATATATTTGTGTTGAACCTAGATCTGAATAATTAAACTAAGTAATCACTTAGTTAATAAATTAGGTTAAACAATCTGTTTAAGGGGTCTAAACGAACTTTCAAGTTGCATAGTTATCTACCATGTTAAGTTCTAAAGACTTAGGATTTTATGTATTTAGAACTCTAATGTGTATTGTTGGCAAACCATGATCAAAACAGGTTGTTAGTCTTATTTAGACTTGCTCAAAGTGTGGGCGTTTTATGTAAAATTGGAATCAAGTGGCTGCAGAAGTATTAGTGACTTTCGGTCTGTCTCAATCGATTGAAAATTAGACTCGATCGATTGAATCTCGGGGAAAATGTTTTTCTGTAGAATTTTCCAACTCAGCCCAAGCCCATTAAGGATTAGGGTTTTAGATCTACTTCTCCCACTATATAAAGGAAATCCTAGCCACGTTTTTATAGGAGCTTTGGATACTCTTGTTGCTCATATTTTGCGGTTTGTGTGAATATCTTGTGAGATCCTTGAGGAGCTTTCCTTCACATAAACTTAGGGTTTTCAAGGTAGAGATTATATCAACATCTTGATGATCAACTCAGTTGTTGCTATTGGAGCTTAAAGAAACATAAGCGGGGGTGCTTGTATCTTGATTGGAGAATCCAAGAAAGAAAGAGTCTATGGATTCGGAGTTTGCATGTGGTCGTGTCAGTAAGTTCTACTGGTGGGTAGCATTAGGAAGTCGAGCGTGGGTGCTTGTAAGTCCTTTTGTATGAACTTCGATTCATTCACATAGTGGATTCAAGTTTACCTTGAGGATAGCTAGGTTAAATCCTCTCCAGGTTTTTTACCGGTTTGGTTTTCCTGGGTGATCATATCTTTGTGTTCTTTATATTTATGCTGCTTTATATCTTGATATGATTATTTGATTATGTTAACCTAGATTTGCATAATTTGACTAAGTTAATCACTTGGCTCATAAACTAGGTTAATCTAATTGTTGTGTTTTAAGGGGTCTAAAAACCGTTCAAGTGGTATCAGAGCGGGTAGCTCTTTTGATCTAAGAGCTGATCCTTGACCCCTGTTATCATGGATAATTTGAAGTGTCTTTCTGCTTATGTTTGTGATAATTTGAATAAAAAAGACACTGTTGTTTCTGTTGATTTTATTGATCTCTGTGAAACTCTTCATAAAGAATTATCTAAATCTTTGAAAATTTCCAAGAAATTTAAAGAAGAGTTAAAATTGGCTAATCTTGGAAAAGATGAATTGATTGTTAGATTAGATGAATCTAATAAAAAAAAATGGATTTTTGAGAAATCAAATTTCCTCTCAAGATGAGAAGATGAAAAGCTTGGAACAAGAGTTAGTTGAATCTAAAGCTAAAATTGAAAATTTGACTAGTACCAAGCCTGCTGTTGATAACAGAAGTGTTTCTGTTTCTCTTAAGTTTAAAATTGAGAAAGTTTATATCCCTCATTTTAAGAGGAATAATAAAGAAAAGGCTTATTTTGCTAAGTTAGACAAAGGTAAAAGTTCTGATGTAGATGCTGAAGTTTCTAAACCTATGTCTAAACCTACTGCTAGTGGGCAAAAGAAATTTGTTTCTGTGCCTACCTGTCACCTTTGTGGTGTTGTTGGTCATATTAGACCAAATTGTTCTTTGTTGAGGCAAGAACCAAAGCCTGTGACCGAAAATCCCACTAGGAATACTGATGTTCCTAAATTTGTTCTTGTTTGCCACTTTTGTGGTGTCCATGGTCACATTCGTCCTAATTGTCATAAATTGAAATTTAAGCATTCTGTATGTCAATCTAGGATATGTGATGATTTTTCTCCTGCCATAAGTCCAAATAAATTGTTTCATATGCTTTTGAAAAATTTAAACTTGTTGGCTTGTGAAAGGAAATTGCTGGATTTTAGTCTTTCTCAGAAGATTGGTGTAATCCCTCAAATACACTCTGCTTCACATGGATTTTCACCTACAAAGCTGAAGACTTGTGCTATATGGGTGAGAAAAGATTCTCTAAGATGAGTGTTGCTGACTTGTCCTTATTTTAATTCTTTCAATTATTTGTGGACATGTTTTGTTTCTATTTTTAGTTGTTTTTTTTTTTTTTTGGTTGTTTTTTATTTAAAAAAAATCCAAAAACATTGAAAATTTTCAAAAAAAATATTTTATTTTGTGTCTAGTTTTTCTTTTTGTGGATTACATGAATTATGATATCTCTCTCTTGATTTAGAACATGCTCGACATTGTGGAGAAACTTGAACTGTATGTGTTATATAAGTGCTAAACTATTTCTGATTTTGTGAGTATGTACTAATTTGTACATGTACTTAAGGGTTAATTAAGAAATTGATATTTCTTGTTTGTGTACCCTCTATAACTTAATTAAGCACTATCATGCATAGCTTTGCATTGTTCATTTAGCATAATGTGTGCTTTTTGTTTTTGGTCATAAATTTTTTTAACCAAAAAGATTTTTGTGTTTTGTATTACATATCATGGATTTGAAATCAAGGTTGGCTACCTTATCTTTGCATAACATGTTTATGTACCTTGTTTAGCTTGGATGAGCTTATTTTATTGTACTTTACTAATTTGAGTTTTGTAGTGTATGTTGTGTGGGAAAGATGTTTATAATTTTTAATCACTTTGTCTTGATCTTGAAGTCACATGTCTTTGACTGTCGGACTTGAACTTTTTGAGAAAGGCAAAAATAACCATCTCATCACTGTTTACTAGCCAATCATGAACACCTTAGTGCATATCTTAAGATTCTGTGCTCGAGAAAGTGTAGCATATGCACAAAAAGAACATAAGGTGTAGCTTCGGTTTAATTGCTTAATGCTTAAAATTGGTGTGTACTATTAGGCTTGATGTCAAATCACATAATTAAAATTGGTATGTATATTATGAGGCAAAATTCAAGAAACTTACATGATTGCAAGCTTATGTTTTAGGAGATGTGAGAGTTATATGATGTAACTCTTTAGATGATAGTCTCTTTCAAATTCTATGTGATGAATTTTGTAGACTTTGTAGTTGATTTCTATTTACATATCACCTCAAATGTATCTCAAGCTTTTGCTAGGTGCACACACTACACAAGTTACTTTCTGCTAAACTTGGTACATTTTATTGTGTTTGATCTTGTTGTGGCCATCCAAGATTAAAAGTTCCTTGATTTTAATGCAAAATGTGTTTAAAATTTGAGAATTTGGAAATTCTAGAGCTTGAATTGATCCAAATTGTGGATTTGTTCAAATTGTGTTCAATTGATGCAATTGGCTTGTTGAATTGATGTAATTGATCATTATATTATGTATTCTAGTTTTTGTGATGATCAATTAGTCAAATTTTTCCTAAATCTTAACAAGGGGTTTTCAATTTTGGGGTTTTCATTAGAAACTCTGTGCTCAAGCTAATTTTGTGAAATTGAACTTAAATTGAACTTAGTTTTACTGCATTAGAGCATGCATCATGACAAATTTTTTCATGCATCATTTATGTTTAGGATTCATATGCATTGCATTGTTTTTGTATCCATCTTGCAGTTTTGCAATTATATCTCTCATTGTTTTCACACATAACATGCATACACTTTGCTTCATTGGGTACTCAACTTGATCAAAAAATTGATTGATTAATTTTTAAATTCTGTACTTTTCAGTATATGCTATTTTTTATGTGTGAACTGTAGAAAATATTTTTCTAAAGAGATATGATGAATAATCAATGTGCAAATATTTTCTCTACTCATACAACTGTTTATGGGTCACATAGTGCCATGTTTGCTTTTTATTGAAAGATAGAATATTTTTTCTTCATGTGTATCCCTAACTTAGTTTTTTTTTTTTTTTTTTTTTAATTTTTTTTTATAACTTGGTTTGTGTCTTTTTATTTATCCCCACCCCCTCCTAATGTTTTCCCAAAACTGTTTTTCCCAACACTTGTTTTGTGTTTCCTATTTTATAGGGGGAGAAGCTTGTTTTTAACCTGTGTTGTTCATAGGGGGAGTTGTCTCTATTTTCTATAGAGCTGAATTGTTTTGTGTTCCTTTTGATTCTCAATTTTCTCTTATCCTCTGTCATGTATGTTTGGGTTGTCTTTGTCAATACGTGACAACAAGAGGGAGAAATAGTTGAAATGTGGGAATCATGTTTGTTTTGTTTAGGGGGAGCTGAATTTGTTTATATATCTAACTTAGAGGGAGAGTTACATTTTTGTTGATTTACTATTTTTCTATCACATATACGTTTATGTGTTTGTTGAGTATTTCAGGAATATACAAGTTAATTCAATTGAGCTACTGTCTACACTTGCAACTGATGGACAGTAGTTAGGATTGAATTTTTTGTGTTTATGAGCATTATTTTTGTAAAGGGCTTTTATTTGTAAACTTTGAGTTTTTAATTTTTGTTTTGTCACGGATTGCCAAAGGGAGAGTTTGTTAGGTTCTAAAGACTTAGGATTTTATGTATTTAGAACTCTAATGTGTATTGTTGGCAAACCATGATCAAAACAGTTTGTTAGTCTTGTTTAGACTTGCTCAAAGTGTGGGCGTTTTATGTAAAGTTGGAATCGAGTGGCTGCAGAAGTATTAGTGACTTTTGGCCTGTCTCGATCGATCGAAAATTAGACTCGATCGATCGAAACTTGGGTAGAACATTTTTCTGTAGAATTTTCCAACTCAGCCCAAACCCATTAAGGATTAGGGTTTCAGATCTACTTCTCCCACTATATAAAGGAAATCCTAGCCACATTTTTATAGGAGCTTTGGATGCTCTTGTTGCTCATATTTTGCGGTTTGTGTGAATCTCTTGTGAGATCCTTGAGGAGCTTTCGTTCACATAAACTTAAGGTTTTCAAGGTAGAGATTATATCAACATCTTGATGATCAACTCAGTTGCTGCCATTGGAGCTTAAAGAAACATAAGCGCGGGTGCTTGTATCTTGATTGGAGAATCCAAGAAAGAAGGAGTCCGTGGATTTGGAGTTTACACGTGGTCGTGTCAGTAAGTTCTACTGGTGGGTAGCATTAGGAAGTCGAGCGTGGGTGCTTGTAAGTCCTTTTGTATGAGCTTTGATTCATTCACATAGTGGATTCAAGTTTACCTTGAGGATAGCTAGGTTAAATTCTCCCCAGGTTTTTTACCGGTTTGGTTTTCCTAGGTGATCATATCTTTGTGTTCTTTATATTTCCGTTACTTTATATCTTGATATGATTATTTGATTGTGTTAACCTAGATTTGCATAATTTGACTAAGTTAATCACTTGGCTCATAAACTAGGTTAATCCAATTGTTGTGTTTTAAGGGGTCTAAAAACCATTCATACCATATTCCATTTAATTAATTTTGGACTTATATATGAATTTTTTTATTTATTAATAAAAGCTTAATCTTACACAATATTCATTCAGGATATAATATAAAGTAAAAGGTTATTTCATTTTTTTTAAAAAAAATAGAGTAAAAGATTTCTTTATTTTTATTATCTATTTAATTTTAATTAAAATAATTTTTTTCATTAATTTACACATAATTCTTGATTAAGCCGTGCATCTCATGGAAATAATATTAGTATATATAAGTAGAGACCCCATGTGGGAGTACATGAGATTTTGTCATGTGGTGCTCTAATTTTACATTTAGTCTTTTTTTTACCTCTTTTCATTGAACTTTTTTTACCTGTTACCAAAAAGTTTACATTAACTCATTTGTACTGTTATCTCATTAATCTCTCATTTGTACCACACCTTTTTCTCTTCTTCATGTCTTTTATCATACCCACCATTTTAGTATTAAAAAAAAACAAAAGCAAAAAAAAAAAAAAAAAAAAAAAAAAAAAAAAAAAAAAAAAAGAGAGACTAATAGTAATAACTATCTAGATAAGGTCATGAGGAGAGATAGAGAGAAACGAAAATGTTGTAAATTGTTAAATGAAATGCATTGTTTCACTATTACCCACAAAAAAAAAAAACAAAAAAAAAAACTAAGATTGACAAAGTATTTGTAAGAGAGAGAGAGAGAGAGAAATTTGAGGGCTTTCCCGTTTGTCATATTGGCCTCCCACCACCATCAAGCCACCAAAACCCTACGGGTAATTTTTTTTTTTCTTTTTAAATTAGAGGCTTAAATATGATTTAGGTTTCAGTAATTTGATTGGATATTTTTTGTTTTGGGTATATAAGTAGAGAGAATATTTGATGCGCAATGTAAAACCATATTCTACCATGGTTTTAAATTATCTATAAGACACATGCATACGCATTTACCCACACTATGTTTTAATATCGTACTATCGATGAGTGGAAGATGATGAGAGAGTTGAACATATTTTCATTTCATGGTATGCAATCTATGAACATAATACAAATTATTTGATTTTCATGCTTTTGTTGCTTTTTTGCATTTATTTTTGGTTTCCCTTTTTTTTTTTAAAAAAAAAATCAATTAATCTTAACTTAAGAATGCTACAAATGTCCAATAAGCTACTAAGCTAATTTTTAATATATCAATATATATATATATATATTACTTTAATTTACTTTATTTTTTCATTATAATATATGTACAAAATTCTTTAAATTATTTTTACATAAAATATCGCAAAACTAATCATATATCACACGGCTAACTTATAGGTTAAGTTAAAGTTCATTAGAACATGCTATCCATGTTGAGGTCTTTAGTTGGTAAACTAAGCTGAAGCCTATTTGACGAGTCCAAGGTGCGAAACAAAATAGTCACTATAGGGCCCAGGCTTTATTGACTTAAGTCAAGCCCATGGTTGTTAACAACTAGCGGGACAAAATATATTTTTTAAACCCCATATCATGATAATTTTTTTTTAAAAATATTATTTTGTATAATCCCCATATCACGATAATTGGGAAAAGAGGTCATGGCTACTTTTGCAATACAGGCTTTATTGACTTGAGTCAAGCACTAATTACAGAAATTATTAGGCTATAATTTATTTCTCCACAATTTGAGGCGTTATTGACATAAGGTCAAGCTTTAATATTGTGGCTTCATTGACAAAACAAACAGGTCCCCTTTTTTCCATTTTTCCATAGGAATCAATGTACATATAGGAAGGCATGGTAAAATTGGTCAAAATTTTTTAACTCAACCTGAATTTATATGTTTTATCCTAAATTAAATACGGGCCGATCTGTGACTCACCCATTTTTTTGCGGAACAACCCGACCCTACCCAATCAACCCACCAACCCGTTTTTAAACTTTTTTTTTTGCTCTAAAAAATATTTAGATAACATACCAAAGTGCTAGGTGTATAGACATAAATGCATAAAAGCACTGCACAGACACTACTTAGCCATTTAGTAGCCACCAGCGGTAGTGGCCATGCCTCCATTTATTTAAAAGAATTAAAAGGAAATAAATAGAAAGGGAAAAGTATCTACAAGCAGACATTTACATTTGAAAGTTCAATATGGGTACGAAACACCCTTGAACGTTTAGACCCCAAATTACAAAAATACCAATTCAAGCTTTATATCAAACAATTAATGTGCGGAACATGATAATAAGCTTATAACAGAATTGATAAACAATCTAAGCCAAATATAAACACATCCACAGCAGTAAATATAGGGCAAAGATAAAGGGAAGAAAGATGCAAACACACGGACAACACACGATGTGTTATCGAAGAGGAAACCGAAGTCCTCGGCGTAAAACCTCTCTGCCGCCCTCCAAGCGGTGATAAAATCCACTAAAGAATATAGTTGGGATATATGAACAGCAGAAGACCCTCCAAGCCTAATCTCCCCAGGTACCTAAGCCCTCTAAGCTTCTTGCTCCAACGAGGTTATGCCGAACCAAATTTCTTCTTTAGCTTCCTGGATTCTGCTACTTGACCATAGCATCAACCAATGTATATTGGTTCCTTCCAAATTGCTTCCCTCAGCACCAAATAAACCTTCTCACAGACGTGGGTGTGGTGAGATAAGGATTTGGTAAAAGACTTCTCAATGGTATGACAATGGAGAGGAAGAGAGTAGAGGAATTTGTAGAGTTTCTTAGATGAAGATTGGGGATGAGGCAATCTTGTTTTTCTCTAGGGTTTTCTCTCACAAAATTCTCTCTGGAAGCTCTCTCAGTATAGTGGGTATAAGGGTCTATATATAGTGAGGTGAGATGAGAATACGAAGAGACAGTTTTTGCCAAACAGGGTAAATTGGCAGCTTGGTGTCGCGGCTTGGCCAAGTCGCAAAATCAAGTCGCAACGTAACGGCCTGGCCAGCCTAGGACTTTTGTCCTATAGTGTGGCAGCTGGCGCGACCCTTCATCTTCCCTGCGTGCATCTCACGTGCTTGAAGTTGGTGACTTGCAGCCGCGAGCCACTCGCGAGTCTTAGCTGCGAAGCTCTGCTTCTTTGCACATACTTGATCTTTTCTTCACATCTTCTCACACACTACCCTTACAATAATCCCACCTAAATACAGGGTTACTAAGTGCTTAAATTACAAGCAAATTAGCACAGAATAAAGCGAATAGGATGGTTGATAAATTTCAACCTTACAATCTCCCCTTTTGGCTATTCCGTGACAAAACCCTAAAACAAACTCTAGACTTAACGCGTGAGTTAGGAACAGTTGGAAAACTCACTCACACCTAACTCTAGAATCTGCGAAGCTTTAGAACCATAATAACAAGTAACTCCTGAAACACAACAACACAATAAGTTCATTGTATACAGAAACTTGTAATGCATATGGAGCAAGCACAATGCAATCATGCACAAAGGAATAAAGTAATAAACCAAGGCAAGACCAAAACAGGTAATCACTATAGCCAAGTGATCACAATGCTCATTCACACTTGGAATGAACATCCGGACATTTAAGAAGATAAACACAAGGTAAATCGCTTGAATAACCAACACTCAACCAATGCACAGTACATGAAGTATGTGCATTTAGGAAAAATCCTACAAGGGCACAAGAGTGACAATACTTAGAAGAAAATGCAAGACATTTAGTTGGAAGTACTGATTTAACAAATCACAAAGGTTGCATAAAGCATGACACAAACCACAAAGGCATACAAACAGTGCATAAGAACAAAACAAACCCTTTTAAGCTTATAGAAGCAACATGGGTACAAACCAACAACATAAAGTGCTGAATGATATAAGATGGATACAAAAATATGGTAACAACTAAAGATAGACAAAAGCAGTAAACAAAAATCTATTAGCTGAAATCTCCCCCTTTCGTTGAGCTCTCCCCCTGCCAACAGCATCTCCCCATTTTTGTCATGGAATTGCTAGTTGTCATTATCTTCTAGCTTTCTCTAAATATCATCCAATTGAGTTTGAATCGAAGTGAACTTCGTATCCCATCGAATGCTGAGATGATTCAAGATGGAAGTAAGGTTGGACATTTTGGAACTCAGTTCATGAACAGAAGCTATAATAGAGTCTAGCTTCTTGTCAACGGGAAGTGAACTGGAGCGTGAGCCACTGTGGGACACGGAAGCTTCTGTTTTGATTCCCTTCTTGCTATGACCAATGCTAGCGTTGAATGTGCGCATGTTGATTGGACATGGTTTTGCGCATGGAAATTCATTCTCAGACGGATGTAGCCCTTTACGCTTTAGAATCCGTGAGATGAGACAGCAAAATGGGATGCACATCCTTGATTCTGTTCGTAGAACAGTTTTGCGAAGGATATGAAAGATATGAGCACAGATGTCAATCTCGACATCAGAAATCAGATCATGAAGAAACAGTGCACGCCTAAGATTCATATACCGTGTGCTGGATAGGGGATATAGGTTGTGAAACATGACGATCGTGAGCACCCTCAATTTTGGAGGAAGAGATGAAACACTGACTGAGTTCCCATTTGAGGAAAATTCCAGACTATCCCCAAGAGTTGCTTTAAGTAGTTCTTCATCCGGATGTAGATCATCATAGACCGGTGAAACCCCAAGTATTGGCCTGTTGATGTGCACAATCTCTGCTAAGTATACAGGAGAGATCGAGAAACTTTTTCCTCTAACCCATCACTTAAGTTCATCTCCTTCAACAATTGCATTGGCATAAAACTCTTTTACCAAATCTTCATATGCATCATCAAGGTCAGAGAGGAGATAATTCCAATCCTTGCATGCAAACCATTGAGGAATGTTGGTGTCAAACAGAGAATGTTGGTCAAAGACTCTTTCAATCAGAGGTGTATCCTTTTTGAAGTAATTGTCATGAGTCTGAAAGGTAGCATATGATCGAAACCTGTTGGGATCGAACACAGTAGATGGGGAACGAGCCCGCTTTGGTCTAGGAGAAAAATCATCGATTTCAATAACATGTTCCTTTCTTTTGCTACTGCCTCCTTTCAAAGCTGATCTCTTGAAAGGAGATATTTTAACTCTTCGAGTGAAGCTTTCCAAGCAATTTGTGAACGCACCGATCATCTTCATCACGTCCATCATTCATGGATCACGGTTTTGACTCCTTGGTTGCTCACCACCCCAAGACCTCATATCATTTCTTCTTCCTCGTGAACGAGGTGCACTTGCATTGTTGTCTGCTCTCAGCTTTTGACAAATGGGTTTGGTATGTCCTTGCAATCCGCAATAGTGACAAACATACTCTGTTCTAGGACCTTGCTGCTGTCTTGGGAGTGATCTTCCTCTAGCTCCAAATCTGGCTTCTGATTGATTACAGGACTTGTTAAGCCCTGTTGATTAGCCACATTCTTCTTCTTCTCATCCTCAACTATTTCAGGAGTAGGCTTATCAACAGCTGTCTCTTTGGTCTTTACAAACTTTACTTCTTTGGTGACATTGGCTGATAAGCTACTTCCTCCGGTATATCCCAACCTGGACTTGTCTGAGGCAAGTTTTTGAGATGAAATAACATCATCTAGCTTCTAGGATACCCTATCTACCTTGGCATGAGCTTGCACAACTTCTTGCTCAAGAAACCTTACTTTTGTGTAAGCTTCTGATAGCTCACTATTAAGTGTTTCAATTTCACACTTTGCCTCCTTGTATCGTGCCAGAATACTTTTGTAATCTTCCTCAGCTTTCTTCATCTTCTTCACAGCTGCCTTTGCCACTCTTGCATACTCACCCGATTTCTCCAGAAGTGAGGCGTAATTCTCTTGAAGATCAGTTGAATCTTCCTCCTCTTCATCTTCCGATTCTTTAACAATCCCCATAGACTCTAAATCAGAATGCTCACCAAGCTCCTTCACTAGAATATCCAAATCATCTGAGGATTCCACATGAGCAATGGTCATGAATGCGGAGAAATTTCCTTCTCTGTCACAGCTCTCTTCCGAGTCAGAGTTTGATGAATCTGAGTCACTCAGAGTAGTGGCATAGACCTTTCCTTTGGACTTCAAATAGTTGGGACATTCCTTTTTGAAGTGTCCGTGTCCATTACACTCAAAGCAAGTGATTCCTTGAGATGATTGTGAATCTCTATCATCCTTCCTTCGGAATTCTTTCTTCTCCCTCCCGGAACTCTGAAATTTTCCTTTGTCACCAAAATTCCTACCATTCTTGAGTTTCAAGAATTTTCAAAAGTTCTTTACAAGATACGCCACGTCTTTATCTACTGCATTTTCTTCCGAAGGGTCATGAGATGTCACTTTCTTATCGATTGTTTTAAGAGCAAGTGATTTGCTCTTCTTCTGAGAAGGCAGGGACAGCTCATATGTCTACAGAGAACCAACTAGCTCTTGAACCTTGATGTCGTCAAGATCTTTGCTCTCTTCAATGGCTGTAACTTTGGCACGAAAACTTTCTGGTAGTGACCGAAGGATCTTCCTTACAACTTTAGACTCCTCCGTCTTTTCTCCCAAATTAAATTTGCCGACAACCACCTTGTTTAGCTTACTGTAAAAAGAGTCAAAGGACTCATCCTCATCCATCTTTAGCTGCTCAAAGCGAGTGGTCAACATCTGAAGTTTAGTGTCTTTCACCTTCTTAGTTCCTTCATAAGTCGTCTCTAGAATCTCCCATGCTTCCTTGGCAACGGTAATATGTGAAATCCTGTGAAATTCTTCTGGAGAGATACCACAGAAAATGGCGTTCAATGCTTTACTGTTTGCATTAGCTGCCGCAAGAGCTGCCTTCTCCCAAGTGGATTTGGCATCATCCGCCTTTGTCCAACCTATTTCAACAGCATCCCACACAGACTCATCCATAGAACAAAAAAACGCCCTCATTCGGACTTTCTAAAATGCATAATTATTACCATCAAAAAATGGTGGAACAGTGAGAGATTGAGATCTATCCATCTCAACAAGGGGTCAAAGATCACACTCAGGTATTAAAACCACAACAAGTGTACCCGCTCTTATACCAATTGAAAGTTTAATATGGGTACGAAACACCCTTGAACGTTTAGACCCCAAATTACAAAAATACCAATTCAAACTTTATATCAAACAATTAATGTGCGGAACATGATAATAAGCTTATAACAAAATTGATAAACAATCTAAGCCAAATATAAACACATCCACAGCAGTAAATATAAGGCAAAGATAAAGGGAAGAAAGATGCAAACACACGGACAACACACGATGTGTTATCGAAGAGGAAACCGAAGTCCTCGGCGTAAAACCTCTCCGCCGCCCTCCAAGCGGTGATAAAATCCACTAAAGAATATAGTTAGGATACATGAACAGCAGAAGACCCTCCAAGCCTAATCTCCCCAGGTACCTAAGCCCTCCAAGCTTCTTGCTCCAACGAGGTTACACCGAACCTATTTCTTCTTTAGCTTCCCGGATTCCGCTACTTGACCATAGCATCAACTAATGTATATTGGTTCCTTCCAAACTGCTTCCCTCAGCACCAAATAAACCTTCTCACAGACGTGGGTGTAGTGAGATAAGGATTTGGTAAAAGACCTCTCAAGGGTATGACAATGGAGAGGAAGAGAGTAGAGGAATTTGTAGAGTTTCTTAGATAAAGATTAGGGATGAGGCAATCTTGTTTTTCTCTACGGTTTTCTTTCACAAAATTCTCTCTGGAAGCTTTCTCAGTATAGTGGGTATAAGGGTCTATATATAGTGAGGTGAGATGAGAATATGAAGACACAGTTTTTGCCAAACAAGGTAAATTGGTGGCTTGGTCTCGCGGCTTGGCCAAGTTGCGAAATCAAGTCGCGATGTAACGGCCTGGCCAGCCTGGGACTTTTGTCCTGTAGTGCGACAGCTAGTGCGACCCTTCATCTTCTCTGCGTGCATCTCACGTGCCTGAAGTTGGCGACTTGCAGCTGCGAGCCACTCGCGAGTCCTAGCCGCGAAGCTCTGCTTCTTTGCACATACTTGATCTTTTCTTCACATCTTCTCACACACTACCCTTACAATAATCCCACCTAAATACAGGGTTACTAAGTGCTTAAATTACAAGCAAATTGGCACGGAATAAAGCCAATAGGATGGTTGATAAATTTCAACCTTACAACATTACTAGACGACTAATAGAAAGTTAAATACTAAGTTGTAGAGGAAAAAAAAATACGAAAGGCAAAAACAATTACAACTACACATCTATACTACTAAACATCTAACACTAAGTTAAATACTAAGTAGTAGAGGAAAAAAATATAAAAGGCAAAATCATTTACAACTACACGTCTACACTACTAAACGTCTAACACTAAGTTAAATACTAAGAATAAGTTACAAACACTAAGTCTAACTAGCACAATACAAAATTGAAGTAAAAGAAAAAGTCCAAAATTAAGTCCATATCTAATTCTTTGTCTAAATCTTTTAGTTAGAAAACAATATCATTAAAATGTTCTTTTGCCGTTAATAATTTGACTAAAAACATTCATAAGATGCATTATTTAAAAGATCTTACTATTTGATTAATATTAATTCTAAAAATGCTTAAAAGACCTCATGTACTAATAGATTTGGACAAATAATTAAATTAACTCATTTAGTTATTAACTAATAGATTTTACAATTAAATAATTATTTACTTACTTTCCAACATACAACTTATATATATTTATCAAACTTTATAACATACAGGAGAAAGTATATATAGGTAGAACAATCAAAGTAGACTTATCCTCAAATGTGTACCAAACTCCAAAATCATACATAAATTGAAAAAGTAATAGATTCACAACTAACAACACTTAACTTCATAACCAGTTTAGCCCAAAAATAGTTTTAATCAAGTTTTAAATCAAGTGATTTCATTCAATTTAATATAAAATATATTTAAAGTATACCCAACCTAAAACTTATACCCAACTCCAAGACCATACCAAAATTGAAAAAAGAAAAGGAAAAAAGAAAAGTTAAAGGATAACAAAAGAGGCAAAAGATGATCATAAATCTTAGATGGCAAGTTGTTAAGTCTTTAAATTTCCTAACTTTGGAATGATTATTACACCAAATCTTCTATGGCAAGTCGTTATTAATGAGTAAAAAAGTGACATCAGTGATAGGTGGCCAAGATTAGAACCAATAACAGCCTATCACCCAGGATTTGTTGTGATAATGTTATAGATAAAGCATTTCTCTAAAGCATGTATATATATATATATATATATATAATCATGTATGTCCATATCTAACAGTATGAAAGCTATTGAATAAAGTGGACCAAAATGAACTAATATAAAATAAAGTGAAGTGGACCAAATGGAACGAAGTAAAAGGAATGGACCAAAGTAGACCAAAAGGGACCAAAATGGACCAAATGAATTGAAGTGGACCTCATAGACATAAATGGACCGATTGGACTGAAAGTGACCGAATGGACTGAAGTGAACCAATTGGGCTAAAAAAACCAAAGTGAACTGAAATTGATTGAAATGCTAGGTTGATGTGGCTTAACAAGAGCGTAGCAATAATAAATATTACATTTCGAGTTTAAGATATTATATAGCTTCTATAGATTGGGAGACTCGTGCTATTAAGGGTTATGATTATGGCCTTGCTATCTTTTAAGGAGGTAATAGTTAGTTCTATTGAAGGTTAGGCTCTTGTAAGTTGTAGGCCCTTGGTGTGCTAAACCCAAATTTTGCTGCCAGGGTTGCATATTCTAGGTAGGATAATGTTTTGTGTTGAATCTTGTGGTATTTTAGGATATAGTCATGTATATTGAGTGCATTTTTCTCCGGAGTGTATAATTTGTAGTATTGTTTGTAAGCATTATAGAATTTTGACTTACAGTGTGGAGATTTCAGTATGTTATATCATATTGTACACTTTGGATTATATATATCCAACCACACAAAATCCTAGTTGTCTAATAAGCTTGCATAATTACACTAAGTATATGAAGAGTTTGGCTTACCTCCAGTATATTTTTAATTAGAGGTCTCTTTTTGTTTTAAATACACAATGGCAAGTGGTATGAGTTTTAATCTCCACCTTTTATTAGTTAATGAGTGATGTGTAGTCAGTTTCTTATTAAAACAAAAGGAGATTCTAGTTAGAAAAATATTAGATGTAATGTATGATCCCCAATGTAGTTTTTACTCAAAAATGGATAGTTTAGCAACTGACTTATTATTTATTATTTATTTTTAAAGATATGATAGTGTTTCAAATTTATAGGGTCGATGATTGCGTTTTATCATCAAGCCAAGATATCAATTGATTTGAGATTTGATAAGAAGCTTACTAGTTAAGCTAACTAGAATCCATAACTACTAAATTATTTCTATGGGTAGAAATTAAGTCAAAGTTCATCAGATTTTGAACATGCTATCCATGTTAGGGTCTTTATGTGGTAAATTAAGTCGAAGCCTATTTGATGCTTCCAGGGCATAAAACAAAGTAGTCACTATAGGGCTTAGGCTTTATTGGATATTTTTTGTTTTGGGTATATAAGTAGAGAAAACATTTGGTGTGCAATGTAAAACCATATTTTATCATGATTTTAAATTATCTATAAGACACATGCATATGCACTTGCCCACACTATGTCTTAATGTTGCATTATCGATGAGTGGAAGATGGTGAGAGAGTTACGCATATTTTCATTTTATGGTACGCAATCTATGAACACAACACAAATTATTTGATTTTCATGCTCGTGTTGCTCTTTTGCATTTATTTTTGGTTTCTTGAGTTTTTTTATTTTTTTATTTTATTTATTTTTTATTTATTTTTAAAGAAATTAATCTTACATTAAAAATGCTACAAATGTGCAATGAAGCGGTTAAGCTAATTTTTAAATCTCAAAATGTATGTTTTTTTACTTTAATTTACTTTACTTTTTTATTATAATATATATATATATATATATATTCAAAATTCTCCAAAATTTTATTACATAAAATATTACAAAAATTATTTGTGTATAAGAACATGATATCCATGTTGGGGTCATTAGGTGGTAAATTAAGCTGAGGCCTATTTGACGCGACCATGGCGCGAAACAAAATGGTCACTATAGGGCCTAGGATTTATTGACTTAAGTCAAGCTCATGGTTATTAACAGCAACTAGCGGCATAAAATATATTTTTTGAAGGCCCCTATCACGTTAATTGATAAAAGAGGTCATGGTCATGGCTACTTAAGGTCAAGCTTTAATTTAATTTCTCCACAATTTCAGGCTTTAAAGACATAAGGTCAAGCTTTAATACTGTGGCTTTATTGACAAAACGGCCCCCTTTTTTCCTTTATTCATAGGACTCGATCTCGTGTATGTATGTGTCTGTATATATAGGAAGAGTGATATTAATGTAGATAGTAACTGAGAGATGAAAATGTATAATTGAGTGGAAATGTTGGAAAAACCGAAGAAGTGTAACAATAATTTGGGGATTGATAATAATAAAAAGAAAAGGAGTTAAGAAATAAGAGAGAGTTAAAAATAAGTGGATGATATAACTGCTTATATGGCTCAATAGAAGCATAGTAAAAATAAATGCTACACCTCGAATATATATATAGTTAGGTTCTAAAGATTTAGAATTAAATGTGATGATGTCTAAAAAATCACCAGTGAATCACACGTTGCTCACACGCTCAAAAAGTCACCTGCATAGCAAGAAAAAGAAAACCTGCAGAGAGCACCAGTGTGGTGCCAGCCAAATACCCTCCGAAGGTCAAGTTAGAATCTTTTACAACTCCAGAGTGCTAGAGAGGGTCGATTACGCATACCTTGATTTGTGAGGGTATTAGGGTTTTTATAGTAGTTGAAAGTTGACCTCTTTTCTGTGGAGTCGAAGTCCTTTCCTTGTAGGAGTCTTCTTCAGAAATCCTAAACGTGATGGACAAGTCTTTTCCTTATAGAGAAGATCCCCATTAATGCACGCAGCTTCTAGAACCCTAATTGCGCTAGGACTCTATTTACCCTAGGATTCTGTGATGTGTGCCGCAAATATTCCCATGTAGGGATTCTATCTGACACGTGGCCAACAAATCCATTTAGGTTGTGGCTGTTTATGATGAATCCGTCCTCACCAAGTCTTGCACATGATGGGCCCGTCTATCAACTTTACTTGGATCCGTCAACTTATTTTCACCTCTTCAGTTGCCCCCTCACCCCATGGGTCCGTCATCAATGAGCAAGCGGATTCAAATTTGTTTTTAAATGAAGTGGACGGACTACGTCCCATACACAAAATGTTAAACAAATTAATATAACAGGGCATTATTCTCAAAATATCTTTACATAAAAAGAAAAACAAGTAACAAAGTAATTTTAATCTACGGCTGGGACTCCTTTTTCCTCCTGAAGACGAACCTCCACAACTGTTGGATCACTCTCAGCGACGGTCCTATCTGTATTGGCCCCGTTGACAGGCACATCGTCACCAAACAGCTCGTCGGTGTCATCGGATCTGGCAGGCTGGACGGAGGTTTGCTTGGGAACGTTAATATTGATGGAGGACACATCAAGGTCAGGATACAAGGCCTTCACTTGACGAAGGGCGTCATCGAAACCGTCGTTGTAGGAGGACCCGAGCTCTGACAAAAGGGCGTCGGAGTCGCGATACTCACGCACCGCAGCCTCCTTTGCCTGACGGATCTCCTTCTCTTTATCTTCCAGCACCTTCGACATCTCCTCCGTCCTCTTAAAGTACTCGTCCCTTGCTTCCTCCGCCATTTTCAGTTTCTTTTCTTGGATAACCTTCCAAGCTCTCAACTGTGTTAGCTCATCGTCTGTCACCTTCGCCTTCTCCCGCAGACAGTCCAAAGTTGTTTCATGATTCAAGCACCGTCCCATCAACCCCTTCATCATGAGCATGGCCTAAAAATAGAAAAGATTCTAACTTGACCTTCAAAGGGTATTTGGCCGACAACACACCGGTGCCCTCTGCAGGTTTTCTCTTTCTTGCTTTGCAGGTGACTTTTTGAGTGTGTGAGCAACATGTGATTCATTGGTGATTTTTTAGACATCGTCAGTTGGTGTCATCTATGGGAACTATAGCATTTCTTTCGTGATTCCAAAGCCGCACTATCGCTTCCTGGAAAAAAGAGTTACATGGTGCTAACCCGCTCGATGGCAACCACCAATAACATCCAAGATAAGGAACCATCTATGACTCCCCTCGAGAGACAGGTGCACCTTGCCACAGCTATGGAGCGTCTCACCAAGCAAAACTGCGACCTAGAAGAACAGCTGCACCAGAAAAACACAACATCGAACAATCAGAGGGAATAAGAAGGTACCAGTGTCGTGCAAGGAGATCGAGAGGGGCTTGAAGGACGTAACGCTCCAAGCAAGCCAGAACAACAAAATATCAGCCTACCATCCCTCATTGATGTAGCTCCACCTCCTATTATCGTAGAGATGCAAGTGATGAAGGAACAAATGGAGGTCATGATGAACGCCCTAAAGGGGCGAGTATCCAGCAACCTTGATGATTTGGTTAATCGAACAGACTCACCGTTTATTGCAGCCGTCAACTCCTTCCCCCTTCCACATAAGTTTTGAATGTCACAGATCGATGGTTATGATGGAGTGAAAGACCCTCTAGACTACCTGGAGACATTCAAAACCTTGATGCACCTTCGAGGGGTCGCGGATGAGATAATGTGCAGGGCGTTCCCCACCACGCTAAAGGAAGCCACGAGGATTTGGTTCAGCCGGTTGACACCAAATTCTATTAGCACTTTCAAGGAGCTAAGCGCCCAGTTCACTTCACAATTTATCGGGGGTCATGAGTACAAAAAGTCCACGGCGTACCTGATGAGCATCAGACAGCGAGAGGACGAGACACTGAGATCCTACATAACCCGCTTCAATAAGGAAGTACTTTCGATCGATGAGGCCGTTGATAAGATATTGGTAGTAGTCTTCACGAATGGGTTGCGAAAAGGTAAATTTTTTTTCTCTCTATACAAAAACAACTCGAAAACCATGACGGAAGTGCTCTACATGGCCACCAAGTACATGAATGCGGAAGACGCACTGTTGGCCCGGGAAGAAGAGCCCAATAAGAGAGAGCGACAGGAAGACACACAGCAGGACCAAGAACGGAAGAGACCTAGAACAGGAGACAGAAGGGACGATAGGCGCCCCAAGCCCCCAGGAAGAAGGTTTACAAGCTTCACCCCGTTGAATGCCCCAATAGACCAAGTCCTGATGTAGATTAAAGATGAGGGGCCTTTAACATTTCCAGGAAAACTCAAGAGTGATCTAAGTAAGCGGTCTAGAGATAGGTACTGCCGTTTCCACTATGACCACGGTAATGACACGTCTGATTGCTACGACTTAAAGCAACAGATTGAGGCCTTCATTAAACAAGGAAAGTTGCATAAGTTCGTCAGTAAGGAGAAGACAGACCCAAATCCCCAAAAGCACGCCCCTCGACAAGATAACGAGCATTAAAGACACCCCGTTGGAGACATAAGGATGATTGTGGGGGGAACCGCTACTACAGGGTCGTCCAAAAAGGCTCAGAAGACCTACCTTAGGTCAGTCCATAACGTCTAGCTGACGGTCCCCGTATTGAAGATAGCACGGAGGGAAAACCCCATCATTGGGTTCTAGGAAGAAGATGTGCGGCGGCTTCATCATCCTCATGACAATGCACTCGTTGTCAGCATACGTGTAGGAGACTAAAGCGTACATCGAGTGTTGGTTGACAATGGCAGCTCGAAAGACATTCTGTACTACCCGGCGTTCCAACAAATGAGAATAAACAGAGAAAGACTGATTTCGACGAACTCCCCGTTGGTGGGCTTTGGGGGAACAAGAATATTCCCATTGGGCGCGGTCACGCTTTCGGTAACAGTAGGCGACCATCCCCAGCAGATCACAAAGGAAGTGACATTCCTTTTGGTCAGTTGTTCATCTGCTTACAATGCTATCCTTAGACAACCCACACTCAACTCGTGGAAGGCGGCAACATTGACATACCACCTAATGATCAAATTTCCAACAGATTATGGGATTGGGGAGTTGCGAGGAGGCCAGGTGGCCGCCTGTGAATGCTACATTGCCATGCGAGAAATGGAAGATCACTAGTAGACCATGTGTATAGAAGAGCAACGGACCATAGCGGAGCCGATTGAAGAATTAGAAGAGATAGCACTTGATGAATCAAGGCCTGAATGGATGACTAGGATAGGGACGTTGGCCAGCTAGCCAATACGTCAAGCCCTCGCAGCATTCCTTAGGATAAACCAAGACATATTCGCGTGGAGCTACGAGGACATGCCCAGGATTGATATATCAGTCATGGTTCATGAGCTCAACGTGAACCCCGCATCCTTACCCATCCGACAGAAAAAACGAGTGTTCGCTCAGGAACGAGACAGAGCAATAGCGAAAGAGGTTAGGAAATTGCTAGAAGCGAATTTCATTCGAGAAGTATATTACCCAGACTAGTTGGCGAACGTAGTCATGGTCAAGAAGGCTAACGGGAAGTGGCGAATGTGCATCGATTTCACAAACCTCAACAGGGCGTGCCCGAAGGATAGCTACCCCCTCCCTCGGATAGATACTCTGGTGGACTCAACAGCCAGACACCAGCTCCTAAGCTTCATGGACGCCTTTTCGGGCTACAATCAAATCAAGATAAAGGAAGTTGATCAAGAAAAAACTTCCTTCGTCACCAGCCAAGGACTTTTTTGCTATAAGGTAATGCCATTCGGGCTCAAGAACACAGGGGCGACGTACCAGAGACTAATGAACAAAATGTTCATGCACCAGATTGGAAAGAACGTATAAGTCTACATTGATGACATGTTGGTAAAGAGCCTACGCAAAAATGACCACTTAGACGACCTCCAAGAGACATTCGACACCCTTCGGTCATACAACATGAAGCTGAATCCAAGCAAGTGCGTGTTCGGAGTAACGACGGAAAAATTCCTGGGATTCATGGTATCTCAAAGAGGTATAGAGGTCAACCCGGAGAAGATACAGGCTATCATGGAGTTAAAACCACCGAGGACGGTGAAAGAGGTGCAAAGCTTGATTGGCAAAATTGCCGCCTTAAACAGGTTCGTCTTTAAAGTGACGGATAAATGTCTACCATTCTTCCGCACCTTGAGAAAATCTTTCGAGTGGACGGACGAGTGCCAGAAAGCATTTGAAGACCTGAAGAAGTACCTTGCCTCTCTACCATTGCTCAGCCCGTCCAAACCAGAGGAAGAACTCTACCTCTACTTAGCGATTTCGCAAGCGGTGGTCAGCGCGGCCTTAGTAAGAGAAGAGGAAGGATCTCAACTACCCATCTATTTCATAAGTAGGGGTTTTCGAGGGGCAGAAGAGAGATACCCCAAATGGAGAAGTTGGCATTCACATTGGTAACTACAACCCAAAAACTCAAGCCATACTTCCAGGCCCATGCCATCATAGTCTTGACGGATCAGCCTCTAAAAAGAGCCATGAGCAGCCCTGAGACTGTCGGACGAATGGCTCTGTGGGCAATAGAGCTAAGCGAGTTTGATATACAATACCGCACGTGAACTGTAATAAAGGGGCAAGCTGTGGCAGACTTCATCGCTGAATATACTCCATTAGAAGGCAAGGAGGCAGACGCCCTCAGACAATGGAGCATCTACATGGACGAATCTTCAAACAGGCAAGCTGGAGGTGCCGATGTGGTGATCCAAACCCCTGACGGAGATAAAATCAAATGCATGATTCGACTGGCCTTCCCAACAACCAACAACGAGGCCAAGTATGAAGCATTGGTGGCAGGATTAGACCTCGCAAAGGCAGCAGGTGCTAAAAACACGGTTGTACGTTGCGATTCCCAGGTAATAACAAGTTAGATTAATGGCGTCTATGAATGCAAAAATAAAAGGATGAAGAAGTACTTGGAAAAAGTCAAGAATCGGATCGGCAGCCTCAAAGTCAGATTTGTTCAAATCCCAAGGGAGGAGAATGAATGTGCCGACCGTTTGGCAAAAGTAGCCTCTACAGAGTTTATGCTAGTTCCCGATCAGGTATTGTCATTTGTCTAAGTTTCCTCAATTATTTATGACGGAACAAAAGTGCTGGAGGTGAATTTTGAGAACAATTGGACTATGCAATTAATAGCCTACCAAAAGACGGGCACACTATCAGACGGAAAAGACGCAGCCAGGAAACTGAAAGTCCAAGCCTCGCGATTTGTGCTGATCAATGATGTCTTATACAAAAGGGGATTCTCACGACCGTACCTGAGGTGTTTGGGTCACGAGGAAGCAGACTACGTAATGAGAGAAGTCCATGAGAGTATCTGTGGAAACCATTCAGGGGCACGATCCTTAGTGCATAAATTAATCCGAGTAGGGTACTATTGGCCTACAATGCAAAAGGACGCATAAGCTTACATCAAGACTTACGACAAATGTCAGAGGTTCAGTAATCTGGTCAGGCAGCCAACCGAGGAGTTGACACCCATGACGGCCCCTTGGCCATTCGCCCAATAGGGACTAGACATCATGGGCCCCTTCCCAACGGCAGTAAGGCAGCTAAAATTTCTGGTAGTTGGTATCGACTACTTCACTAAGTGGGTGGAGGCAGAGGCCCTAGCCACTATCACAGAGAAGAACATCCGAAGTTTTGTATGGAGAAATATCATATGCAGGTACGGGATACCCAGAGTGCTTGACTCTGACAATGGAAAGCAGTTCGACAACAGTGCGTTCAGGGACTTCTGTTCGGAGTTGGGTATTAGGAATCACTACTCGTCGCCCGCACACCCACAGGCCAATGGCCAAGTTGAAGTCACAAACCGATCCTTGCTCAAGATCATCAAGACTCGACTCGAGGGGGCTAAGGGCATTTGGCCTGACGAACTACCAAGCGTCTTACGGGCATATCGTACTACGGCAAGAACACCCACGGGAGAAATGCTGTTTAGACTAGCATACAAAAGTGAGGCTGTCATTCTAGCAGAGGTAGGGCTTACGAGCTATCAAATAGAGAACTACAACAAGGATAAGAATGAAGAGGCCTTGCGGCTTCAGCTAGTCTTGGTGGACGAGGTTCGGGCTACAGCAAAGCAGAGGTTGGTGCGATACGAGAATCTCATAGCAAAATACTACAACTCCAATGTCAGACATAGAGACTTTCAGATTGGAGATCTTGTGCTACAGAAGGTAATGGGAGTTGCTAGAAATCCTTCGCAAGGAAAGCTCGACCCCAATTGGGAAGGACTATATAGGATCTCATCATGGCAAAGAAAAGGGACCTACCACCTCGAAACTCTAGACGGATAGAAGCTGCAACACTCATGGAACACGGAGCACCTACGGAGATACTACCAGTAGAGACGACATGAAGAGCATCGACGCTCCCCTAATTTCCAGTTTATTATTGAGTTTTATTAGTTTTTACTTTGAACAATTTTTTCTATTATTTAGTTTTGCTATCGCTAGTTTTTACTTCGAACAATTCTTTCTACAAGTGTCTTTTTAAGCCCAAGGGGGCAGGTACTTTTTTAAACGCATAGTTTTTCTTTTTAATTTATAAGAGGAATATTCAGACACGACTATGTTTTTTCTACTTAAAATTTCTAAGTCCAAGAAATGGACGGATATAAACTGTCCACAAGCTAGATGGATCATCCCATGAGGATGAAAATTTCTAAGTCCAAAAAATGGACATAAACTCTCCATAAGTTGGACGGATCATCCCATAAGGATGAAAATTTCTAAGTCCAAAAAATGGACGGATAAAACTTAGTCCACAAGATGGACAGATCAAGAGGATGAAAATTCTAAGTCCCATGGAGGAAAGATAAACCGTAAGTCCACAAGATGGATGGATCATCCCATAAGGATGAAAATTTCTAGTCCAAAAAATGGACGGATATAAACTGTCCACAGAATGGACGGATCACCCTAAAAGGATGAAAATTTCAAATTCCCATGAAGGACGGATAAAACTTAGTCCATAAGATGGACGGATCATCCCAAAAGGATGAAAAATTGTAAGTCCTAAGGAGGACGGATAAAACCTACAAGTTAGACGGACCATCCCAAAAGGATGAAAATTCAAAGTTCCATGGAAGATGGCTATAATCTAAATACAAAAAATAAAAAGATCCTCTCGATGAATTGAAAGGGTCCGTCCAAAAGCGGAATGGCATAAATGGTGCCCAAAATACTGGACAAGCCAATCTCAGATCATCAACAAATGAAATTTATATTCAACAAAGTAGACGGCCTCATTCATAAATCATAAATAGCAAACGGATTCAAATTTGTTTTTAAATGAAGTGGACGGACTACGTCCCATACACAAAATGTTAAACAAATTAATATAACAGGGCATTGTTCTCAAAATATTTTTACATAAAAAGAAAAACAAGTAACAAAGTAATTTTAATCAACGGCTGGGACTCCTTTTTCCTCCTGAGGACGAACCTCCACAACTGTTGGATCACTCTCAGCGACGGTCTTATCTATATTGGCCCCGTTGACAGGCACCTTGTCACCAAACAGCTCGTCGGTGTCATCGGATCTGGCAGGCTGGACGGAGGTTTGCTCGGGAACGTTAATATTGACGGAGGACACATCAAGGTCAGGATACAAGGCCTTCACTTGATGAAGGGCGTCGTCGAAACCGTCGTTGTAGGAGGACCCAAGCTCTGACAAAAGGGCGTCGAAGTCGCGATACTCACGCACTACAGCCGCCTTTGCCTGACAGATCTCCTTCTCTTTATCTTCCAGCACCTTTGACATCTTCTCCGTCCTCTTAAAGTACTCGTCCCTTGCTTCGTCCGCCATTTTCAGTTTCTTTTCTTAGAAAACCTTCCAAGCTCTTAACTGTGTTAGCTCATCGTCTGTCACCTTCACCTTCTCCTATAGACGGTCCAAAGTTGTTTCATGATTCAGGCACCGTCCCGTCAGCCCCTTCATCATGAGCATGGCCTAAAAATAGAAAAGATTCTAACTTGACTTTTGAAGGGTATTTGGCCGGCACCACACCGGTGCTCTCTGCAGGTTTTCTCTTTCTTGCTGTGCAAGTGACTTTTTGAGCGTGTGAGCAACGTGTGATTCATTGGTGATTTTTTAGACATCATCAAAATGTTTAGAATTATATTTTGTGTGTGTTCGCAAATTGAGAACATGACATGTCTAGTCTATGTGTTAGACATTGCTCAAATGTGTAAGTTTCAACCTTCAAGTTTGAGCTGACTACAGAAAAAAAGAGTCAAAATCTGCCAATCTCGATCGATCAAGAATTAGGCCTGATCGATTAAGAATCGCAGAAATCAAATTCTGCAGAATTTTTAAACCAGGCCCAAGCCAACAAAAGCGTTTAGGGTTTCAATCTAACTTGTCCACATATAAAAGGGAACTCTATCTACATTTTGTATAGTTTTGGAAGACTTGTATGTTACTCTTTGTGAGATCTGAGAGGTTTTGTACCTTCTAAGTGCATTAGTATCTACCGGAGCAAGATCTACAATTAAGCAGTGGTAGAACCTAGTTGCTACTACAAAGATTAACAACTGAAAGTGATCTGAAACCTTTGAATGGGATCTCAAAGTCACAAGCGTGAGTGCTTGTGTGTGTGTGTGTGTGTGTGTGTGTGTGTGTGTGTCTATATAGTATTTGAGATCAATTTGCAAAATAACAATTCATTCATGTGTAAATTAAGCAATATTTGAATGTAAGAAAATTCAAAATAAAATAACATATTCATTATATTATTTACCTATTAGGGGTTTATTTACATAAAAAATTATTTTGAAATTGTAATTATAAAAATGTTATATCAAGAGGGTTTAGGTTTTGGTTTTAGTTTTAAAAAGCCATCATAATTATTAACCATTTATTTATATAATTTCTAAATGCATTTATTGCATTATATAATATAACAGAAAATATTAATAGATTTTTTGGATAGGACCAGGTGGCCGAGGCCATTGCAGGTATTTGCGACTAATTTTTACTTAAAAGTGGATAGTTTAGCTAGTCAATTATTTCTATGGACATAAATTAATTCAAAGTTCATCTACACAGTACATTTAGCCTCTAAAGCAATATATCAGATTCTGAACATGCTTTCCATGTTGGTGTCTTTAGGTGGTAAGGTTCTGGCTTTTGGGTTAGGATCGATTTATGTTCAGTGATGAATATGACATTATGTCATTATCACTTATGGGAATTTTTATGCGATGAATATTCCACATAAGACAAAGCCTATTTAACGTGTCTAGGGCGTGAAACAAAATAGTCGTAACAAATGGGTTGTACAGGGTCCACGCTTTATTGACTAAAGTCAATCCCATGGTTTTGTCCTAATTCCTAGGGATTTTAAAAAAAATAACAATAAAACCCAAACAATATCATAAGTTAGGCAACATTTGAAACTATTTTGATTTATAACAATTCGAGTTCAGAGAAATCGATTTCATTGTTCATTCGCCTACTTTACCCGTGGCTGAGGTGGAAAAATCGAGTTCATTGGACTTGATTTTCATACATGGAAATTTCTATAAATGGAAAACGAGTCCATTGAACTTGTTTTCCATGTATAAAAAACCCAGTCATACCGTCACAGAACCCAGCATACGAACGAAGAACGAATGAACCCAGCAAACGAACCCAGGCGTCTGGGTTTCTTGCCGACAAACCCAGGCGCCGATTCTGACCGATGAACCTAGCAACACACGAACCTAGGCGCCTGGGTTTCTTGTCGATGAACCCAGGCGCCGATTCTAACCGATGAACCCAGCAACACCGACGAGCAAACGAAGGAACCCAGGCGCCGATTCACCAAACCCCGACGAACCCAGCAACACCGACGAGCAAACGAAGAACCCAGGCACTGATTCATCAAACCCCGACGAACCCCAGCAACACCGACGAGCAGTGGAGGAGAAGAACACTCTCGAGTTTGATTTGTTTTGGATTTGATTTTTTCATGCGTTTTTGGGGCTTGGAAGTGGAGAAACCCAGACGGCATTTTGGGGAAAAAAAAAGGAAAGGAAGAACACGAAAAAATCGTGTAAGTTTTTGGGCTGGGCATATCAATGAAATCGACTTCACTGAAGTCAGTTTCTACACAAAGAAATAGACTTCACTGAAGCCGATTTCTTTGTATAGAAAACGACTCCAGCGAAGTTGGTTTTTGTGTATAAGAAATGAGTCCAAAGGACTCGATTTCTTTATCTACGTGGCAAAAAATAGACGATATGAACAGTAAAATCGACTCCTTAGAAGTCGAATTGTTAGAAATGCAATATGTTTGAAACGTTGCCTAACTAATAATATTGTTTGGGTTTTGTAGTTATTTTCTAAAAAATCCCTAATTCCTAAGTCTAACTATCCTTATATAATTGAGGAATAGGTAAATGCCTTTGTGAGTTAGTTACTTGTGCATTTACGCTTTATTAACTTAAGTCAAGCATTATTTCTCAAAAAAAAAAAAAAAAAAGACTTCAGTCAAGCACTAATTTAGGCTTTATTAACTTAAGTGGAGCACTAATAAAAAAAAAATAGTAACACATACTATTACACAACTTTTTTTATCATAATTATGTTATAGCAAAGTGTGTGATGAGAGAAAAAAAAATAGTAAGTTGATATAAATGTAAATGATAGGTAAACACTCATTATTCATTGTATTGAAATTATGGCAAAAATTGTAAAATAGCTTGTAGTCATAGAACCATTCATTTTTATTGACATAAGTGTATAATTTAAAGAACAGTTCATCTTCTTCCCTTTTTAAATTTCAAGCACTATCTACTCCTCAGTGATATCTCTAACGGTCTCTCTAAATTTTTGTACTATTTGGAGAATGAACAATTACTTTTACCTTTTGCCTACCAGGGCCGGCCCTAGGCCTAGACCATTCAAGCCACGGCCTAAGGCCCCAAATTAAAATGGGGCCAGTAAGTTTTTTTTTTTCCTTCTTATAATTAAAAAAAAGTGTGTAACTTGTACATTTTTTTTATCACATAGGTCTTATAAACTAATATGTCTAATCACAATAAGCAATTCAATATTTATTTATTCTTTTCTTGAAATGTCACAACAGTTTGTAAGTTTTTTATAGTAAAATTTATAGTACTTTAGAATTTTCTTCACACAAAAAAAGAAAAAAAAATTATGAATACAACACAAAAAAAAAAAAAAAAAAAAATTTGTTGCCAAGGTTGCATATTCTAGGTAGGATCATGTTTTGTGTTGAATCTTGTGGTATTTTAGGATATAGTCATGTATATTGAGTGCATTTTTCTTCGAAGTGTATAATTTGAAGTATTGTTTGTAAGCATTATAGAATTTTGACTTATAGTGTGGAGATTTCAGTATGTTATATCGTATTGTACACTTTAGATTATATAATATATAAATGTATATATACACTTCTAAAATTTCTCTATTTTTCATGCATGGCATCTAAAGATCCAACCACAGATAATCCTAATTGTCTAATAAGCTTGCATAATTACACTAAGTGTATGAAGAGTTTGACTTACCTCCAGTACTTTTTTAATTGGAGGTCTCTTTTTGTTTTAAATACACAATGACAAGTGGTAGTGAGTTTTAAATCTCCACTTTTTATTTAGTTAATGAGTGATGTGGCGGTCAGTTTCTCATTAAAACAAAAAGAGATTCCAGTTAGAAAAGTATTGGAAGTAAGCCAAACCCATGTATGATTCCTAATGTAGTTTTTACTCAAAATTGGATAGTTTAGCTACTGATTTATTATTTATTATTTATTTTTAAAGATATGACAGTGTTTCAAATTTATGGCATCAATGATTGCGTTTTATCATCAAGCCAAGATATCAATTAAAATTGAGATTCGATAAGAAGCTTACTAGTTAAGTCAACTAGAATCCATAATTACTTAATTATTTCTATGGGTAGAAATTAAGTCAAAGTTCATCAGATTTTGAACATGCTATCCATGTTGGGGTCTTTATGTGGTAAATTAAGTCGAAGCCTATTTGACGCTTCCAAGGCGTAAAACATGGCCCAGCCTACCATCGGCAATTTTTTTTTTCTTTTTTCTTTTTTAAATTAGAGGCTTAAATATGATATAGGTTTGGGTAATTTGATTGGATATTTTTTGTTTTAGGTATATAAGTAGAGAGAATATTTGGTGTGCAATGTAAAGCCATATTCTATCATGATTTTAAACTATCTATAAGACACACGCATATGCATTTGCCCATACCATATCTCAATATTGTATTATCGATGGGAGGAAGATGGTGAGAGAGTTAGGCATATTTTCATTTCATGGTACACAATCTGTGAACACAATACAAATTATTTGATTTTCATGCTTCTGTTGCTCTTTTACATTTATTTTTGGTTTCTTGAGGGTTTTTTTTTTTTTTTTTTTTAAATTTAAATTAATCTTACTTTAAGAATGCTACAAATGTGTAGTGAAGCTACTAAGCTAATTTTTAATATCTCAAAAGGTATGTTTTTTTTTTTTTTTACTTTAATTTACTTTATGTTTTCATTGTAATACATATACAAAATTCTTCAAAATTTTCTTACATAAAATATCACAAATTTATTTGGGTATCACACGGTTAACTTACAGGTTAAGTTAAGGTTCATCAGAACATGCTATCCATGTTGGGGTCTTTAGGTGGAAAATTAAGCCGAATCCTATTTGATGCGTCCAGGGCGCCAAACAAAATATTCACTATAGGGAGAAATTATTAGGCTTACCTGGATGACTGTTGACGCTGTCTTTCTTAACCTCCCAATCAATAAAATACTATTATTTATGTAAATGTGACATTATCTGGTATTTTTTATTTTTTATTTTTTGTGCTGACTAAGAAGCTTACATATACATTTACATAAATGACATCATTTTATTAGTCAAAAAGAGGACCACATAAGCAGTTCTTTTGGTATAAATAATAATTTCTCCATTATAGGGTCCAGACTTTATTGACTTAAGTCAAGCTCATGGTTATTAATAGCAACTAGCGGCATAAAATATATTTTTTTGAAGACCCCCCTATCACGATAATTCATAAAAGAGGTCATGGTCATGGTCATGGCTACTTAAGGTCAACCTTTAATTTAATTTCTCCACAATTTCAGGCTTTATTGACGAAATGTCAAGCTTTAATACTGTGGCTTTATTGACAAAACGATTCCCCTTTTTTCCTTTATTCATAGGAATGAGTGATACTAACGTAGAAAATAATTGAGAGATGAAAATGTGTAATTGAGTAGAAATGTTGGAAATATCGAAAAAGGTGTAACAATAATTTGGGGATTAATAATAATAAAAAGAAAAGGAGTTAAAAAATAAAAGAGAGAGTTAAAAATAGGTGGATGATATAATTGTTAATGTGACTCAATAAAAGCATAGTAAAAATAAAAGAGAAAACACCATTTTGATCTCTACATTTTGGGATTATAGTCAATTTGGTCCCTATATTTTAGGATTTGTTTGAAATCCGCTTATTTTGTTGAAATTGAAAACTTTTTGCTGAAAATACTGTAAATAAATGTAAAAGTTAGTTGATAGTATAATAGACTTATGAATAGTAGCAAAAATAAATTGACAAAATTAGTTAAATAGTAGCAAAAATAAATTGGCAAAAATAAGCTGAATAGTAAAATAAATTGGCAAAATTAATAATGTCAAAGAGACATTCACTAGGCATACATTTTATCCATGACTTAATTTTTTGAAGATTTTTTTTTTCTTATATGTCTCTTTACATTACTTAAGGTACAATTAGAATTTAGAAATAATCTACCAAAAAAAAAAAAATTTAAAGTATTTGTGCCGGGAAAAGCATTAATTTTCCTAAAAGTCATGAATATAAGAGCATTCAAACACATCGTCCAAAATAACATCAAAGCATTTTATAAATAATAAGTCTATAACGCAGTACCATCCATCTAAAAATAAGTTCTTTAAATTATAGAAGAAGTACATTCACTTCAACTCAAATTCAAAATAACATAGTTCCACAAAATATAACATGCATCTAGAAATATGTTTTTAATATCTCAAAATAAGTGCATACACTTTGGCCCAAATTCAAAATAACATAGTTCAACACAAATATAATATTTACAAAACTTGCCAAATGATATGTATAAAAACTATAACATAGTTTACATATTTCTTATTTTCTTTCTAAATTTAAAATATAGGTTGGATATAATAGCTATTTGACAAATTTTAAAAAATGAATATTAATTTATTTATTATATGAGTTAAACGGACGGTGGTAAATAAGTCACTTCAAGTTAACATAAATAAATTGACGTGTCAAATATGCCAATTACATGTCAAATATGCTAATTACAGGTCATACAAATTTATCCGCTTATGACATATTTCTTATCATGTTGTTTTTGGATCTACTTGTTTTTGGTCCAAACCCGCTGAGGAATTAGTTTAACATGTAAAAATTTGTGTCATATTTGTGAGTCATGTCAATTATTGATACCGTAACATGACATACCTTAAATTTTTCAAAAAAAAAATTGTATTCACGTATCGATAGTCGGTACCTGTATAGGTAACCGTGCAACTTAGTAAACAACTTTCAACAAATCAGTAAAAAGCTCTTCTAAATGCACAAACTTTTTAATTTCTTTAGCAACACACTTTAAAAGCAATATCTTGACAAAAAGCATTTTGTAGTTAAATGGGCAGCACTTTTTTGACGTTTTCAACATTTAGGATTCTAGATATCTTCAATATTTATAGTTCAAATCCTTCGTTCCCTAATTATTAATTGCAAAAAACGAAAGAAAAATGAACATCATTCGTAAGTATCGTATACGTCGGGTGTGCCGTGAGTTGTGGGAGCAAAATTACTGAAGTTGTCAAGTTGATGAGAGTTAACATCAAAGAGTCATTCCACTAGAGAGGACAACGGTGAACCTATATTTTGAAACTTTCTTCTCATGAAAGATGGCTGTATCGTTTGATTCCAAGATGTGCTGTGTGATGATGGTGGTTTTGCCAGTCAATGAAAGACTGTGCGTGTGAAGAATATTTACTACAAGGACAAGCCAGTCCCATCACCTTAGCTAGAGGGGGCACCGAGATGGTCCCTATATGTCGACATTGAAAATTGGCCATGTATGTATAGTCACAATTGGCTTTTGTTGGGATTGATTTTATTGGTGTAGTCAACTAGTCAAGCCGTGGTTGTACTTGTCCCAATTGTCACGATTATTGACAGATAGTTGAAAGTTTGTGCAATGCATGGAATAAAAAATCATAATATAACCTGAGATTTTGTAGGAAAATGTTATTTCTGATAATATTTCCAAATTAAAAGAACTTATATTTAATGTTAACCATTATTACTACCTCATCATTATTGCGTTTTTTTTTTTCCAAATAAATTTTTTGGTTAAATGTGGGGAAATTATTGTGTACTCCCGGAGTACCATAAATATGTACTTCCTCCTCTCACATGAATGATGGGTCCTACTAATTAAATTCATGGTGGGACCCATCATTTATGTGAGAGGAGGGAGTACGCATTTATGGTACTCCGGGAGTACCTAATAATTTTCCTTAGATGTGATTATGTGAAGATACCCTTGTATAAGTATTGGCATTTTAAAACCCTCGTAGTTTATAAAATAGGGTAACTCATCTTTATGATAGATGTCTATCTCTTAATTTATAAGGCTCATTAAATCAAGATACAAATTAAATTTTAGTATAGGCAAGTTTCAATTTTAAAATTTTTTATTTGATGATAAAAAATTTTGCTAGTTAAATAATTACAACTCACCATTTTCATCTCTTTTATTGGATGAAAAACAGACCATCTGGGTAGCACGTGACCCCAAAAAAAAAAAAATTGCATAGAAAAGCCTAATTCATTTATTCACGTACTTTTTTCGGCCCATTAAAGTAACGTAAGAAGTTACATACTTCCATGTCAAAAGGATATTACCTTTTTTAATAAGTAATATAAATATAATTATTAATTATTTTAATAATTAAGAAGTTACCTGTCAAAACTCAAAAGGATATTACTTTTTTGATAATAATATAAACATATATTGAGCCAGTTGGTTCAAACACAGTGTGTACGTAGCATGTAAATTTTACAATATTAAAACACAAATTATATTATATTATATAATCAAATTAATTAAAATAGATATTAAATTTTATTTTAAATTACTTGAAGGCTTTGATAATAAATTTTGGTTAATGTACAATTTAGATTTCTTAAAACTTTAGCTATAATGTTTTCAAAATTATTCAATATTTGTGAAACTCTCTTCTAAAATGTAAGTATTAAGTCTCATCATTAATTTAATTAGTGAAATATATACTTAGGGTCCATTTGAGATCTACTTATTTTACTGAAATTGAAATTTTATTGCTGAAAGTATTGTAGATAAAGGTAAAAGTTAGCTGAAACAGTACAGTAAAACCATGAATAGTACCAAAAAGTATAGTGGGGTCTATGAATAATAGCAAAAATAAGTTAAATAGTAAAATAAGTTGGCAAAAATAATTTTTGCCAAACATACACTTAGTGTGTTCGTTTGGGACAAGCTGAAAATTTCATTTTATTTGCAATTTCAACTTATTTTTACTACTATTTATGGGTCATACTGTACTTTTTAATATTATTCATGAATCCCACTATATTATTTAGCTAATTTTTACTTTTATCTACAATAATTTTAGCAAAAAAATTTTCAATTTTAACTAAAAATTATCATCACTAGGCACGCATACATTTTAGCCATGACTTAATTTTTTGAAGATTTTTTTCCTTATATGTCTCTTTATATTACTTAAGGTACAATTAGGATTTAGAAGTAATTTACCAAAAAAATAATTTGGAAGTAATTGTAAGGGGGAAGGCATTAATTTTCCAAAAATTGACTTACAGGTTTTATTAAGTAATAATGAATATAAAAGCATTCACATCAATTTCCTCAAAAAGATTTTCAAAAAGTTAGGGCCATGACCCCCCAATCTACAAGTGGCTACACCTGGGGTGCAACTTATTTTTTAATCTAATGAATGTAAACAATCATAAGCCACTTAGCAAACTGGTACAAAAAAATAATTTGATTTAAAATAATAGGTATCACAAACCATCACTAAGAAATATGCTTATATGCTACAAAAATTAGGCGAAATAGGTGTTAGAAATAGAATTTATTTAACTATGTTGGTCAAGGTTTTGTTTGTCTGTATGTTTCTACTTTTTCTCCTATTTCAATTTTCAAACTATAAGTTTCCACCCAATAAAAACTATATAGCACCTCCTTATATACAAAATGTTTGAAAATTTGAAGAGAAAAATGTTCGACTGCGTGTTAATAATATATTGTAATTATCTTTAAAATAAATAAAAAAAATAAAATAAAAAAAAACTTCATACACCACTAATAATACCTTGCCACATATTCATTTTTTTTTTTTTATAAAATAATTAAAGTTAAAAAAAAAAAAAAATCATTCAGACGACATACAGTAATTATGTTACACCTGGCAAAAACAAATAAAATTACGTTAAAGCCCTCAGAGGATTCTCCTAATTAATGTGGAGAATGTCTATATATACTACTTCATGCACCTACTGCTACTGACCTACATAACCATAAAGCTATTTGTTCTCTGATCACCCAATTCCTTTCTGCCATCTACCAACAATCTTTATCCTCGCATGCAACTTATAAAAGTCATGATGTCCTTAATAGAGAGACCGATTTCCCATTGCTTATTCATCGCGGCTTTCATTCTTGCCTTGGCTTCTTCTTTCCATGTTGCTATTTCTTCTTCCTCTGCAACTTCACCTTCCAATATAGTAACAATGACGGGACGAGAAGCAGAGGCTCTTTTGGAATGGAAAGCCAGCCTTGACAACCAAAGCCAGTTTCGGTTGTCTTCTTGGGTTGGAAACATCACTTGCCATTGGGTTGGAATTTCTTGCAACAACTTTAGCAGCATCTCTCATGTCAACCTCCCAGGTGCTGGTTTAAAAGGTACACTCCACACTTTCAGCTTCTCATTCTTACAGAGTCTCGTAAGTCTTAATCTCAGCAACAATTTACTCTATGGTATCATTCCTTCCCAATTGGGAAACCTTTCTAAGCTGAAATACCTTGATTTATCTACCAACAATCTCTCAGGTTCAATTCCTACTTCTATAGGAAATTTAGGCAACTTGAGTGTTTTATACCTCAAAAATAACACACTTTCTGGACCTATACCTGAAGAAATTGGAAAGTTGGGATTTCTTAGTGAGCTTTCTTTGTACGTGAACAATCTCTCTGGTCCAATCCCTGCTTCTACAGGGAACTTGAGCAACTTGTCTGAACTTTATCTTTGGAAGAACAATCTTTGTGGATCTATCCCTTCCTCTATGGGAAACTTGGGAAATTTAGCCATTTTAGACCTTTCCGAAAACAAACTTTCAGGATCCATTTGTCATGAGATTGGGATGCTTGGATCTCTTAGTTATCTTTCTCTGTTCATGAACAATCTCACTGGTTCAATCCCTGCTTCAATTGGGAACTTGACAAAGCTCACTCAATTGCATTTACAGGTAAATAAATTATCTGGCTATATCCCACTAGAAATGGGAAAGCTCAAACTTCTTACCACTCTAAGGTTGTTCGAGAATGAACTTAATGGCTCCATCCCTTTTCAATTTAATAATCTAACATATTTGAAGGATTTGGTATTTTCTGAAAACATGTTGTCCGGGTATCTTCCTCAAAATGTTTGTAATGGTGGATCACTTCGAAACTTCTCAGCATTTGGCAACTATTTCATAGGTTCCATTCCAAAAAGTTTGAGAAACTGCACCAGTTTAATAAGATTGAACTTGCACGGAAATCATTTAGGAGGAAATATATCAAAAGATTTAGGCATTTACCCGAATTTAATAAAGATTGATTTGAGCTATAACAATTTCTATGGAGAACTTTCTCAAAAGTGGGGGAAGTGCGAAAGTTTGCAAAGCTTGAAATTCTCCAATAATAGAATTTCTGGTGTAATTCCTCCTCAACTTGAAGGATCCATCCAGCTACATTTGCTTGATCTCTCCTTCAATCATATAGTCGGGCAGATTCCAAAGGAATTAGGAAGGTTGACGTCATTGTTTCTACTTAATCTGGGTGATAATAAACTTTCAGGTAGTATTCCACTGGAAATTGGAATGCTATCCAATCTACAATATCTTATTCTCTCAGCCAACAATTTAACCGGATCAATCCCTAAACAAATAGAAGGGTGCTCAATATTGTTGAACTTAAGTTTAAGCAAAAATAAACTTAGGGAGGCTATTCCCTTTGAGATTGGAAATTTAAACTCTCTTGAAATGCTCGATTTAAGTGAGAATTCACTTATCGGGAAAATACCACCTCAACTTGGAGATATGCAGAGGTTAGAAACAATGAATCTCTCCCACAATGATCTGTCTGGCTCCATTCCCTACACTTTTGGTGAAATGTCTGGAATGTCAAGCTTGATCAGTGTTGATATATCATACAATCAATTGAAGGGTCCTCTTCCCAACAATAAAGCCTTTTGTGAGGCTCCGTTTGGAGCATTAAGAAATAATAGTGGTTTGAAGGCCTGCCCTTCTTCTATTACCTGGAACCAGAATTATGATGAGAAAAGGCAAAATAAAGTTGTGATTTTCTTTATTGTTCCTATCTTAGGCGCAATGTTTCTATCATTGATTGTATTTGGGATTCTTTACCATGTTCTCAAGCGCCAAGGTATGAGGAACAAGCTAAACAATCTAAGAGAAGCTCAAAATGGTAATATGTTCGAACTTTGGAGCTATGATGGGAAAATGGTGTATGAAAGTATTATTGAAGCAACAAAGGGATTTGACTCCAAACATTGTGTTGGAGTGGGAGGGTGTGGAAGTGTTTATAAAGCGGAGCTACAAACAGGTCAAGTTATTGCTGTGAAAAAATTTCATTCAATACAGGACAATAGGATTGCCAATGCAAAGGCTTTTGAAAATGAGATTCATGCTCTGCTAGAAATTAGGCATCGCAACATATTAAAGCTTTATGGCTTTTGCTCACATCCACGCCACTCATTTTTAGTTTACGAGTTTTTAGAAGGGGGAAGCTTGAAAGAGATACTGAGCAATAAAAAAGAGGCAGTTAATTTTGAATGGGTCAAAAGGGTGAATGTAGTTAAAGGTGTGGTTGATGCTTTATCCTACATGCATCATGATTGCTCACCTCCGATAGTTCATCGAGACATATCAAGCAAGAACATCATTTTGGATTTGGAATATGAGGCTCACATCTCTGATTTTGGCACAGCTAAGTTTTTAAATCCTGACTCATTGAATTGGACTTCATTTGCTGGAACATTTGGATACACAGCTCCAGGTAATTCATTTGTACCTTTTCCTAATTTTTCCCTATTGGCATGCATATTCTTCTTGAAATATTTGCCTCTAGTTCATGTAATCATGTGCCAATTAGAGTGCATAGTGGTTGTTAGATTAAATTAATAAATTCACCATCTCCTAACAGTTTAACCTTTGGGAGAATTAGTAATGTAGCATGGTATTACAGTAAGAGGTCTTTTATATATATAACATGAGGATCATGGTTCACTCCAAATATGACTACGTTTTGTTTATGGGTTAGTTAATAGCTAAGAGATCAATTTATGAATACCTAAGAGATCAATTTATGGATACCTTACAACATCTTCAATATGTATGAAAAATCAACCCAGTTTATGATAATTAAACTTTACTATAAAATTAATTAGTCACTGAAACAATAGAAGAGTCATAAAAAAATTTTCATGGCAGTGAACTAAATATCTCACAAATTTTTTAAAATACAAAATAACACACACACGTATGTATGTGTGTGTATGTAGAATTTAGAGTTAAATAATGTTTTTAACATTATTATTATTATTATTATTATTATTATTATTATTATTATTATTTTAACAAATTCCATCCATTCACTTCTATATAATTAAAGATAAACATTTTTTTCTCATTAGTTTTTTGTAATTTTCCCTCAAATTACATTAATAACAATTAATATATTCTTTAAACATTTTAGATTAAGCCTTTTTTATTAAAATAAATTATAATTTACATATTTGAGTACACATTTTTGAAAACATAAAATGTGTAGGAATCAAATATTTTCTGATAAATTAAATAATAAATGTCTTTTTTTGTTTTTTGCCTTAATTTCTTCAGTGTAATCTTAAGATATACATAAGAATAGCAATACTAAATAAATAAATAATTTTTTCTTTTTATTTATTGATAACAGCGTTGAACATGTTACAAACTTATAAAGATCATAGCATCAATTCTTCTAATGAAAAAAAAAAAAAAAAAAAAAAACCATGCATGCATATCCCTAAATCTCTAAATACAAAATGTGAGTGACTTTTAGTACCTTATAAGGTTTAAAGTAATCTTTTTTATTCACTTAGATGACGTAATCACACTAAAACATGGCAGGTTATCTCAACGTTATACATTAAGAACTAAAAACAATCATGTTAAATTTAAAGACTAAAAATGACTACTTTTAAGTTTGTTAGAGACAAAAATTATCATTTTAAAGTTTATAAAGAATTAAAAATTATCACTTACGGACTAAATAGGCTAAAGTTTAGGGATTAATAGTATGTTTTAGCAAAGGGTATTTTTTCATAAAGAAAAGAATTTTTATTGAAGAGCTTTATTTATATATTTTGAAAATATATGCTTTAAATGCTCCTAAAATTTATAATATATATATATATATATATAACAAAAAGTGAAATTTAAAATAAAAAATGAGATATTACTACCTGAAATGAGTATTATTACATTTGAAACAAACATGAAATGGTTATTAAGTAAAATTTACATATTATTAAAATTTTCTTATTAATAAAATGGAGGGGGAAGGGAGGAATTTGAAAGCCAGGGACCATGGCCTCTTGCCTAAGCCTGCGCACTGAAAATAATTGTGTTTAGATATGAACTTAAAAGGGTGTGTTAGCCCAAAAGGAAAATAAGTAAATAAAAAAAAAATGAGGATTAATTATATCCATCCCCTATAAATTATATGTATATATGCATTATTCATCCTAAACTTCAAAAATTTACCATCAACTCTGTAATTTAATGTTACATTGTAAAATCCAACTCATTTTCTAA
This sequence comes from Quercus gilva, assembly GCA_023621385.1. Taxonomy (NCBI): domain Eukaryota; kingdom Viridiplantae; phylum Streptophyta; class Magnoliopsida; order Fagales; family Fagaceae; genus Quercus; species Quercus gilva. Next base: position 47,498,824 of record CM042480.1, on the reverse strand, counting down.
ATTATTATTATTTTTTATATATATAAAAAAGAAAATTTTCTAAACCATAAAAGCATTTGCAATAAAGGCCGCTCTATGATTTTTTTTTTTTTTTTTCTAGGGGAGTCAGCAAGAGCTAAGAAGATGAATCTTGAGGAAGAGATGAATTTTGCAATTTATGTGGTTTTCTTATTATAAATCTATCCATAGTTCTAGAAAGAGAACAAAAGATAAACTATAAGTTCATTTGATATATTGTTCTTAATACAATAAATATATTAATTATTGTTACTAAGATTAAATTTTAGAAATTATCTATTGTTTCTAAATACAATAAACATATTAATCATTTTTGTAATAAGTGAGCTTTAATTATTATTGCTTAAAGCTTTTATCTGTTAGTTTATGTCTTTACTCATTATAATTATTTTATTTACCAATTCAACTTAACTTTGACAACTATTGGTCTTTATAATTGTTTTGAGAAAAAAAATTTGCGTTAACAATTACATATATTTTCACTCAATCATTCTCCTATCTCATGCCCCTTGTCTATTTTTTTTTTTCTTTTTTTTAGAATCACCCTTGTCTAATTGCTTTTTAGTGTAACATTTCCTATTTTAAAAAGCTAAAATATTTTCAAGAGGATCATATTCAAGCTTATTTCAATTGAAGTTTTTAAAAAATTGGGTGAAGGAGTTCAAAAATTTATTTTAAAGGATCAAAACAAATTATTTTAAAATTATTATACATAATTCTTTTTATTTTTTTGGTAAGCTCAAGGGGTTCATTTGAACCCCCTAAGCTTCACTTGCCGTCGCCCCTGATTTGCAATGTGCATCACTAACTTGGACTCTAATTTTGATGGGTGGATATCAGAAATTATTCTCAAATTAAAGTATTGATTGAAAGATTATGAAATTTAGGGTACACATGACAAGTGGTGCCATAGTTTAGGGTGGATAGCTGTAATAAAAGAAAAAAAAAGTTTTCAAGCGTTCCCATTGCATCATACCAATTATAAAAGTGTTGGATAAGTTAAATTCTTCTATTTGCAGAGCTCGCATACACAATGGAAGTGAATGAAAAATGTGATGTTTATAGCTTTGGAGTGTTAACATTAGAAATAATAATGGGAAAGCATCCAGGAGACCTCATCTCGTTTCTCTCATCATCGTTGTCATCATCAGCGACAAGTTCAACTGCCCACAATATTCTATTGAAGGACATTTTGGACCTACGCCCCGAACCTCCGGAAAATGAAGTCTTATTGAAAGTGGTCTCTATTGTGAAGCTTGCATTTGCATGCTTGGCAACCAATCCGAAATCTAGGCCAGCCATTCAGGAGGTTTCCCAAGAGTTATCTATTGGAAGAGCACCTATATCGTCAGAGCTGTTTGACATGCTTACCTTGGGTTTATTGTTTAACAATGGTTGATGTAGTGATTATGTGAAGCTTTTATTTTTTATGATCTTGTTCATATATAGTTTGTCCCTCAGTTTGCTTTATCGAACTACATTTGATCAATAAACCAGTTGGAATCCAATTTCGTATTACATCAGAAAGTGACATTGAAGAACCTATGGGACAATTGTAAAGGTATTTGTTGATATGGCTTGATTTTGGTATAAATTCAAGTTATAACTTTAATAATATTTATGTAATTTGATAGTATTCGCCTTTTTTTTTTTTTTTTCCTTTTTTTCTCAATTTTCTTTATTCAAGGATCTAATTGTTCAAATAGCTGCGAGATTTATTTGGTTGGTGATGTGCTTCCTAGTTTTGCCAACAACGATATATGATGAGGAAAAAAAAAAAGATAGAATACTATTTTAGTTCCTAAACTTTACCAATAGTTTGTGTCTAGATCTTAAATTATTGAAATTTTTTTTCCATAAATTATTGTTCAAATAAGTGTAATCCTTGAGTGTATGATTTGTACGGTTATCACGGTTTCACAGGTTCAGTTGATTCAAAGTTTTTTTTTTTTTTTTTTTTTGGTACTTACCTTTCAGCCATTGTTGAAGCTTCAACCTCAGACCTTGAGATCGCACCAACATTTCTTCTTAGTCTTCTTCTCAGTCTCGCTCGCCCATTCTCTCTCTGCATTTTATCCGACTGCCATTTCTGCATTTTATCTTTCTCTGTCTTGTTTTTGTTGGTTGTTTCTGCATTTTCCTCTCATCCTGCGTTTTTTCTTATGCACTCTAGAGTCTTCTAGGGCCTGTTTGGATAAGTTGTTTCAAAAAGTGCTTTAAAAATGAGCATTTTTAAAACGTGCGTTTTGAAAACTCCATTTTAAAAACCACAGATAAGTGTTTGGTAAAAATGTAAAAATATGCGTTTTCTATTTTTAAAGCCATATTAAGCGTTTGGATAAGCTGTTTTAAAAATAGCTGTTTTGAGTGTAAATTTCCAAAAATGACTTAACTATTTTTTGAAGCTGTTTTAAAAAGTGTATATTGTCATTTTTTTTGTGATTAGTGTTTTTTTTTATTATTGAAAATATGTAATTAAGCTTAACAATTACATTAATAATAACAACAATAATGATGTTTTCGTTGTTGAAATTCATGGAGAGAAGTTTATCAAATTTAAAATATTAAAAATAACTCATCAAGAAAAAGATATTAAACTGATTAGGAAAATAATTATATTAAAATGTTAATTGCCAACAATATCAATACTAGACAACCCATTATAATAATAAAAAAGTTCTTATCTGAAAAATTAAAAACCAAAACACCAAAATAGAAATAATAAAAATATTGTTTACAACCCGTAAATGGATCGAGCTATTTTGTCACGAACAAATTTCATCTCCTCATCTTGTATATTTTCAACGTTTGCCTGTTTGCTACTACCTTCTCCAATACTATTGCTTCTTGGTCTGTCCAAGCCATGTTCATCCCAATTGAATCCCTCATCTTCCCTATCATGTTTTCTAATGAAATTATGCAAAACACAAGTAGCAATTATAATGTTTCTTTGGTGCTTAATGTCATAAGGTGGCATTTGCTTCAAAATTTTTCATTTATTCTTCCACACTCCAAAAGTTCTCTCAATTGCACTTCTAAGTGATGAGTGAACATAATTAAACCTCTCTTCTATGTGATTTCCTCGACCAGCTCGTCGAAAATCTGAAAGATGATACGTTTGTCCCTTATAAGGTGGCAAATATCCTTTCCTTAAGGGGTATCCAACATCAACTAAATAATATTTTCCTAGTAAAAGAAAAAAAAATGTAAGATGTACATAAATAATATATTTCATACATATTTAATCTATAAAAATTTTATATACCTGGTGGTGGTTTTGGAAAGTTGACAAATTGTCGATGGATAGCATCTAAGAAAATACGTGTATCATGTACTGCACCCTCCCATCCAGCCATAACAAATGTGAAAAGTAAATCAAAATCGCATGTTGCCATCACATTAAAAGATGTCACGCCCTTTCTATTATAATATGAAGCTTTCTTGTCATCTCCAACAACAACTTGGATATGTGTACTGTCAATGGCACCAATGTAGTCCTAAAATAGAATACAAAGTTTAGATACTTAGGAAATAATCCTAAAAAATATTAGAAACAAATTAGAATGTATGAAATGAATACCTGAAAGTATGGCATGTGAAGAGGGAGAAATCCACGTGTATATATGACGGACTCATCCTGACGGGCCTGTGTCCTAACGGGCCATATCTTGTGGGCCGAGTTTAGGTGGGCCGGTTGAATTGGAAAGCCTACAAATGAAATCTCTACACCGATGAGATCTTATATGATACGCACATTAATAGATTCTCTTCATAAGGAAAACATTGTCCATCAAGTCTAGGATTCTATAAAAAAGAGTCCTATAAGGAAACAATTCCGCAATTTACTCATACAAGGATTCCTATATAGAAAAGACTTCTACTCCAAGAAAGAGAGTCCAGTCCTCTACTACTATAAAAACCCCAACACCCTCACAAATCGAGGTACGCATAATTTACCCTCTCTAGCACTCTAGAGTTGTGAGAATATTTCTGACTTAACCTTCGGAGGGTATTCGGTCGGCACCACACCGGTGCTCTTCGATAGGTTCTCTTTTCTCTTTGTTGTGCAGGTTCGTGTTTGTGCGCGTAGGGACCGTGTGACTTACTGGTGAAATTCTCGACTTCATCAGTTGGCGCCGTTTGTGGGAATCATTGCGAGTATTATTACTCCCCAGACAAAAGAGTTGCATGGTACTAACACGCTCGATGGCAACCACCAACAATGTTCAAGGGGAGGAACCCCCCACGACTGCCCTTGAAAGACAAGTCCGGACTCTTGCAGCCGCAGTGGAGCGCCTAACTAAATAGAACCTCGATTTGGAGGAACAGCTGCGACAGAAAAACGCACAACCAAACGACCAACAAGAAGACCAAGAGGGGACAAGTGGTGCAAGAAGAAACCAGGAGAGACCTGAAGGCAGCCACGCACCCAGCAGACCAGAGAGGCAGGACGTAAGCATGCCCTCCCTCACGGATGCAGCTCCACCACATATCGTTGCAGAGATGCAGGCGATGAAAGAACAGATGGAAGTTATGATGAACGCGCTTAAAGGGCGAGTTTCTAGTGACCTTGACGATCTGGTCAATCGCACTGACTCACCCTTCACTGCAGCCGTGAATTCCTTCCCCCTGCCGCACAAATTTCGGATGCCAAATATCGATAGTTATGACGGGCTGAAAGACCCTCTGGATCATCTAAAGACATTCAAAACATTGATGCACCTTCAAGGGGTCGCGGACGAAATAATGTGCAGGGCATTCCCAACCACGCTGAAAGGAGCTGCTAGGATCTGGTTCAGTCGGTTGACACCAAACTCCATCAGCACATTCAAGGAATTAAGCGCCCAGTTCACGTCCCACTTCATCGGGGGACATAGGTACAAGAGATCTACGGCGTGCCTAATGAGCATCAGGCAGCGGGAGGACGAGACGCTTAGATCCTACATAACCTGTTTCAATAAGGAGGCACTCTCGATCGACGAGGCCGACGATAAGATCCTGGTAGCAGCCTTTACAAATGGGTTGCGAAAGGGTAAATTTTTGTTCTCTATATACAAGAATGACCCAAAAACCATGACAGAGGTCCTCTACAGGGCAACGAAGTACATGAATGCGGAAGACGCATTACTGGCAAGGGAGGATAAGCCGAGGAAGAGAGAACGACAGGAAGACACTCGGCAGGACCAAGAACGAAAGAGACTAAAAACCGGAGACCGGAGGGACGACCGACGATCCAAGCCCCAAGGAAGGAAATTTACAAGCTTCACCCCGTTGAATACCCCAGTAGACCAAGTCCTAATGCAGATTAAGGACGAAGAGGCTCTAACCTTCCCGGCAAAGCTCAAGAGTGATCCGAGCAAGCGGTCCAGGGACAGGTACTGCCGATTCCACCGCGACCACGGTCATGATACGTCTGATTGTTACGATCTGAAACAGCAGATTGAAGCCCTTATCAGACAAGGGAAATTACAGAAGTTTATACGAAAGGAGAAGACGGATCCCCCAGCTCAAGAACAGCATCCCCGAAGGGAGAATGAGCGTCCTAGACCCCCAGTCGGAGATATAAGGATGATAGTGGGTGGGACTGCAACAGCGGGTTCATCCAAGAAGGCCCGAAAAACTTACCTCCGCATGGTTCAGAACGTCCAGCTGACGGGCTCGGTTCAAAAGATAGCCCATATGGATAGCCCGATCATCGGGTTCTCGGAAGAAGATGCACGACGACTCCATCATCCACATGACGACGCCCTGGTCGTCACCCTACGAGTCGAGGAGTATAACATGCACAGAGTATTGGTCGACAATGGCAGCTCAGCGGATATCCTGTACTATCCCGCATTCCAGCAGATGATGATTAATAAAGAACGGTTGATACCAACAAACGCCCCTCTAGTGGGGTTCGGAGGAACGAGAGTATTCCCGCTAGGAGCAATCACGCTTTCAGTGAGAGTAGGAGATTACCCCCAGCAGATCACTCGAGACGTGACATTCCTCGTAGTTGACTGCTCGTCCACATACAACGCAATCCTCGGACGGCCAACTCTCAACGCATGGAAGGCGGCAACCTCAACATATCACCTGATGATTAAGTTCCCCACGGAGTACGGGGTAGGGGAGTTACGAGGAAATCAGGTAGTTGCTCGTGAATGCTACTTGGCCATGTTAGAGATGGAGGATCACCAGCAGGCAATGTGCATAGAAGAACAGCGACTAGCAGCTAAACCCGTCGAGGAACTAGAAGAAGTGGCTCTGGACGAATCAAGACCTGAGCGAACAACTAAAATAGGGACCTTGGCCAGTCAGCCCGTGCAGCAGGCCCTCAGGGCATTCCTCAGGATGAACCAGGACGTTTTCGCTTGGAGCCACGAAGATATGCCCGGGATCAGCCGCTCAGTCATGGTTCACAAGCTGAATGTAAATCCTAAGATTTTGCCCGTAAGACAGAAAAAGAGAGTCTTCGCTCAAGAACGGGACAGAGCAATAGCAGAAGAAGTAAAAAAGCTGCTCGAAGCGGACTTCATCCGAGAGGTGTATTACCCCGACTGGTTGGCAAACGTTGTGATGGTCAAAAAGGCGAATGGAAAATGGCGAATGTGCATCGACTTCACGGACCTCAACAGGGTGTGCCCAAAAGACAGCTATCCGTTACCTCGGATAGACACTCTGGTGGACTCAACGGCAAAACATCAACTCTTAAGCTTCATGGATGCCTTTTCGGGCTATAATCAGATCAAGATGGACGAAGCTGATCAGGAGAAGACCTCTTTTGTCACGAGCCAAGGACTTTTTTGCTACAACGTGATGTTATTTGGGCTCAAGAATGCAGGAGCAACATACCAAAGGCTAATGAACAAAATGTTTGCACACCAAATTGGGAGGAACGTACAAGTATACGTCGACGACATGCTCGTGAAAAGCATTCGGGAACAGGACCACCTTAGAAACCTACAGGAGACGTTCGACACTCTCAGGTCGTACAATATGAAGTTGAATCCGGATAAGTGCATGTTCGGAGTAACGGCGGGGAAATTCTTGGGATTCATGGTTTCCCATAGAGGAATTGAGGTGAACCCAGAAAAGGTACGGGCCATCATGGAGCTAAAGCCGCCGGAGACGGTGAAAGAGTTGCAGAGCTTGAATGGGAAAATCGCGGCCTTAAACAGATTCGTCTCCAAAGTAACGGACAAATGTCTACCATTCTTCCGTACCTTGAGAAAGGCTTTCGAATGGACTGATGAGTGTCAAAAAGCATTTGAGAACCTGAAGAGGTACCTCGCCTCTCCCCCACTCCTTAGTCCGGCCGAACCGGGGGAAGAACTCTACCTATACTTAGCAGTCTCACAAGCAGCCGTCAGCGCGGCCTTGATAAGAGAAGAACAAGGTACTCAATTGCCCGTTTATTTCATAAGTAGGGGCTTCCGTGGGGCAGAAGAAAGATACCCCCAGATGGAGAAGCTGACCTTCGCACTTGTAACTGCCGCCCGAAAGCTCAAGCCTTATTTCCAAGCACATACCATTGTGGTCTTGATGGATCAACCCCTGAAGAGAGCTATGAGCAGCCCTGAAGCTGCCGGACGAATGGCTTTGTGGGCGATAGAATTAAGCGAATTTGATATTCAGTATCGCCTGCGAACTGCAATAAAAGGCCAAGCCGTGGCAGACTTTATAGCCGAGTATACCAGGTTAGAAGACAAGGGGGCAGATGCACCCAGCGAATGGAGCATCCACACGGACGGCTCCTCAAACAGGCAAGCTAGAGGAGTTGGAGTAGTAATTCAAACTCCAGACGGGGACAAGATCGAATGTATGATTCGGTTAGAATACGCAACCACAAACAACGAGGCCGAGTATGAGGCGCTAGTGGCAGGGTTGGACCTCGCAAGAGCAGCAGGTACTGAAGTCATGGTCATACATTGTGACTCCCAGGTGATAACGAGCCAAATTAACGGCATTTACGAATGCAAAAATGAAAGGATGAAAAAGTACCTAGGAAAGGTAAAGGATCGGATCAACGGCCTCAAAGTGCGTTTCATTCAAATCCCAAGGGAGGAGAATGAATGCGCCGACCGTCTGGCAAGGGCAGCCTCAGCAGAGCCTATGCAAGTTCATAATCAAGTACTGTCATTTATCCAAACGTCCTCAACCATTGACGACGAAGTAGGAGTGCATGAAACGAATTCTGAGAATGACTAGACCACGCCATTATTAGCCTACATGAGGACAGGCGCGCTACCAGACGGGAAAGAAGCAACCAGAAAACTGAGAGTCCAAGCTTTGCGGTTCGTACTGATCAAAAACCTTCTGTACAAAAGGGGATTCTCACGACCGTATCTTAGGTGTTTGAATCCTGACGAGGCAGACTATGTAATGAGGGAAGTCCATGAAGGTATCTGTGGAAACCATTCAGGTGCACAATCACTAGTACACAAACTTTTCCGAGCAGGATACTACTGGCCCACAATGCAGAAGGACGCGCAAAGCTATGTCAAGAGGTGCGACAAATGTCAGAGGTTCAGCAATCTGATAAGGAAGCCAACCGAGGAGCTGACACCCATGACGGCCCCATGGCCCTTCGCCCAGTGGGGACTAGACATCATGGGCCCTTTTCCAACAGCGATAAGGCAACTAAAGTTTCTGGTGGTCGGTATCGACTACTTCACCAAGTGGGTGGAGGCAGAGGCCCTGGCCACCATCACGGAGAAAAACGTTCGAAGCTTCGTTTGGAGGAACATTATCTGCCGCTACGGAATACCAAGAGTGCTTGTCTCTGACAATGGAAAGCAGTTCGACAACAACGCATTCAGGAGCTTCTGTTCGGAGTTGGGTATCAAGAACCATTATTCTTCGCCCGCACACCCACAGGCCAACGGACAGGTCGAGGTCACGAACCGAACCCTGCTCAAGATGATCAAGGCTCGGCTCGAGGGGGCCAAGGGCATCTGGCCTGACGAGCTACCAAGCGTACTATGGGCATATCACACCACTATAAGGGTACCCACAGGAGAAACGCCGTTTCGGCTAGCATATGGAACAGATGCGGTCATACCAGCAGAGGTAGGGCTTACAAGCTATCGCGTGGAGAATTACAACGATGATAACAACGAAGAAGCCCTGCGACTCCAGCTAGATTTGGTGGATGAAGTCCGTGCTACGGCAGAACAGAGGTTAGCGCGATACCAGAACCTAATGGCTAAATACTACAACTCCAATGTCAGACGGAGAGACTTTCAGATTGGTGACCTTGTTCTGAGAAAGGTAATGGGAACTGCCAGAGACCCCTCTCAAGGAAAGCTCGGCCCCAACTGGGAAGGGCCATACAGGATCTCTTCATGGCAAAGAAAAGGGACCTACCACCTTGAAACTCTGGACGGGCAGAAGCTTAAGCACCCATGGAACGCAGAGCACCTACGGAGATACTACCAATAGAGACGACAGCTTGAGTAACAACACCCCAAAGCAACACCTATCTTTTTATTCTTAGATTTTTTGATTACTTTAAGTTTCCGCTACAATAAGCCCAACGGGCAAGTTTTTTAGTTTGATTTTGCTACAATATATTTTTAAGCCCACGGGGACAAGTACTTTTCTACGAATGAATAATTTTCTATTCAGATTCAACCCAGTTCACTTACATGTCTAATTCCAAAATCTTAGACGGATTACCCCAAGAGGGGTAAAACTTTATGCAGTCCAAAGAGTGGACGGGTAAAATTCCACAAAATGGACGGATATCCCCGTGACGGAGAATATCCCAAGTCTTTGACATTGACGGACAGCCCCAAGAGGGTTAAAATTTTTATCAAGTCCACAGGGTGGACGGACAAAAGTCCACAAGGTGGACGGATCTCCCTAGGGGGACATGATTCACAGTCCGCAACAGAGACAGACAGCCCTAAGAGGGTTAAAATTTTTATCAAGTCCACAAAATGGACGGAAAATCTCCACAAGGTGGACGGGTCTCCCCAGAAGGGATAGAATCTTAAAACTATAAATTAGACGGAAAACCATAGAGTCAAAAGTTTGCCCACATGTAGATGAAAATCTAAAATCTTGTGACGGGCAGGACATCCCAAGTGAATGAAAATTCTCAAAGGGAGAACGGATAGATACTTAGTCCAATATGTGGACGGGCATTACAAAATTCGCTAAATATTCAGATAAATAGTCCATATAGTGGACGGGCCCATAATAGAATGTCCTAGACGGACGGAGTAAATCCACAATATGGAAGGATAAAATATTATATCCAAAAATACAGACGGACTACCCAAGGGGTTTAAAAATAAAAAATAACCTCCTCAAAAAAGGACGGATATCTTTTAAACGCCTTAAGTCGAATAAGACGGTGTTTCCCTCTTTGTCCGACGGATCAAAATATGAATGGTAAAAACTTCATTAACTCACACATGAGATCAACAAATAAAGCAACAAAATATGGATACGACGAATAGGTAAGAAAACATTGACGGATAAAATTTCCATAATAGAAATGTTTAACAAATAAAAAGAGGACGGAGTCTTAAATTCTCCAATGTCTACATTTCAAAAACCAAAAAGGTACAAGTCAAACTACGACGGACACTTCTTTTTCTTTATCTGGACGGGCTCGGCCATTCTTAGGGTCGCTCTCAACAGTCGACGGATCCTCAGGAGCGTTTCCTCCGTCCTTAGGATCGATGTCAGCAATTTGCTGATCCCCGGGAGCGCTGACGGGAGGGTGCTCTCCAAAGAGCTCTTCAGTATCCTTAGAGTGAGCTGGACGGGTGGAGGTAGGCTCTTGAGCGTTGACATTGACGGATGACAAATCGAGGTCCGGATGCAATGCCTTTACTTGACGGATAGCCTCGTCAAAGCCATCATTAAATGAATCTCCGAGCTCTGACAGTAAGGCATCGGAGTCACGATATTCTTGAACGGCGACATCCTTTGCATGACGGACCTCCTTTTCTTTATCTCCTATGACCTGCCTCAACTCCTCCGTCATTTTATAGAGCTCATTCCGGTCCGTCTCAAGTAACTTGAACTTTTTCTCTAGAGTAACCTTCCATGCCTTCAGCTCGGCAAGCTCCTCCTCCATTCTCTTGGCCTTCTCCCAGATTCGATCTAAGGTCGTCTCATGGTTGAGACACCGTCCCATAAGGCCCTTAACCATGACCATAGTCTGAAATATGAAATAATTTGAAAGTCAGATATAGTAAGACGGATAAAAAAGCAGAACATAAAAAGACTTGGACGGGCCTAACCTGAGCAATGCTGAATAAGCTTGTCTCACCCATTGCCTCCGTCGAGTGATTACCCAGGTCTTCGTAATCCTCGGAGGTAAGAATAGAAGATAGCTTATCCAAGGCATAGCTGGGATCATCACGGAGAAGGGGAGGTGGCTTCTTAAGGGTGGATGACGGATCCTTCATCAGCCCCTTACCAGCATCGTGCTTAGGAGGAGTAGCCGTCTTAGCACCTTCAGCCATGAGCCCTACGACAGGCTCAAGGGGAACCTTGGGCTTCTTAGGCGGACGGTCACCTTTGGACGGTTGCTTGCGCTTGGAGACCGTCGCATCTTTCTGTTCAGCGACTTTAGCCGTCCTGTTTTTTGCTGCATTATCCCGTATGAGTGCCCTTCTCTTGGCAGCATCCATTTCTGAAAGAATAAAGGAATGAGTTAGCTCCGTGAAACAAATCCCGTTGTAAAGCAAAAGAGAGGTGACGGACGTACGTTGACGGATCCTTTTTTCGTACTTAATGGCTTGTGGTGAAGGTACAGGCCCGTCACAGTACCAGCAGATGGTATCAGGATTGACTAACTTCGCCCAAGTCCTCTCCTCCGGCGTGGTCTTCTTGAAAACTCTTTCAAGAAAACTGAATTCCTCAATACTAATTTGAGGTCGCCGTCATACTGCAAATGAAGAGGACGGTTAGGAAAGTTTTCAAAATAAGCTGAACGGTTAAAAAAGGGGGGCATCCTAACTAGGACGAACACATACCATTCTCAGATATTATACCCCAAGTAGTATCGACAGGCATATGAGCTGTCTCTCCTGGACGGCACATCCATCCGTCACCTTCTAAGAAAATGTATCTACTCTTCCAGTCTCTGTTGGAGTCTGGGATTTCATATATAACCTTTAGTAGCGTACTCCTAGGTACAAAACTGTATATACCCCTAGACTTGTCGATCTCGTCTGGACGGTAGCAATGTAAAAATTCCCGTACCGTCAATCTCCTAGCTCCGTCCGACATAGCCCCGTACAGAACCTCCATCGCAATGAAGATCCTCTAGGTGTTTGGAGATATTTGGTTGACGGACAAACCCAAATACTTGAGCAGCTCACGATGAAGGGAGCTCAGTGGGAATCTGAGTCCAGCCTTCAACATTTGCTCATATATACCGACACCGTCCACCCCTTCATAATAACATTTCTCTGATTTATAAGGTAGACGGAGGGGGATATGATCTGGAATCTGGTAGTTATCCCTAAGTGTTCTGAAGTGGTTTTCCTTTATGGTTGATGTGAAAGCATTAACCGTCCACTCTGGGAGCATGATGAACTCCCTTGGTCCATCAGCTCCTACGACGGGTCCTACTTGCTGGTCGTCATCAAACTCTACATTCTCGACAAACTCTGCATCCTCATTTGTTAAGGACGGAGAAGATGAAGACGGGCTCCTATCGTCGCTAGGACTATCTAGATCCCTATGACCTGACGGATATACATCCTCATAGTCCGCCCCGTCACGGACAAATGATTGGTTACTCGATGCACTAGACATTTCCTAGGTATTGACGACTAAAGAAATGATGACGAATGTATAATGAGGAATAAAATCTGACGGAGGAATGAAATGACGAAGAGTACTTACCGGTGAGTAGAATGTGAACGGAGAAAATTTGATGGAGACGGATGCGGATTACTAGCCTGACAATTATGACGGATTGAGCTCTGACAAAGTGTTTCTAAGCAAAAGTGGTGAATGAGAGGCTAGGGCTTAATATTTATAAAGAGGCTACACGGGAGACGAGGCGACGCTTCGATTTATTACAGCCCTCAATAGAACAGTGACGCGTGTCACGGTACTTGATCGAAATTAATCCTGTGCGCAGAAACCGACGGACCTAGAATAATTTATCCGTCATATGCCTCACCCGTCATGATTATTGACCGTCATATCATATCCATCTTTTTTCACCCCGTGAATCCTATGAATTCTGACGGATTCACGGTGTGAGGGGGCAACTGAAGAGGGAGAAATCCGCGTGTATATATGACGGACTCATCCTGACGGGCCTGTGTCCTGACGGGCCATATCTTGTGGGCCGAGTTTAGGTGGGCCGGTTGAATTGGAAAGCCTACAAATGAAATCTCTACACCGATGAGATCTTATATGATACGCACATTAATAGATTCTCTTCATAAGGAAAACCTTGTCCATCAAGTCTAGGATTCTATAAAAAAGAGTCCTATAAGGAAACAATTCCGCAATTTACTCATATAAGGATTCCTATATAGAAAAGACTTCTACTCCAAGAAAGAGAGTCCAGTCCTCTACTACTATAAAAACCCTAACACCCTCACAAATCGAGGTACGCATAATTTACCCTCTCTAGCACTCTAGAGTTGTGAGAATATTTCTGACTTAACCTTCGGAGGGTATTCGGTCGGCACCACACCGGTGCTCTTCGATAGGTTCTCTTTTCTCTTTGTTGTGCAGGTTCATGTTTGTGCGCGTAGGGACCGTGTGACTTACTGGTGAAATTCTCGACTTCATCAGCATGTACAATGGATTCTTCTGTATGTGTCTTGGAACTACACTAAATGCAGGGTCAGAAGGCTTCAAGATATCCATTGACATTATGTTAAGGCGTTTCAGAACTCTATGAAAATGTCTATGTATAGTCTCACCAGAATGTTGGAATCTTTCTTGAACCATCCTATAACAAGCTCCTTGTCCAAGTATCATTAAACATATACCTACTGACTCTTCAAGCCTAATATGCCTTGTGTGCTAAAGCCCATATGTATGTTGTAAAACATTACACAATTGAAGGAAAACATGTGGCTTCATTCTAAACATTTCGTAACATTTCGTTTCATTACCCGTCAAACAATCCATCAACCACATATAGCCAGTTTGTTCAGAATCTCTACAAGGTTGTTTATCAATATATTTCATATAATATGTCACTGCAACATGACATCCAGCAACAGCAAGATCATATAATTCCTCATCATCATATTCATCGTTTTCCACATCATAAGAATGATCTTCATCACTATTATCAATATAATCATTGTAATCCATAGGAATATCACCTAAAATATTATAGCAATAAATTAGATAAATCACAATAAAAAAAATGAGTAAACATTTAAATGATAGGTACTGTAGTGTGACAGTGTGGATGTTTGCAGATATTTTGTAAAGGTATGCATGGGTAGATATTAAGTCATACACATAATATAACATATCAATTCAGAAGACATGCATTTAGGAACCAGTAACCTCAAATGAGTATATGAAAGTTGCACCCTAGACTAGGTATAAATTCCTCATAATTTCAGCTCTTTGGTCATCAAACATGTAGGGGAAAGAAATAAGGCAAAAGAAATTTTACAAGCTGAAAAACAGCTCAACTTAAAATTTTTAATTTTTCCCTTGCATCAAATGAGGAGAAAGATTCACAACAGACAATATAAAGTGGGGATTCTAAAATTCATTTCCCCCAATTGGTAGCTAGATTCACAGTAGTTGGGGTCTCCCATTGCACCTAGAAGCTGCTTGATTGCTTGTGACTGAATCTACCAAGCACTCTATCCCTCTACGGTTTGGTTTGCTTTCAAGCACACTATCCCTCCATGTTTGTCCAATTTCATAAATCAAGTAGTACATTGGGCCACATGGTAACTAAACTGAGATGCTTTTTTTTCTTTTTTCTTTTTTTTTTTTAAATAGTTGACCTGTTGCATGCAACCTACCAATGGAAATCAACCACTAGTGGATCCAAAGAATGGATTATTTTGTATATATATATATATAATCATTAATATTATATTATTAAATATTCATATGCAATAGGGTGCTCTAGTCAAAATTATATTAGTCAATAAAATATTAGTCAAAATTATTATGAACTACCTGTGAGGATGGTAGCACAACTATTGAAGAAAAATACTAATCAATAAAGTTGGAAACATGTCAGTTTCCTTTACAGAACTGCAAGTTTCTTGTTACTTATATATATATATATATATAAGCAAGTTTCTTGATGAGTTGCTGCAATAACACACATATGAGAGTAAGAACCAAGTAATATGAAACATTGTTTCCAGATCACAATTGACAATGTGTCACCGAATATCAACATTTGGGAAACAACCTTTCACAGCAACCAAAGCTCAATTTTTCAGCAACAAAGGCAATACTAATCAACCAAGCCGAAAATGGAACCTAATCTATCATTTATCATCTTTAAAATCATCGAATTTACTAACTCAAGGTGGAATGGCTTCTACATGATAACTGAACTGAGAGCAGTCAAATAAAATTTTATAGTATACTAAAAAAATAGAGAACACTGTGATCACTGATCTGTGCCCATTTAATACAGCTTATTTTTCAGCTTTTCGAGGAAAAAAAAAACCCAACTTTACTTGGAAAAAAATTGAGGTTTTAAAAAAGCTATATTTTGAAAAAGTGAGGTTACTAACTGTTGAAACAACCGATATTCAAAATTCAGCTCCTTTTCCTTCTCCACAATCTCAGCAACCAAAACAGAGTTTATATCCTCTTATCATCAAACATCCAAATATAATATATATATATAAAAAAAAAAAAAAAAAAAAAAGAAAAAAAGCACAATATAATACGCTACACAGGAAACACTCACTTGAAAACTTCAAGTCCCCACACCCCCCCCCCCCCCTCCAACAATTTCACTATCAAAATCTGAAAGTTTTTGGTTCATATATTCTTTACCTTTCTAGGGGTTTCAAGAAGGGCGTGACATTAACACAAAATTGAGTAATCCAAGGCACTACTTTCTTATTCTTTCTCCAATTTTCTAAAGAACGAATCAGAGAACTATAATATGTCAGTTTCCTTTACAGAACTGCAAGTTTCTTGTTACTTAAAAAGAAAAAAGAAAAGAAAAGAAAAAGCAAGTTTCTTGATGAGTAGTTGCAATAACACACAAATGAGAGTATGAACCAGGTAATATGAAACACTGTTTCCAGAACACAATTGACAATGTGTCACCAAATATCAACATTTGGGAAACAACCTTTCTATAACAACATAGGTAGTGATGCAACAGAACCAAAACAGTATCAATCAAACAAACAGCATCAAAATTTACATGTAAAGTGATTCAATGTCACATGACAAACTAATAATAGTAAAGCATTTTTTACAGGTGTAATACATAATTGTCAATCAGTCAATATGAATTTCAAAAAGATGACTGACTTGCTATAAACTGAAAGTAGCTAAGGAAGCCTTTTTTATAAGTAGGGAAAGGTTTTATTAAAATGCTAAAAAAAGGAAGATGCCTAACAGTACACAAGCTGCGTACTGGATGGCAGCCTCAAGTACATTACAGCAATCAAATAAATCTTAGAAAGAGGAATGGGAATGGCAATGGAAGTACAGCCCTCCAAATGACACCTGAACCCCCTTGGAGAAAGTCCCCATTTCAACACTCCAACAGCTCAATCATCCTGCCAGGTATCACCCATTACACCCCAAACAAACAGAAAACAAGGGACCACAACTCCTTAGCAAATGCACAATGAAGCAACAAGTGGTCAACACTTTCAAATTTGCACTTAAACATTTAAAATTGAAAGAAATGAGCACCAGGAAATTTCTATTGCAAGTCCAAGAGAAGGAACTGTTTACAAGAACCTTCACTTTAGTTTCAAACATAACAGAGACCAACCGGTTATAGTTTTCATATCAAACTCACCAATGAATCCAGAAAATACTCAAGGAAGTTATACTCCTCAATGAGTTCAGTGATAAGGAAAGCTCAATATCTTCAAAAGTTTCCAACCTTTGAAGGAGTCCTAACATCTCAGTCTTTTATTTGCAGGTATAAGGAAAACTTTTTCAGTCATGGTGCTGCAACTCACAGAACCTCAGTGTAAAAAGCTAGAGGGTGCATCACTAGCTGCTACACCAATGCAGCTCAGCTTGCCTCATAGTGCAGCAGCTAGTGCACCAGGTGATGCAACATCAACTGTCACACTAGTGCAGCACAACATGCCACCCAGTGTAGCAGCTCGTGCATCAGACTGCCCAAACATGCACTGGACCAAGCCAGACAAGAAAATCAGTTGCCAAATGATACAAGAACAAGTGAAACTCAGATTGAAGCTTCAAGTAGAAGTCCAGAGATCTTGCCTTGTGTTTTAGAGTATATATATAGTTGTATAGCTATTGAATCAATCAATGAAATCATAATTTTCAGCTTTCATCAAAATCAATTTCTTGTACTCAGTTCAGCTGGGAAGGTATTCAGTTCCTCAAAAGCCTTGGCAATTAATAAAACTAGTCGCAGACCCACGCGATGCGTGGGAATAAATAAATATTTTGTAATTGTAGTCTAATGTATAAATTGTTATTTAAATTTTGTGGAAGATAATTTGTTCTTCCTATAAATTAGACAATTTCTAAAATTATTTTTCATCTATCCATTTTTACAAATATATCATTTTAATATTTTTGGTGTGTTTGATTGATATTTTTTTTTTTTGGAGGTGGTTTATATGTTTCTAAATTATATTATGGTATAAAATTTTCTTTTTATAACTAAACTCTTTAAGTTTCAAATATATTATTCAATTTTCTCATACTTTTAAAGGAGATTATCATGATAATCAAAATTTATCCCAAAAATTATACCTGATATTACTCAAATAGTTAATAGACACATTCAAATACATAGCAAGATTGTATTTTGATATAAATTCAAATTCTAACTTTCAAAATAACTAAGTATTATGGCAAACCAAAAAAAAAAAAGCTACGAAAGAGAGAGAGTTTGTGATTAACTCAAAATAGTGTTATAAGAATATTCATCAACAGTGGCATGATCTAAAAAAAAGGAAGATTTAAGTAAAGTTTGATTTGATTTTAAAAAAAGAATAATGCTACAGCCACAAACTATTTTACAACATTTTTACAAATTATTGTTGTGGGCAACTTTTTTATTGGTTTTCATCTAGACCTACCACTAACATCACTTTTTTATTTACCAATAACTGCTCATCATATTAGCAATTTGTAAATTGTTTTTTTAATAAAAAAGTTTGTCTCTAGCATTACTTTTAAAAAAAAGCGTAATTCTATATATGACCACAAATTATTTTACAACATTTTTACAAAATGATGATATGGCCAACGTCTTATTGGTTTTCATCTAGATCTACCATTAATAATACTTTTTCATTTACCAATAACCACTCACTATATCTGCAATTTGTAAAAACTTTTGTAAAAAAAAAAAATTTGTATCTCTAGCATTACTCTAAAAAAAATGTATAGGTAAAGAAAAGAAAAGTGCTACAATGTGGGAGGCAAACAAATCATTCCTATTTCTCCCACCATTTTAATAACTATTCACTATATTAAGCTCCTTTAATTACTTCATAAATATTTTTATTCATATTTTCCAACAATTTTTTCCCATAGTAACCTAAAAGGCGTGTTATGAAAAATGAATATTTATTAACATAAAAGGCATGATCTAAAAAAATGAAGATTTAAATAAAGTTTTATTTAATTTTTAAAAAAACGTATAGGTGAAGAAGGAAAAAAATAAAAGTGCTATATTGTGGGGAGACAAACAAATGATTCCTATTTCTTAGTAGAAACTGCAATGGATATTTGTGTTTCGATCTGGCTTGATATCATGCTCTAATAATAAATAATATAGTAATATATTTTAGGTGAGCACAAACTGGCATTGACCCCAACTTAATATATATGTGAAAATTAAAAAAAGAAAAAAGAAAAGGACTTCACTCTCTTCAGCGATACCCAATAGCCTCCAAAAGACATAAAAGAAACTCAAATTGTGGTTTAATTATGACTAAACATACAATAATTTCATAATTGATTCATGTAACGCCTATTGGGTTGTCTTATTGGATTGTCCTATGAACTTCTGATGGCTCTTGATCTCCTTCAACAACAAAAACAACATCAATCTTACTTTAGGTTTGTTCTAGAGGGTTTGGGGGAGGGAGGGGTGTTTTGGAATGTTTTTTGAGCATGCTGGAATAGAGGACCCTATTAATCTAACATCTTGGACCACATAGTGAGAAACACTTCCAGCATATGCAGGCCTTTTGGTCCATTTTGTTCCACCTTGATGAAAAGTAAACCTCAAAAAAGGCACCTTGTATTCAAATTTATTATATTTACATTTACTATACTGTCACTGAATAGTATTCTCCAGCCAAAAAAAAAAAAAACATAAAGGTGTATGTGCCTCCATTTACACTTTCAATGCCCATACAATTCTAATCCATATTAAACGCAATAAACTAATGAAAGTTCCACTAACACTATCAAATTTGAGCAAAATATATATATATATATATATATAATTGAAATTAATGATCCATTCATGTAAGTGAGAAAATAAAAAGATAAAAGTAGAAAGATGATGTGATTATAGTCACACCAAATTATTCAAGTCATGCTATATAATAGAATAAAATTATATTCTTACATATTATATTTATAATTCAATATGAAACATTTAACAATAAAAAAAAAAAATAATAACAACTTAAAAAAACAAAACCAAATTGCATCATCCCAAAGTAGAATTCTAAAGAACACAAAATTTCATCAACATAAAGTAGAGGTATAAAAAATAAAAAATCCACAAAATAAACATGAGAGAGAGAGAGGGAGAGAGGGAGAGAGTAATAACCTTTTTTTGTATGGGAAAATATGTGTAGAATGAGAGAATTGGAAATTTATAGTAAGAGGATGGGCATAAGAAGAGGCAAAATAAAAGGAAGATGGAAGGATAAAGGAAGAGTTACATTAAGGTTATGAGTAGTGTGGGAAATGAAAACGTAAAAGGGAGAGGTAAAGGTTGGAGAAAATGTAACAGTAAGGTAAAAAAATTAATAAGAAGAAGAAGAGTCAAAAAATAAAAAATAAAAATGGTTGGAAATAAGTAGGTGATGTGGTCGTTGATGTGGCTCAATTGGAGCATAGCAACAATGAATGCTACGCTTCAGCTTTTAGATATATATAGACAATAAAATATTAAAAACATCTCTCTCTTCCATAAAACATTATTCAAAGGATAAAACATAAAACACCCTAAGTGCCAAAGTAGTGACCTCCCTAACAGCCACATTATTCAAATGATAAAACAATAAAACATTAAACATCTCTCTTCCATAAAACAAAAAACACCCTAATTGCCAAAGTAGTGCACTCCTAACAATCTTGCCTCCTCTTGTAGAAACTTAAGTTGTAAATATGGTTCCGCCATCACTACAAACATCTCTCTCTTCTCTCGTTTTTGAAAAATACCCGCTGCCATGAGGTAGAGTTCGGAACCCTTCTCAATGCCATCTAAGGAGCACACATGTTCCATGACATTACGAATAGTACTACTTGGCTCCACTGAAAAAGCTGAGTTCCTTAACTCCACAACATCACAGATACGACTAAGCTGTTGTGTCAACTGTAATGCCGTTCCTCCTTTCTTCCCTTTGCTCTGTGTGGATGTTGGTAAAACTCACTTCTTTCCTTTCTTTTGTGTTGGGTTAGGTGGTTGTGTGAGGTTAGGAGTCTCGTCTTCATGAACGTCATCATTATCATTTGGAGAAGATGAGTCAGCAGAAGTATCACCTAACCCCTCCTTAGGTGTCTCAAGATCATCAGGTAACACACCTGAAGTAGGGGCCCATGCTAAATCTCCTGTGGCCACAATGTCCTTAAACATAATGTCTAATAAGTCAACATTCTCAAAACCTTTCTCTCGAAATTTTGCAGCTTCAGGAACCTCCTACAATTTTGAATATTTTCATTAATAACTCAAATAGCATGGTTTATCTACTAATAAAAAATATGTACAATGGGTTATACAAAACATACCATTAATTTCCTCTCCCACCACTCATCAATTGCAGCTATTGTTCCTTTAACTGCATCCCATCCCAATCCAGTTTCACTTCCCTTCAACTTATTTCAAAGTACCCAATCTTTCTTCAGACTATCCCATTTATGCTTATACTTCGCCCTAGGGTATTCCTTTCCAGTTTTCTTTTCAAAAGTTGCTATAATATTTGTCCAACCCTTTTTACTAAAGTGGGTATTAGGTCGATTACCCTTAAATACCTCATCCACACAAGCTTCGCAAAAGATAGTTGTTACTCTTGATGGCCATTGAGCTCTAACATTTGAGCTACTTTGGGATGGCTTACCCATCTAAAAAAAAAATAAGTTTGTTACTATTAATGTTCAGCCAAATACAGCAAGTTCTACAACCAAACCCATGAGAAAATTGCATAGTGAGTAAGTTTCCTAGGTAAGTTCTACAGCCACAAAGAATCAAACAGTTTCAATATTAGAAATCACATCAAGTTCTTGTTCTACTCCCAAGTCTTTGTAATATGCATGAATAGTTCAGGCTTATGCACAAACAATTTGCACAAACATTCATAAGTTTGTCCTCTAATGGATGTTCCAATTTTGATACACATGCATTGAAAGTTGAAGCCACAAAATTCTCTTAAGTCACTAAAACTTGAAACTGAAATTCAGTAACAGAAGAAATTCATTTTGGAACTTATGCAGCATAAAGTTTCTAGTTACAAATATGTAATGGGATCGGCTGTTATAAAGAAAATAAGCAAGAATCTAATAGCTTTTAAATAAAACTATTTCATCAACTGAATCTTCCAAGATAAAGTGCAAGCAGTGTTCAATTACACTTCCATCACACTCATAATTTGGCCAAAGATCAAACCAGCAGTAGTGTTAAAAAACCCAGATTTGCAGCAAAGTAATACAGATTTATGCACTAAAATCAACTCTGAATAGTGTTTAAAAAAAAAAAAATAAGGAGTGCCGTGGCCCAGATTTGCAGCAAAGTAATCCAAAGGATAATAACAAGTTTAAGCATCAATTGGACATCTGCTCTAGCTTCTTGTACTTTCGTTGTAAACAACAAAATTATGTCATAAAATTGAAAAAAAATATGCATCTAAAGCTACTAGGCAGAGACAGAGAGACAGAGACAGCTCTTACCAGCAGCAGCAACAAACAACAAATCTCTAAAACTCAAAATGCCAAAAGCCCAAATCTATATCATAAATTCAAAGATGGGTAATGGAGAATAGTTACCTGGAATTGCGATGAAGAACGACGATACACGGAGCAGAGCAAAAACGTTGAAGAGAGAACCAATCCTTGTGAAGTTGATGCTTTGAGGCAGAGGACTGAGGATATATATGGTGAAGGGAGAGGACTTGAGACGCAATGGTAAAGGGAGAGGACGGAGGCTAATTTTGGACTTCAGCAAAAAATTTTGGCGGAATCACGATTTGCAAATCGCGCGATATCGAAATCACAATGGAAAATTGCCTTTCCTGAAACGCGAAAATCTACTACTTCAAAAACGCAATTTCACAAATTTCACCCAGCCAAACATATACTGATTTCTGCGATTTGATAAATAGGCGTTTAGCTCTCTCAATCCGCCTAAACAAACGGGCTCCTAGTCTACTTTGAAGATGATGACAACTTGCTTTCTGTCACACACTAAAACTTGCTGTCAACCATTCATTTTTAAACTTTATTGAGTTTAAGCAATTTTTTAATGGTTTGTCCAGTACCTCTTCTGGCTGTTGTTTAGTTTTTATTTTTAAAATTTAAATAAATGCATGCTGTCAATGTGTCATTCACTCCTTTTAAAATTTTATTGGGCTTTGTTCTTTATTTTATTAATTTTTAATGCTTTGTACGGTCACTCTTCTAGCTTTTATTTATTTTTTATGTTTAAAATTTTCATAAATGGTTGAATGTTGAAATGGGCTTTAGCATAAAACAATTTACTGGGCAGTCAAATGGGCCTGAGCATGACTCAAGATAATTTACACATAAGCTCCCATAAAAAAAAAATTTTCAAAAGAGTAAAATATTGAGCATTAACAAAAAATGATTTAGGTTTGCTTAAGATTTAATATTTCTTATTTGCCTTATGAAAGTTATGATATAAAAAAGACATTTGAAAAATAGATCTTTATATTTATTTGGACTATTTTAGTTCATTTTTCTACTTTTATTAATTTAATATATTTATTTATATTTTAAATAATTATTAAATTAATTATGACATTATCACGATTCGACCCCAGTTCGACCTCGGTTCAACTTTAAAAACCTTGAACCTCTCCATTTTACGGTTCATTGAATGGTCTGGGTTTCAAAACCTTGATTTGTAGTATTATTTGTAAGCATTATAGAATTCTGACTTATAGTGTTAAGATTTCAGTATGTTATAGCATAGGGAAATATTGTTCACTTGAAATTATAACTTTTTATAACTCCTACAATATCTTTTGCTAATGAGAATTCTAACTTATGAGTTGAATTATAAATCTTCTTCCTCGATGGGTTGGAGGGAGATTTTTGAGGTGCACGGCATATAATTAAAGATCCAATCACAGAAACTCCTTGCTGTCTAATAAGCTTGCATATTATCAGCCCTCACCAAAGGCAATCCTATTCTATTAAAAATCGAATAGCAGTGGGGCGGCAACTTTATTCTTTATATATAAAGTTACAGTGTGTGTGTGTGGTGTTATATGAGAGCAGTGCAAACCGCAAGATAGTCCAGTGCGTCAAGACTTCGCACTAGTGCGCAGTAAGAGAGAGACAAAAATTTCCCATGTCCAAACATACAAAATAATTATAAATTGGAGGCTTACTACCGCATAGAGTTCAGAGCAAATCTGCTACTGCATTATTGATTTCACAGGATTCCATTTTTTGTTGCGATGAAATTGTATTAATTCCTCGAGAATTCTTCTTGTATTTTTGGATAGTTCCTCGATCTTCAGTGGACTGAAAGCTCCGGGCGTCAGTAATCTGGTGAATAAACTCTGAAAAAACAAACAAAAATCAAAAAGGGACCGGTGGTGGGCCGGTCAAGAACCCTCCGATGACAAAGTCAGAAAAGTCTGGAATTTCAAAATGTAGAGAGTGTTTTTTATTTTTCTTTTAAGTCTCAGATACCTTACCTTCACGTAATATGACCCTTATATAGTCTCCATCTGAATCGGTTATTTCTCCAACCATCGTAAGGGTTTAGAGTAAATTCAGAGATAACCTCCATAACCATCGTGGAAGTTATTTTATTTGCACCGGTGTATCGTAATGGTTGATCTAGGAGGCATCGTTCCATTGTTCTAATGAATACGATGTGATAGGGTCGTCCCATGGATAGACTAGCTTGGTCCATCCTTAATGAGGGTGGACGGGGCTAACTACAAGTCTAAGGACGAGTAGGCTTTAGTACTCGTCCATCCTTAATAGGGAATGGACGAGTGATCTTCGTCCATTCCTTTATTCCTTATGAACGGCTAAACTTCTCTCTCCCTTTATTACTCACGGACGGCCCCTACGGACGAGCTAAGACTTGGTGCTTCAACTGCACTATCAGTTGCCCCCTAGTCCGTAGGTCGTCCAAGGAAATTCAAGACAAGCATTGATTGCAAATTGATGTGCCATGTGTCAAAGATTCATTAGCGAAGAAATCTCGTCGATTGATTTAACCAAGGAGCCCGCCACGTGTCCCTCGCTGATTGGGCTGCGTCGCTTCAGGTGCTGGGGTTGGTTCCCTATAAATAGTGGAATACCTCCACTACCCTCTTCATTTCTGAAATTTCTTTCCTTGTCCTTCCTCGTCCTAGATCTTCGTCTAGAAGCTTCTCGCGTCCATAGCTTTCCATCGTTTTAGATCCAGGTAATTCTCTTCTCCTCGTCCTTAGTTTTTCTCTTAAGATGGCTGAAGTTGTGCTTTCCTCGTCTAGCGATAGTGTAGATAAAGCCATAGACGAATATAATGATGAGAGTAGCTACTACAGTTCTAGTAGCAGTAGTGACAGTAGTGGGGGGAACACCACGGACGAGGAGTACGTCTCTGGCGTCCCTGGGCTTCCTATAGAGGTAGTACAGGAACAGCTTAGGAAGGCCTCAGGATCTCAAGCTGGTACCTCGTCTACAGTTCCTTCTCCTCGTCCTTTGGACGAAGAGGAGGTCACTGTTTACAGTTGTGCAGTAGACATTCCTTCTAGGACGGACGAGCAAAGACTAAAAAACCTTAGGATTTGGTACCAGATCTCAGACGAGTTTAACCCTAGGGTACCCGTCCGAGGAGAGTGGTGTTGCAATCCTCATTTTGGAATAGGCGTCTATGAAGCTTATCTTCTGGGGGGTTTGAGATTTCCTTTAAATGCCTTTACTAGAGAATTGTTGATTAGATTAGGTTTAGGAGTATGCCAATTCAACCCTAATGCATGGAGATTGATCATCTCAATGCAAATTTTGTGGGGTGAAGTATTCGGAAGGGACCGTCCTCTTACTGTGGACGAGTTCCTTTACTGTTATAAACCTTCAGAAATACATCAGTCCCTTGGCTTTCATCAATTCACAGCCAGGGATAAAAATTGTAGATTGATCAAGTCCTTGGCCTCGTCTGACAGAAGATGGAAGACGGAAATTTTCTTCGTCTCCGGTTTTTGGGCTGGAAATCCTGTAGACGTTGGCCGGGACACGTTTGGTCGTTATAACGGGGATCTAGGAAACCTTCGTCCTGAGGGTAAGTTGCTCCCCTTTTTCTTTTGATTTTTTTTTATTATTTTTAATTAATTAAAGAAAATTTTTATTTGTTTCATTTCAGCTATCAA
This sequence comes from Quercus gilva, assembly GCA_023621385.1. NCBI lineage: Eukaryota > Viridiplantae > Streptophyta > Magnoliopsida > Fagales > Fagaceae > Quercus > Quercus gilva. The sequence goes on along the minus strand of CM042480.1, from coordinate 47,472,866 downwards.
ACGTCCATCTTTAAGCAAATTCCACCGTGACCGCGTCCATAGGGCTCGTCTTCACGCGGATAGGGACTTTCATTCTTTGGTTTCGCTTAGACAGCTTGCTAAGTGGGGATTGGGCCCTAACCCGTCTGACGAAGCAATCGCACACGAAGTCACAGTAAGAAAAAGTAAGTGTTAAAGTTTTGCATTCTTTATATGTTTTACTTTCATCTTTCTAAATTCTCCTCGTCTCCTCATAGGAATGGCAACCATGAGGGGTAGTAAGGGCAAAGAAGTAAGTGCTGAGGAGGATCGTCCTGAGGTGGGATCTCAGGCTCGTCCTGCGACAGGGGAGAAAAGGAAAACTCTATCCAAAAATTTGGATTTGGGAAATCTTCCCAGTCGCAGAGGCAAGAAGGCCAAGAGTTCCTCGTCCCAGATAATCAAGCCTTCCCTACCCTCGTCCCAGCAACCTGTGGATATAGTTGATATAGATTCATCTATCCCAACTGAGACCGCTCCGTCCCAGATCACTCCGTCCAAGACTGTGTCAACCTCGTCTCAGCCACCTCAAACAGTTCCTTCAAATATTATTGAAAATGAGGACTTGGCCTGGGAACGTTTCAAGCAGGCCGTAACTGACAAAGATATAAATGTCTGCTATGACATGTCCCTTAAGGAGTTTGAACACTCTGGTGTTCACGACCTTTTCAAGGTAACAGTCACACCTCGTCTTGTCAAAGGACTGACTTTCCTTCTGTCTCTCCTTTTTTTAACTTTTATTTGTTGCCGTGTTTCTTTTGTTTTTGTAGGGCATGTCGAAGTTTATAGCAGCGTCCAGGCAAGCCACGGGGTTGGATAAGACGAGGATCCTGTTGGAGACGAGGATCCAGGAGTTAAAGGCCGAGGCTAAGCAATGGGCTGAAGTGGCTGTCAAAACCACGGAGGAGGTGAAGGAGTTGAAGACAAAGGTTGAGGAGCTAAAAACCAGCGCTGCGGAGAAGGACGCTCGTCTTGAGGCTTTACAGAAAAAGAATGATGAGTATGGCGGTCTCCTCTCCAAAGCGAAGGAAGACGCAGTGGCTGAGTTTAAAGTGTCCAAACAATACACTGATGTTTTGGACACTAACTATGCAGCTGGGTTCGAAGATTTTAGAATGGAGGCTATGGAGAAATTCCCCAATATAGACTTCAGCCCCATCGTCCTTAATCTGAATGCTGCTGCCACTAGTTCTCTCCTTCAGACTGGTTCCGAGGATCTTAATGTTGAAGACGATGCTACAACCCTTCCTCAGGACGCCTCTAATGCTAATGCCTCAGTTTAAAAAATATTTCAAATGTTTAGTGTTTTTACTTTTGTCGTATTTTTCATTCTTCTTTTTACGTGTAATCCTAGCACATTAAACTCGTCCATGTCTAAGGACGAGTCTTTATGAAACAATTTTAATTTTGGGGGTGTTTGGACGTTTCTTCGTCTGCCCTCAAGTATGAATGAATGTGGTTTCTTTTATATCTGTATGGACGAGAACTCTTATTTCCGTTTATAAAACTCTTGTTTAACTCGTCTACATTTCATATGTGTATGTATACCTTGACCACCTTTATTGGAACTTCACTAAACGTGATTTATCCAAGTGACATGGTAGAGCATTTGTTCGTCCTTTGGACTTGTCGTTGTATTTTGCTCGTCATTTGTTCGTCCTTTGGACTTGTCGTTGTATTTTGCTCGTCCATGATACGGTTGAGTATTATGTTTTACTTCGCCCATTTTATGGACGAGCATGTCTTGGATTTGTTCGCAATTGACTCTCAAGGCATTTATCTCGCTCGTTTCTTGGACGGACGAGAATGCCTTCGATGTTAGGCATGGGATTGATCTCGTCCTTTTATTTGGACGGACGAGTAGGCCTTGATTTGAGAGCTTGAGATTACATCTTTGCGTCCAGAGAATTTTCTCGTCTTGAGCTTTTCAGCTTTCTTCAGGAATCAATATAAAAAGAAGTGCTATGGAAATCATTGATTCACACAACATTATGTATATTTCACAAATATTGTTCACAACATAAACACTGTTCATAGACGGGGTATGTACCTTAGAGGCCCACACCTTTATTTATACAACATAAATTATAATGTCGTCCACAATTTTATCATAATAATAATAATAAAGCCACACATAATAATAAAGCACATATAATAAAGCCACACAAACATTAACCCCTGATCTCGTCCAGAGTCCAGAGTCAAGTGCTCCACATTCCAAGGATGCTCCAGCTTCCTCCCATCAAGGGTTTCTAAGTAATAGGATCCTTGTCTTTTGCAGTTGACAACTCTGTAGGGGCCTTCCCAATTTGGTCCCAACTTCCCATGGGCTGGGTTCTTTGTTGCTAAGGAAACCCTTTTCAGGACGAGGTCCCCTATGTTGAATCGTCTTGGCTTGACCATTGCATCATACCGCCTTGCCATAAGGTTTTTATACCTTGCCATCCTTTGCTTAGCAGCCGTCCTGACCTCGTCTATCAAATCAAGGTTCAAACGGAGTTGTTCCTCATTAGCTTTATCCTGATAGGTTGTCACCCTATGATTAGCCATGTGCACTTCCGCGGGTATAACTGCTTCAGTTCCATATGCTAGCTTGAAAGGAGTCTCTCCTGTAGGAGTCCTCACCGTTGTTCTATAAGCCCATAAAACACCTGGCAATTCATCTGGCCATACACCCTTTGCCCCCTCAAACTGAGTCTTGATGATTTTCAATAAAGATCGGTTTGCTACTTCCGCTTGGCCATTAGCTTGTGGGTGGGCTGGTGACGAGTAGTGATTGTGAATCCCAAAATGTATGTAAAAATTCTTGAAAAGTGCATTGTCAAATTGTCGTTCGTTGTCTGATACTAGTACCCTGGGTATTCCGAATCTGCAAACAATGTTCTTCCGCACAAAGTTCTTGACATTCTGTTGTGTGATGTTGGCCAATGGTTCCGCTTCTACCCATTTAGTAAAATAATCGATACCAACCACGAGGAATTTCATTTGTCTTACCCCTAGTGGAAATGGACCCAAAATGTCTAGCCCCCATTGTGCAAAAGGCCACGGGGCTGTCATTGGGGTCAAATACTCTGATGGTTGTCTGGGGATATTGCTAAACCTTTGGCATTGATCGCAGACTTTGACGTACGCCATAGCATCAGCTTGCATATTTGGCCAATAGTATCCTGCACGGACGGCTTTGTGGACGAGTGACCTGGCTCTTGAGTGATTGCCACATGCTCCCTCATGAATCTCCCTTAAAATGTAGTTCGCTTCGTCTGGGGCCAAACATCTGAGATAAGGCTGGGAAAAGCCTCTTCTGTAGAGAATCTCATCCATAAGAATGTACCTAGCTGCTTTGGCCTTCAACTTTTTAGCTTCATCTTTTTCTTCTAGAAGCTGTCCGTCCTTTAGTTACGACACAATTGGAGTCATCCAATTTTTCCTGCTCTCCACCTGTTGTACTTCAGGGATGTCTATGCTTGGTATATATTGGATCTCATCAAGCTTGTCCATGGTTTCATTTGCTGATGCTTCTTTTGCTAAAGTATCAGCTTCCATGTTCTCCTCCCTTGGGATTTGTACGAAACTAACTTCTTCAAACTTTCTTATAACCCGCATCACCCTGTTAAGATACTTCCTCATCCGCTTTTCTTTAGCCTCATACATTCCATTCACTTGACCCATGATCAGTTGAGAATCTCCCAAGACGAGGACAGATTTAGCTTCTACCAATTTGGCCAGTTGCAGCCCTTTTAGGAGAGCCTCATACTCGACTTCGTTATTAGTTGCTTGGTAGTGCAGGTGAACTTTGTGTTTTAGCTTATCCCCCTCTGGAGATTGTAAAACCACTCCAATTCCTCCTGCGTACTGTGTAGACGAGCCGTCAACATGGACGACCCACTTTTTGTTCACTTCACTTTCATCGTCACAATTTAAGGTAAATTCAGTAATGAAATATGCCAGAGCTTGAGCTTTTATGGCATTCCTTGGTTGGTACTTTATGTCGAACTCACTGAGCTCGACGGCCCATTGAATCAAACGTCCTGCAGCTTCTAATTTGCTCATTGCCTTCCTTAGCGGGTGATCTGTCATGACGTTAATGACATGAGCTTGGAAATAATGCCTTAGTTTCCTGGAGGCTATTATCAGTGCAAAAGCCAATTTTTCCATTAACGGGTATCGTCCTTTAGCTCCCCTCAATGCTTTGCTGGTATAGTATACAGGTCTCTGTACCTTGCCCTCTTCTCTCACTAGTGCTGAACTCACTACGTGTGGGGTGACTGCTAAATATAAATACAACTCTTCTCCTTGCACAGACGGGCTCAACAGTGGGGCTTTGGTGAGATACAACTTCAGATCTTCAAAAGCTTTCTGACACTCGTTGGTCCATTCAAATGCTTTTTTAAGAACCTTAAAAAATGGCAAGCATTTGTCAGTAGCTTTGGAAACAAACCTGTTGAGGGCGGCAACTCGTCCGGTGAGAGACTGGACTTCTTTAACATTGCTTGGAGGCTTCATATCCAATATTGCTTGAATTTTATCAGGATTCGCTTCGATTCCTCTATAGGAGACCATGAATCCTAGGAATTTCCCTGATGATACTCCAAAAGCACATTTGTTAGGGTTCAACTTCATATGAAACTGCCTCAATGTGTTGAATGTTTCCTGTAAGTCGTCCAAATGCCTTTCCTCGTCCTGAGTTTTTACCAACATATCGTCTATGTAGACTTCCATATTCCGCCCAATTTGTGGACGAAACATGTGATTGACCAGTCGTTGATATGTTGCTCCAGCATTTTTCAAACCGAAAGGCATCACTTCATAGCAGAATAGTCCCTGACTAGTGATGAAGGACGTCCTCTCTTGGTCTTCTTCGTCCATCCTAATTTGATTATAACCCGAGAAAGCATCTAGGAAACTGACGCCCAATTTGTGGACGAAACATGTGATTGACCAGTCGTTGATATGTTGCTCCAGCATTTTTCAAACCGAAAGGCATCACTTCATAGCAGAATAGTCCCTGACTAGTGATGAAGGACGTCCTCTCTTGGTCTTCTTCGTCCATCCTAATTTGATTATAACCCGAGAAAGCATCTAGGAAACTGAGCAACTTGCGGCCTGCCGTGGAATCTACCAGCTGATCAATGCGTGGCAACGGGTAACTGTCCTTGGGACAAGCCTTGTTTAAGTCAGTGAAATCAACGCACATTCTCCATTTGTTGTTCGCCTTTTTGACCATGACTACATTGGCTAACCAATCAGGGTAGTATACTTCTCGGATGAACTTCACCACGATTAATTTCTGAACTTCCTCTTTAACAGCATTATCTCTCTCGGGGGCGAACACCCTCTTCTTTTGTCGTACTAGCTTAGAGGAAGGGTACACATTCAGGCGGTGGGTAATAACATTAGGATCTATACCCGGCATGTCTTCGTGACTCCAGGCAAACACATCTCTGTTTCTTTTTAGAAAACAAATGAGGTCACTCTTAATCTTCGTTTCCAAATCTACTCCAACCCTGGTACACCTCTCAGGGTTATTCTCATCCAAGGGAATATCTTCCAACGCTTCTACGGGTTCTGCCGCAACTCTCTTTTCTTCGATATTCATGGTCTGCATTTGCTCGTCCGTAGCCAACATGGCTAGGTAACACTCCCTTGCTGCTAATTGGTTTCCCTGTACTTGACCTATCCCATGTTCCGTTGGGAACTTGACTGATAGATGGTAGGTAGATGTGACTGCCTTCCAACTGTTTAGGGTTGGCCTTCCAATTATCGCATTGTAGGACGACGAGCAATCTACTACGAGGAAATTCACATTGGTAGTTAACTGCTGTGGATATGCTCCTACCACCACTGGCAATGTAACGATACCTACAGGCTGTACCTTCATTCCTCCAAATCCTACTAGAGGCGAGTGCACTGGGCGAAGCTGGTCTCGTCCGATCCTCATCTGCTGAAAGGCTGGGTAGTACAGAATGTCTGCCGAACTTCCATTGTCTATCAGCACTCTTCTAGTTGTGTAATCAACAATAAGCAATGTGATGACAATAGCGTCATCATGAGGATGGTGAATTCTTTCAGCTTCCTCGTCCGTGAAGGTAATTGGTTGCTCGTCCGTGAACTTTGCTCCTGACGGTCGTCCTGAGAGTTGGATGCTTTGTACTTCCTTCAAGTATGCTCTCTTCGTCCTGAATGACCGTCCTGTCATACTTCCTCCAATGATAATTTTTATCTCGCCTAGTGGTGGCCGCGATGATTCTTCTACTTTCCCTTTCAACTTCTCATCTTTGTGATCTCGTCCAAGGAAATTTCTCAACTTCCCTTGCCTTATGAGATTTTCAATCTGTTGCTTCAAATCAAAGCACTCGTCCGTGTCGTGTCCGTGGTCTCTGTGAAAGCGACAATACTTATTCCTATTGCACTTGTTGGGATCTCCCTTCATCTTTTTCGGCCACTTCAAGGAAGGCTCGTCCTTGATTTGCATAAGGACTTGTTCAAGCGGCAGATTTAACGGAGTGTATTGCTGGGTGCGTGCTGATGGACCTGTTTTCTTGTCCTGGTCTTTTCTATCGTCCGTCCGTCCCTTCTTTGGACGAGGTCCTTGTTCCGGGTGACGACTGGTCTCCATTTTCTCTATCCTCTTCCTTTTCTTAGCTATAATCGCATCTTCCGCGTTCATGAAATTTTGAGCTGAATGGACGAGCTCTGCCATGGTTTATGGCTCTTGCTCATAGAGTTTATGGATGAACAAATCAGAATTAACACCGTTATGGAAGGCGGCTAACAACAGCTTATCATCTACCTCGTCCACGGTCAGTGCCTCTCTATTAAAGCGTGTGATGAAGGAACGCAGGCTTTCATTCTCTCCTTGCTCTATGGTTAGCAAGCTGGACGAGGAACGTTTATGTCTCTGACCTCCAATGAAATTATTAACGAATAACTTGCTCAACTCCTCGAAAGAACTTACTGAGTTGGGGGGTATCTTACTGAACCAAACTCTCGCAGGCCCTTTGAGGGTAGTTGGAAATGCTCTACACATTATCTCATCCGGAACCCCTTGAAGATGCATGGTAGTTTTGAAGGTAGCGATATGATCAAAGGGATCACGCGCACCATCATACGAATCCAGAGAAGGCATCTTGAACTTTGGTGGTAATGGATGGCCGTTGATAGATGGTGTAAAGGGAGAATCGGTTCTGTGAACCAAATCTTTTACAGGATTAGTCCTCCTCATGTTTTCTCTCATCTCAGCCATAGCCTTCCTCATCTGATCCACCTCTCTTTCCAAATGTGGCACCCTCCGTGAAGCGGTACCCCTTGATTGACTTTCTGGTTCAATATTTCTTTCATCTTCCTGACTTTGTTCTCGCTCCTCTTCACGAGCCTCATGTCGCTGCCTCCTCAGATTAATCTCTCTTCGTAAATCTTGATTCTGGCGAGTTAGTTCTGCCATGGCAGCGATCATGGATTGCATGTGTTGGGCTGATGAAGGCTGCATAGCAGGCACCAATTGACGGTCACGATAAGGGTTACTAAAGGCATCTCTGCTCTGTTGAGGGCCTGGACTGGTGGCCCTTGATCTTGTTCGGACTATTTCAGCCCTTTGTCGGAGAAAGAAATTGCAGAATTCAACTATGAAACTTCAATGTAAAAAATTCTACAATATTACTTCTTCCCCACAGACGGCGCCAACTGATAGTTCCTCGATCTTCAGTGGACTGAAAGCTCCGGACGTCAGTAATCTGGTGAATAAACTCTAAAAAAACAAACAAAAATCAAAAGGGGACCGGTGGTGGGCCGGTCAAGAACCCTCCGATGACAAAGTCAGAAAAGTCTTGAATTTCAAAATGTAGAGAGTGTTTTTTATTTTTCTTTTAAGTCTTAGATACCTTACCTTCACGTAATATGACCCTTATATAGTCTCCATTTGAATTGGTTATTTCTCCAACCATCGTAAAGGTTTAGAGTAAATTCAGAGATAACCTCCATAACCATCGTGGAAATTATTTTATTTGCACCGGTGTATCGTAATGGTTGATCTAGGAGGCATCGTTCCATTGTTCTAATGAATACGATGTGATAGGGTCGTCCCATGGATAGACTAGCTTGGTCCATCCTTAATGAGGGTGGACGGGGCTAACTACAAGTCTAAGGACGAGTAGGCTTTAGTACTCGTCCATCCTTAATAGGGAATGGACGAGTGATCTTCGTCCATTCCTTTATTCCTTATGAACGGCTAAACTTCTCTCTCCCTTTATTACTCACGGACGGCCCCTACGGACAAGCTAAGACTTGGTGCTTCAACTGCACTATCATTTTTATAATTTATTATAAATTCAATTTATGGGAATAAAATTGAGAGATCTAATTTGTAATTTATTATAGAGATTGATCAAGTTTGACTTGAAGTTTTTTTCCCCTATACTAGAAGGTTTTTATCTCAAAAATTTAGCATGTTCGTGTGTGATTTTTTTCTTTGTGCTTTGGTGATTTTTTATTTTACTATTACTAGGAGTAATTTAATTTAATTTACTCTATAATCTAAAGTATACTTTTCAGATTATAGACATGTCATTGCTGTTTCTTGAATTGGTTAGAAGTAGCACAACCAAAATTTTATGAAGGCTTGATCAGCCGTTTGTACTAAAGATTTGATACTGCCAATAACCATGATTGTTAATATAAACAGAAGTAATTAATTGGTATGTAGTGTGCACTAAATTAAATTGCATAGTTAAGTATGAATCCCCAACGTAGTTTTTACTCAAAAAGTGTGGATAGTTTAGCAACTCACTTATTATTATTATTTGTTTTTGCAAGTATTATAGTGTTTCAAATTTATGCTGTCCGCTCCATAATGATTGCCCATTATTATCATGCTATGACGCCAATTGATTTTTCATGTAGACAGGTATTAAAGGTCAGGGATAATTACACATAACCCACCTGGGGTTTGGACGAAAATCACTTTGTCTACTCGTGGTTTGAAAAGTGTCACTTAACTTATATGAGGTATGTTCCGTTTGTTTTCCGTAACCCACTTCTGTTAAAATCAGGGATAAATAGGTATTTTTGGTCAAATTTTATGTCTCTCTCCTCCCAAAACAAAAAATAGCACCAAAATAAAAGAAGAAGAAGAAGAAAAAAAAAAAAAAAAAAAAAAAAAAAGATCAAAAAGTGGTATTTGTCTCTCTCTCTCTTTTCACACAAATTTTGAACATGAAGAACATACCTAACCACTATCCACTACCAAACCCATTAACAAGAAAAAATTCAAAAACAAAATCTAGCAACCCAGACCACGACCACGATCCACCCATCAAAAACAAAACCCATTAAACCACAATCACGATCCACCCAAAGAGCTGCATGGCGGCAAAATCTAGCAACCCAGCTACCACGAAACCCAAACAAAATCTAGCAACACCACCATTGACCCACAATCCACCACAAAACAAACCAAAATCCACTGCCACAAGCCCACTGCCACAAGCCCACTGCCACGGCCAAAATCCACCTCCATCAAACCCACAAATCATTAAACTCGAAACCCACGTTGAACACGACGAAACCCATGGCTTGGGTTGACGAGAGTGAGGAACTGAAGAGAGAGTGAAGGTCGGCGGCGACTGGAGGAATACGTACAAAATCTAGCCACACCACCATTGATCCACAATCCACCACAAAACAAACCAAAATCCACTGCCACAAACCCATTACCACGGCCAAAATCCACCACCATCAAACCCACAAATCATTAAACCCGAAACCCACATTGAACACGGCGAAACCCATGGATTGCGTTGGCGAGAGTGAGGAACTGAAGAGAGAGTGAGGGTCGGCGGCGAGTGGAGGAATACATTTGTGTAGGGGAGTTGGGCCGGTGAGGAGTGGAGGAAGATCGGTGAGCTAGGTCGGCGGAATGGGCTGCGGAGATTGGTGAGCTGGGTTGGCAAAAGGGCTGGATCAGAGCTGGGGAGGCAAGCTGGGTTTATGGTGGATGGGCTTGTGCAGATCGGCGATGGAGGAAAAGAGAGAAACTCAGAGGGAAGATGGAGAAGAAAATGTGAGGAGAGAGACGGCTGGGATGAAATGAAAAAAAAGGAAGAAAAAAATAAGGAAAAAATCATTAAAATAATCAGACTGTGAAAGTGTGAATAAAATTTTCTTGTGTATGTTATTCTTGTTCAAAATTTGTGTGAAAGGAGAGAAACAAATACCACTTTTTGATCTTGTTTCTCTTGTATTTTTGTGCTATATTTTTTGTTTTGAGATGAGAGAGATATAAAATTTGAGCAAAAATACCTGTCTACCCCTGATTTTAACAAAGGTGGGTTACAGAAAACAAACAGAACATACCTCAGGTGGATTAAGTGATACTTTTCAAACCATGGGTAGGCAAAGTGATTTTCACTCAAACTATAAGTGGGTTATGTGTAATTATCCCTAAATGTCAAGTTCCTTATTCGACAAAAAAAAAAAAAAAAAAAAAAAAAAAATTCCAGTTAAGTTAAACTACTCAATTATTTATATTGGCACATACAACCTCTAGGCATTATATCACAGATTTTGAACATGCTATCCAGGTTGGGGTATTTAGGTGTTAAAATTCTGGGTTAGGATCAGTTTATGTTATGTGATGTGATGAATATGAGATTATCACCGGATGAAAATTACATGCGGTGAATATTCCATATAAGCCCAAGCCTATCTGATGCGTGCAGGGCGCGAATCAAAATAGTCACTATAGGGCCCATGCTTTATTGACTTGAGTCAAGCCCATGGCTGTTAACAACTACCTAGATTAAAAAAAAAAAAAAAAAAATTGAAGCCCTATCACCATAATCTATATACATACGAGAAAATTAAACTCCCTAACTATTTTTGACTTTTTTTATTCTTAACTTTCTTAGAGCTTGTCAGGTAGAATTTAGAATTCCCATTGTAGGGACTCAATTTGTAATGAACCCTTAACAATAAAATTTGTAGAGATGTGGGTATAAGGATTTGGCGTCACCGAAGTAAACAACGGTTAATTTGGTGTGTATGACAAATGATAGGTGATATGGAGTTTAACAGAATCCCCTTGACGAAATTCGACTAAGGGTTTTTATTGGGGACGACCATCACCTCGGTTGTATGTTTGCGAAGTGTATTTGTCCTCGGATTATGCCGAGGATCTATTTTTCTTAGAGTTCATCCCTCCCCTTTTTTTGTTGGGAATTCTCTTTGTTATATAGTATCATTCTAATTAACCTTGGCCGTCCATCTGTCAGTTATTCGGTCACTGTGGATAAGAGTTTGTCCCATCATCTGATTTTATAGACTTTATGTTAGTTCTTAGCCGTCTTTGCAGGTTTCTTATTAGTTGGAGTAACCAAGACGACTGGGTTCGTCGGTCACATCACCATTAAAGTGGTCAGAATGTTGGTGAGATATTTTCAACGAATGAGTGATATTTTCCCTTTAGTAGAGTCGGTGTGCCGAGGGCAGGTCGTTCTCGGCGCGGGCCTTGGATGTCCTGGGCTATTTCCCACTGTCCTCGTCTTTTGCATTAACCTCGGCGCGGGCTTTGGGTCGCATGTAGTAGGCCAGCGTGGTTAGTGCAATAGGGCCCCACAATAGCCCCTCAAAATTCTGCTGCACGTCCCCTTGGGCGGGGAGGAGGATTTTGATTACCTAGGCGCGTTTTCTCACCCTGATGGGTTCTATCTTATCGTCAGTGTTTATCGCTACTTCGGCTGTTCTTGCAGCTTTCTTTTTGCGCAAAGTGTCGCCCGGGGATGGTTAGGCTTGGGTTGTTTGTGCTATAGCGCTCAATTTCTCATGGTTTTTGTCCCTGATGGGGCTCGCTTATTTGGTGCCTGAAAGGGAGTTGGCTTTGCCTTAATTTTGAGCTCATGATCCGTACAAGAGCCCTGGTTCCGTTCAGCGTTTGTATTGTCTCATAGTGACTGATTCCCATGTTGGTTTGGGTCCGAGGACCACACGAGACCTTGGTTTTTCTTAATATTTTAGTTTTTATGATAAAATGTTCTCCCTGCTGGCCTAAGGTTTCGGACCATGGAATGTTTAAGTTTCAATTATCGGAAGTATCTGGTTTCCCCATGAGGCTTGGGTCCGAGGACCATGCAATGCCTTAGTTCTGTCCAGTACCTAGTTTTCTCATTTTATCATCTGAAGTATCTGGTTTCCCCTTGAGGCTTGGGTCCGAGGACCATGCAAGGCCTTGGTTCTGTCCAGTACCTAGTTTTCTCGTTTTATCATCTGAAGTATCTGGTTTCCCCTTGAGGCTTGGGTCCGAGGACCATGCAAGGCCTTGGTTCTGTCCAGTATCTAGTTTTCTCTTTTTATCATCTGAAGTATCTGGTTTCCCCTTGAGGCTTGGGTCCGAGGACCATGCAAGGCCTTGGTTCTGTCCAGTACCTAGTTTTCTCGTTTTATCATCTGAAGTATCTGGTTTCCCCTTGAGGCTTGGGTCCGAGGACCATGCAAGGCCTTGGTTCTGTCCAGTACCTAGTTTTCTCGTTTTATCATCTGAAGTATCTGGTTTCCCCTTGAGGCTTGGGTCCGAGGACCATGCAAGGCCTTGGTTCTGTCAAGTACCTAGTTTTCTCGTTTTATCATCTGAAGTATCTGGTTTCCCCTTGAGGCTTGGGTCCGAGGACCATGCAAGGCCTTGGTTCTGTCTAGTACCTAGTTTTCTCGTTTTATCATCTGAAGTATCTGGTTTCCCCTTGAGGCTTGGGTCCGAGGACCATGCAAGGCCTTGGTTCTGTCCAGTACCTAGTTTTCTCATTTTATCATCTGAAGTATCTAGTTTCCCCTTGAGGCTTGGGTCCGAGGACCATGCAAGGCCTTGGTTCTGTCCAGTACCTAGTTTTCTCGTTTTATCATTTGAAGTATCTGGTTTCCCCTTGAGGCTTGGGTCCGAGGACCATGCAAGGCCTTGGTTCTGTCCAGTACCTAGTTTTCTCATTTTATCATCTGAAGTATCTGGTTTCCCCTTGAGGCTTGGGTCCGAGGACCATGCAAGGCCTTGGTTCTGTCCAGTACCTAGTTTTCTCGTTTTATCATCTGAAGTATCTGGTTTCCCCATGAGGCTTGGGTCTGAGGACCATGCAAGGCCTTGGTTCTGTCCAGTACCTAGTTTTCTCGTTTTATCATCTGAAGTATCTGGTTTCCCCTTGAGGCTTGGGTCCGAGGACCATGCAAGGCCTTGGTTCTGTCCAGTACCTAGTTTTCTCGTTTTATCATCTGAAGTATCTGGTTTCCCCTTGAGGCTTGGATCCGAGAACCATGCAAGGCCTTGGTTCTGTCCAGTACCTAGTTTTCTCGTTTTATTCATCTATTTTATCTATTTATCCGTGGCCGTTTAATTCTACATTGCTACAATTTACAATGAGTCTTAAATAATTACATTTTTCAAGCAGAATTATAACAATAAATGCGAGTTGGAGTTGGTGGAGGATAAGACCTTGCCGTGTTTTGCCTCTTCGTTTGATGGGACTCTTCTGATCACGAGGTGTCTCTTGGGTTGTCCGGGTAACGTGTTCTGACGCTTCGGTGCCTTCTCGCTTAATGAGGCGCCTCCTCATTAATGCTGGCCGTGGATCTGTAAGGATCTAACGGCTGTTAGGCCTCTAGGAATTTGGAGCGGATTTATTTGCTCCGGAAATCTCTCCCCGGGAATTATTGTGGATTGGCCCTCATCAATGTCCCACCGTCGATATAAGACGTTTCTAGGGCAACCCTCTCCTTCACACTTTTGACAAACATCCATCTTATATTTCTCCCAGAAATATTACCCAAAAAGACTTTCCCAAACACCGCCGCTTGAGCCCCCTCGAATGAGTTGGCCTCTGGAGAAGGCCATCCTGGAGATGCATAGCCCCCATTATGAGCCAAGGATGACACTCCGACCCTGGACGTCACATCGGGGTTGGAGTAGGGGAAATCCAAAGGTCCTCCTTCTTTTCAACCTAACCAAAGGAGGAAGCCCCCTCTCCGTCAGGAGGAGGGTCCAGGAAGAACGTAACCACCACCTCTTGGGTATGGATCCTTGACCCTCCAAGCCGGCCGCACTGGGGGTGGGAGGGAAACTAGGCGGAACCCAGAAGCGGAGCCCTCCTGTGCCTTTACCTCTCCCACCTCCTACGTGGCCCTTCTTCCCTCTAATCCTTCTTCTCTCTTCTTCTTTTACTCCTCGACCAGCCTTCCTTTCTTTCTTTTTCCTTTTTATCTCTTCTATTTCCATCTCCCAACCAGTCTCCCCCTCTTCATTTCCTCTTCTCTTGCTTCTCTCCTTTCCTATCTTTTGTTCCTCAGTCAGCTTCGTTTTCTGCTATCTGTTCTTCTGCCGGCTTCGTCAAGCGTCTGCCTTTGTAGTTAGCTTTAGAACAAGCCCCCTGGGCATTACTTGTAAAAGATGTAATTTTTCTTCATATATGAATAAAAGAAGTAGACCTATTTTGTATGATCTATTTATTTGTTTCTTTTTTTTTTTTTTTTTTTTTTTTTTTTTTTTGTTTCTGGTGATTATATACCTCTCAACGAATGTTGTTACTACAAACTGTGTTGATCTCGACTGATGATTTTTCATTTACACTAACCGTTGTACCTGTTAGCGCACAACACCCTTCCCACAGACGGCGCCAATTGTAGGGACTTAATTTGTAATAAACCCTTAACAATAAAATTTGTAGAGATGTGGGTATAAGGATTTGGCGTCACCGAAGTAAACAACGGTTAATTTGGTGTGTATGACAAATGATAGGTGATATGGAGTTTAACAGAATCCCCTTGACAAAATTCGACTAAGGGTTTTTATTGGGGACGACCATCACCTCGGTTGTATGTTTGCGAAGTGTATTTGTTCTCGGATTATGCCGAGAATCTATTTTTCTTAGAGTTCATCTCTCCCCTTTTTTTGTTGGGAATTCTCTTTGTTATATAGTATCATTCTAATTAACCTTGGCCGTCCATCTGTCAATTATTCGGTCACTGTGGATAAGAGTTTGTCCCATCATCTGATTTTATAGACTTTATGTTAGTTCTTAGCCGTCTTTGCAGGTTTCTTACTAGTTGGAGTAACCAAGACGAATGGGTTCGTCGGTCACATCACCATTAAAGTGGTCAGAATGTTGGTGAGATATTTTCAACGAATGAGTGATAATTTCCCTTTAGTAGAGTCGGTGTGCCGAGGGCAGGTCGTCCTCGGCGCGGGCCTTGGATGTCCTGGGCTATTTCCCACTGTCCTCGTCTTTTGCATTAACCTCGGCGCGGGCTTTGGGCCGCATGTAGTGGGCCAGCGTGGTTAGTGCAATAGGGCCCCACACCCATATTTTTCCACATCAGCAAATATTTTATAAAAATAAATGGTACTCTTTATCCTCAAAAAACAAAACCCAATTCTCTTCTAAAACAACTTTCTTTATTTTTTTATTTTGCTATTTTTGCTTTTATATGTGCCTGAGATTTTCTTTCTATCTTATTAATTTGTATTATTAATACATGATACATTTTCATTAATACACAATACATCATTAACACGTGACAAATTATGTCATTGATACATGATACATTTTTGTTAATATACAATATAAATTGCCATTGTTAATACATGATACAAATTATCATTGTCAATACACGACGAATCATTTATAAAATATATATATATATATATATATTTTATTGCTATCACCATAATCTATATATATATATATATATACACACACACACGATAAAATCGAAATCTCTAACTATATTTGACTTTTTTATTTTAAACTTTCTTAGAGCTTGTCAAGTAGGATTTGGAACTCTCATATTTTTCCACATCAGCAAATATTTTATAAAAAAAATGGCTCTCTTACTCCTCAAAAAACAGAACCCAATTCTCTTCTAAAACAACTTTATTTTTTATTTTGCAATTTTTGCTTTAATATGTGCCTGAGATTTTCTTTCTATTTTATTAATTTGTATCATTAATACATGATACAAATTATATCATTGATACATGATACATTTTCGTTAATACGCGATACATCATTAACACATGTGACAAATATATCATTGATACATGATACTTCTTCGTTAATATACAATACAAATTGTCATCGTTAATACATAATACAAATTATTATCGTCAATACACGACGAATTGTTAATATATGATACAAATTGTTATCGATAATACACGACGAATCATTTATACATGATACAAATTATTATCGTTGATACATGATAATACACGATAAATCATTAAAAAAAGTATCGTTGATACATGATACAAACTATCATTGCCCATACATGATGAATCATTAATACACGACACAAATTATCATTGTCAATACACGATAAATCATTAATACACGACATAAATTGTCATCATTAATACACGATAAATCATTAAAAAAAGTATCGTTGATACATGATACAAACTATCATTGTCCATACACGATGAATCATTAAAAAAATATTGTCAATACACGATACAAACTATCATTATCAATACACAATGAATCATTAAAAAAGTATCGTTATACACGATACAAACTATTGTCATTCATACACGATGAATCATTAAAAAAGTATCATTGATACACGATACAAATTAGGCGAAAAGCACATTTTAGTCTCTACATTTTCAAGCAATTCTCATTTTAGTTCATACATTTTATTTTTACCGCTTTTAGTCCTTATTCTAAAAAACACTTTCCGTTTTAGTCCCTGCCGTTACTCATTTAACAGAATTATCCTACGTGGCAAACGGTCCAACAGTAAATGCTGACGTATTTATTAAAATAATATTTAAAAAATTATTTACATTTTTTAAAAATGCTACATCAGCAATTTAATTTTTTTTAAAAGCCACGTAGATAAAAATAATATAAAAATTTCTAACCTAATTATTTTTTTAAAAAAGAAAAGAAATTAGTTAAATTAATTCTTTTTCTTTTTCTTTTTTTGGAAGAACATGAAGAACTTAGTTGAATTCGCAGTTGAGCCGGATCGCTCATCAAACTCAAAACAACAAAAATTCACAAAATCAAAAGAACCCCATTTGTAATTCAGTTTCATTTATGAATCCACACCCAATATCCACAAAATTTTCAAAACCCACCTAAACAATTTATATAGATTCAATAGCTGAAATGCAGAAACTTTTTACAACCCAAATCTATAAATCTCAAAATAATTAAATAAAAAAAAACCAACAAAACGTAAAAGCTGTTATATCAAACCCAGATCCTAAAATCCCAAAAATCTCAGAACCCAGATATGCAAATCCAAAACCCACAATTCCTAACACCCAGATCCACAAAAATTCCAAAACCCAATAAAGATTGGAAGCCAACAGTAAAAATAGAGCATTAACAAAAACAACAAAAGAATATATTACCTTTATACCTTACTTCATGTCAAAGTATTATGTAGAGAATCAAACACATATAAAGAGCTTTTTAGAAGGAAGAGAAAGAAAAAAGAAAAAAAAAAAAAAAAAAAATACATACCGCAGCTACTTGAACTTATACAGCCAACGTTGGATCTCCAAACCCAAGCGAAGGACCTGAGCCCCTCGACTTGGTCGAACCCAGAGTCAAAAGACCAGAAATATTGGACTTAATCAATACCCAAATATAAATCAAAATATGAAATTAAAAAATAATAATAATGAAAAAACGCGTGCATTGACACTTTGCCCTCCAAAGTGTTGATATTTGCAAATTAGTTAAATTAAATTTTTTTTTTCTTTTTTTGGAAGAACATGAAGAACTGCGGTTGAACTCAGTTGAATTCGCAGTTCTTCATGTTCTTCCAAAAAAAAAAGAAAAAAATTAATTTAACTAATTTTTTTTTCTTTTTTTTTAAAAAATAATTAGGTTAGAAATTTTTATATTATTTTTATCTGACGTGGCTTTTTTTAAAAATTAAATTGCTAATGTGGCATTTTTAAAAATGTAAATAATTTTTTTAATATTATTTTAATGAACACGTCAGCATTTACTGTTGGACCTTTTGCCATATAGGATGATTCTATTAAATGAGCAACGGCAGGAATTAAAACGGGAAGCGTTTTTCAAAATAAGGACTAAAAGCGGTAAAAATAAAATGTAGGGATTAAAATGGGAATTGCCTGAAAATGTAAGGACTAAAAGGTGCTTTTCACCGACAAACTATCGTCATTCATACAAACTATCTCCATCCATATAAGATGAATAAAAAGAAATGTGTGAGAAACCCAAGAAACGGCTCCAACATGTCCAAATAATCACAAACTAATATGTGTCATGATGAGACTGAAAACATCCATCATACTAAATGCGATGAGTACAGAAGTGAAAGCGATGTTACCTTTCATATTCCAACCACATCCGTAAGTCAAAGCAACATTACCTTTCATATTCCAACTGCGTCTGTAAATACGATGGTAGGAATAGAGGGGCAACTGAAGAGGAGAAAGTCACCTTCGTACATCATATAGCAAAAGAAGAGAAAAACAGCATCGTCCATGTGATGAACGACTACAACATACACTAAATGAGTTTCTCATAAATAACATGAGTAACGGTTAACGCGCCAAATAGGCAAAAGCGTAACCAACAAACCAACGGGCAAAAGACCATTGAAGTCTATAATATCTCCACATTCATTATTGATGAGTGTTAAGATCGTCCATCTCTCAACGGTTAAGTTAAATGTTATTCAATACAAGGCGTAACATATGGACATCAATGACAGATGAAGCCATACAAGACATTTAACGCCCAAGATAGTTAAGGAGTAACATGCAGGGACATTTTTGAATTAAAAAATGAGGAATCCAAACAGGAGAAACTCCTTAAATAATAGTTAGATAATAAGTTCCATATGTTGTCCACAGAACCTGCAAAGAACCACAAACCCAATGTCAATTATTTCGTAATGGGAAATTTCAACATTTTATCTTGTTAATTTTGTCTTATTTTCTTTATGACTAAGTTTTTGTAATTCACCGATTTGTTAATGTCACATAGAAACTTGACTAGAATAGATTAATTGAACCAACATGTATACACGTCCCACTGAAATTTTCGATTATTTTGTTTTCTCTGTCATTTCAATAATGGGTCTTGAAATTTTAATTTTTTGTTTTCTCAATTCTCCTCATAATGTTTGAAGAAATGCTTGAACAAAACTTTCCGTCATTTGTTATCAGGAACTTTGGGAATGATGTACCTAAAATATGAATCTTATAATAAGGAATTGATTTTGTTGTGATTAATGGATAAATGTGGAAGACAAAGCTTGCATAACTACATATTTTAATATTATTATCCTTTGTTTGGCATTAGCCTTAATATGATTTTATGACAATGCTCGAATGTGATAGCAAGAAAGATATAAAAATCATCCGTCTGTTTCACTTTACGGCACATTGTTGTGCGTGGATTCATGATATTATGTTCACTTGGCCTGTTCAAGATATGCGTGCACTGGTGAAATACTGCTTGCAAGATGATCCATATTTATGTTTTTGTCTTGAAAAGAACTTAGTTTGATTCGCAAAATGATAATTGAAAACCCACCTAACCTTGGAAAATTGGAAAACGTGGGGCCTAAGATGTTTGAAACCTTGGAAAACTATTTGGAAGAATACCATCTGAAATAGGCCTAATGAGAGCTCTACGAATAGTTTACTTATTTGAAAACAATATTAATGGATCCATTCCCTATGAAATGGGAATATTGAGCTCGCTCAATGAGCTAGCATTGTTTAAGAACAATTTAACGGGTTCAGTACCTGCTTCAATAGGAAGTTAGGGAAATTTACCCACTCTTTTACTTAATAACAATGGACTTTCTGGAACAATCCCCCAAGAGATAGGAATGCTAAAATCTCTATGCGAGCTTGATTTGTCAATAAACAATCTAACAGGCTCAATCCCTACATCTATAGGAAACTTGGCAAACTTAACTGTTCTATCCCTTTTTAGCAACAACTTTTATGGATCCATATTCCTTCCGCTATAGGAAACTTGACCATTCTCACCGAGTTGCGCCTTATGGAAAATCAATTATCTGGACCCATCCCACGAGAATTTGGAAACCTCAAATTTCTCACCCATCTAGGATTGTTCGTGAATAAACTGAATGGCTCCATTCCTGTAGAAATGAATAATCTTACATATTTGAAGAACTTGGTGTTTAGTAACAACATGTTGTCTGGTTCTCTTCCACAACATATATGCATTGGTGGATCACTTGAATTGTTCACAACACATGACAATTATTTGACAGGCCCCATCCCTATAAGCTTAAGAAACTGCTCCAGCTTGTATAGATTAAGGCTTGAAATAAACCAACTAACAGGAAATATATCAGAACAGTTTGGGGAATATCCTAATTTGAACTACATTGACTTGAGTTATAACAATTTCTATGGAGAACTTTCTCCGAAGTGGGGTCAGTGCCAAAATTTACAAAGTCTGAAAATCTCCAACAATAGAATTTCAGGTGTAATACTTCCTCAGCTTGGGGGAATGATTCAGCTACATCTACTTGATCTCTCCTCTAATCATATAGTTGGAGAGATTCCAAGGGAGTTGGAGAGGCCAACATCATCGTTCAACCTTACACTAGCTGATAATGAACTTCTAGGTAGAGTACCACCAGAAATTGGAAATTTGTCCAATTTAAGAATTCTTAATCTGGTGGCAAACAATCTAACTGGATCGATTCCTAGGCAGTTAGAGGCATGCTCCAAGTTACAGTACTTAAATTTGAGTAAAAATAGATTTAGAGAGAGTATTCCCTATGAAATTGGCGACATACACTCTCTTCAAAATCTTGATCTCAGTTGGAACTTACTTATGGGAGAGATACCACCACAGCTTGGAAAGTTGGAAAACTTGGAAACATTGAGTCTTTCCCATAATGAGCTCTTTGGTTTCATCCCATTGACTTTTGCTAATATGTTAAATTTGACATATATTGATATATCCTACAATCAGTTGGAGGGCCCTCTCCCTAACAGCAAACCATTCCTTGAGGCTCCAATTGATGGATTCATTAATAATAAAGACCTGTGTGGAAACACAACAGGTTTGAATGCTTGCCCCGCAACAGTCAGCAGCAGTCCTAATGGCAAAGAGAGTAGAAAAGTTATAATTTTGATTTTAGTCCCTTCTTTTGGTGCCCTGTTTCTTGTTTTTAGTGTAATTGGGTTTCTTTATGTTCTTCTCAACTGCTGAAGGGTGAGGAACAATCAGAACAGTCCAACAGAAGCACAGAATAATAATATGTTCACAATTTGGAGCTATGATGGGAAAATGGTGTATGAAAACATCATTGATGCAACAGAAGAATTTGACCCCAAATATTGCATTGGAGTAGGAGGGTACGAAGTGTTTATAAAGCTGAGCTGCCAACAGGTCAGGTAATTGCAGTGAAGAAACTTCACCCATTAAAGGATGAAGGAATCACCAATCTAGATAGTTTTGAGAATGAGATTCTTGCATTGACAGAAATTCGAAATTGCAACATTGTAAGGCTTTATGGGTTTTGTTCACATTCGCAACACTCATTTTTGGTTTATGAGTTCATGAAAGGGGGAAGCTTGGGAAAGAAACTTAGCAACAAGGAAGAGGCAACAGAATTTGGATGGATTACGAGGATAAATATTTTTAAAGGTGTGGCCGAAGGTTTATCCTATATGCACCACGATTGCTCACCTCCAATAGTTCATCAAGACATCATGCAAGAACATCTTATTGGACTCAGAACACAATGCTCACATCTCAGATTTTGGCATAGCTAAAGTCTTGAAGCCTAACTCATCCAATTGGTCTTTATTTGCCAGCATGTTTGGATATGCTGCTCCAGGTAGTTATTTTCTATTGGCATGGTTGATCTCTGAGTAGCCCATGTACATTTCATTTGTTTAACTAATCATTGTTTTTGGAGGTATAGTGAGCTTATCATCTCATTAATGTAAAAGAACCTGTGAATTTATAATGAGTTCAAAGATAAAGCCATGTACATGATTGAAATTAGACATGTACATGATTGAGATAAAAGATCAATGAACTTTATAAAAAGTTCAGAGATAAAGCCATAGGTATTGAAATAATCTCAGATCCTTTAAAAAAAAAAAAAAAGTAAAGCTGCATTACAATTGTTTTGGCAAAAAGAAGACCATGGTTGGGTTTAAATGTAGGTGCTTTGTTCCCTAGATTTGCATGGTGCAGGAATATAGGTACCACCATTTTAGTCCAAAAGATGAGGAAAACTGTTGCTGAGATAAGTTTTTTATTTTCAACTTATCTACCATCATAGTAAATGAATAAGTTAAAGGGATGCAATCCAACAATAAGATATATAGCAACTAGATGTTACCTTCTAACCATGCTCGAAATGGATGAGCTGATTTCTTTGGTTTTGCAAAACTTGCATATACGATGGAAGTGAATGAGAAATGCAATGTTTATAACTTTGGAGTGGTGACATTGGAAGTGATCATGGGAAAACATCCAGGAGATCTTATCTCACTTCTCTCATCATCATCATCATCTGCCCATGGTATACTATTGAAGGATGTGTTGGATCAACGACTTGAACCTCCTAGAAATCAAGTTGCAAGGATAGTGGTGTCTGCTGCAAAGCTTGCATTTGCATGCCTGAAAACTAATCCTCAATCTCATCCGACCATGCAGCAAGTTTCCCGGGAGCTATCTATTGAAAGATCACCTCTGTCAAAGATGTTTGGCGAGATTACCTTGGGACAATTGTTGGTGTGATCATGCTCAAGTGTATTTCACACTTTTTTTTTTTTTTATTGTACTGCATTAGGATGAGTTATGCAAATTAGAATATTGTTTGTTTGGATCAAATTTATAATATAATAAAAAAAAATAAAAAAAAACCTCTCAATATATATTGAGATGATTAGTCTGGAATAGAATTGAATTAAATAACAAAACGAATTTGAGGCGATAATTAAATAAAAATTAACAAAGAGATTCATTATTCTTTGGTCGGGAGATAGTCTTTTTTGTGTCATAATAATTAATATCTAACCATGTTTTAAGTCGAGGAAGCAATATCTATTTCTTTAGGTTTACATCTTTGAGCATTTTTAAGGGTTCAAAAAGTTTTAACATTTGTGATAAAGGATTAAGAATACGTCTTCTTTATTAATATTCATCAAATGTGAATATTTTCCACTTTAATTACTCATATTTTGAAATATAAACTATTAAAATTTATAAATTACTTATATAGCAATTTTTAATTTTTACAAAAGAAAGTGTTAACAGTGAAGCGTATGCAATCAAACAAAATTAAACAAGTAAATTTAATTCATCTCTATCTCTCAATACCTCAATATAATAGTTACACATATTACAATTATCAAAACCTAATATAAAATAAAATAATAGAACATGAAGAGATTTAGCTGTAAAAGTAAAACATAAATGGTTACAAAACATATACACACAGGGAACACAACTTGGTTAACAAAAACACTTTACACATAAAAATAAAATAATAGAAAAATTAAGATCATCAAAACATTTAAGTGCATTAGGATGAGTTATGCAAATTAGAATATTGTTCGTTTGGATCAAATTATAATATAATAAAAAAAATTTTAAAAAACCTCCCGGTATATGTTGAGATGATTAGTCTGGAATAGAATTGAATTGAATAACAAAACAAATTTGAGGCGATAATTAAATAAAAATTAACAAAGAGATTCATTATTCTTTGGTTGGGAGATAGTCTTCTTTGTGTCATAATAATTGTTGTACTTGTATTAGTGGTGGAGCCAATAAATTTTTCTAGGGGGCCAAACTAACTATAACAAAATTCCTATATATATATATATATATATTCATGTCCTAAACTCTAACCATGTTTTAAGGTGAAGGAAGCAATACCTATTTCTTTAGTTACACATATTACAATTATCAAAACCTAATATAAAATAAAATGAAGAGATTTAGCTGTAAAAGTAAAACATAAATGGTTACAAAACATATACACAAGTAACACAACTTGGTTAACAAAAACACTTTACACATAAAATAAAATAATAGAAAAATTAATATCATCAAAACATGGGGAAAATGGGTTTTTGCCCTTATTTTTTTAAATATCTAGAACAATATCCTTGTTTTGAAACTATTTAGCAGAATACTCATGTTTTTTAAACTCAATTTTAACAAAATCGAGTTCTGTATAAAACTTGATATTCTCAAAATAAAGTTAATTATATGTAAATTTTTAAGTGAAACTCGACATTAGCAATGTCGAGTTTCACTTAAATTTTAAAAAAAAAAAAAATTTAAATAGCAAAATATGCATAGAAATCGACATTACTAATGTCGAGTTCCACCTATAACTTGATTTTTTTAAAATCGAGTTTCAAAAAAGAAATACGGTGCTTAATAGTTTCAACATAGAAACATTATATTAAATATTTTAAAAAATAAGGACAAAAGCCGATTTTCCCGTCAAAACATTTAAGTGCAAGCAAGCTGTAAAGCATAAACCAAACAGTTATCAAAGTCTTTTGTGGAATTTCCCACTTTCACATATGCACACATGGTTTTATTTACAAACAAAACCAGAGAGCTGATTCCAGAGAGAGAGAGAGAGAGAGAGAGAGAGAGAGAGAGAGAGAGAGCTCAGCAAGAAAAAAAAAAAAGAAAAAAAAAAACTATCATTATTGATTTGGACGGAAGTGGGAGGTGGTATTAAGTATTTCGGATGCATGCATCCTCACACTCACATGAGGGTGGGCCCTATAAGTATGGGACCCACCCTCATGTGAGTGGGAGGAAGCTTGCATCTGAAACACCTTGTATTTTTTTCCGAAGGTGGGCTGGAACTCAAAATGGTGACCATCGTGTAAGGATTTTCCATTTATTAGGAATACTTCTGATTTATATGGAAGAGGGGTCCTTGAAACAAATGTGTTTTTTTTTTTTTCCTAAATGTCTGATTTAGGAATTTATTAAAAATTTGTTTTGTGATTTGTGTTTGGATAGATATGGGCAAGATGTTTGTTTGTATTTTTTTTTTTTTTAAAGTTTTTTTCTAAATCAATTTGAAACTTGATCCCAAATGAATTTTAAGGGACAACTAAAAAATTTTGAGAGAAAACTAATTAACTAGGCGAGTAGTATATATTTTACATTCACAAAATCTCCAAGGGGGTATGTATAACTTAGCGTTTACTACGTATAAGTTTATGATGGGTAATGCTACAGTCACAAACTATTTTACAACATTTTTACAAACTGTTGATATGACTAACTTATTATTGGTTTTCATATAGAATCACCATTAATATCACTTTTTCATTTACTAATAAAGCAATAATTATTCACCACATCAGCAGTTTGTAAAATTTTTTGCAAAAAAAGTTTGTATCTCTAGTATTATTCTTTCTGATTTGAACAAAGTTTAATTACAAAATTTGTTGTAACCTTAGGCTATAATTTAGTGTTTACTACGTATAATTTTTTGTTGAGTAACACTACAATCACAAACTATTTTATAATATTTTTACAAACTGTTAATGTAGTTAACTTATTATTGGTTTTTATATAGGCTTACCATTAACATCAATTTTTTTTTTCAATAATTAATCACCACATCAGCAGTTTGTAAATTTTTTTTAAAAAAAAATTTGTATCTCTAGCATTACTCTTTCTTATTTGGACAAAGTTTAACTACAAAATTAATGGTTATAAAGTAGTCATGGTAGGGTTGTTACAAAGTAGCTACAAAATTAGTTGTTACAAAATTAGTTTGTATCTCAAACTCATTAGTTGTTACAAAAATGGTTGTTACAAAATTAGTACCCTTCACGATACTAAAGGTCAAGCTCATGGTCCATGGCTACTTAAGGTCAAGCTTTAATTTAATTTCCCCTAGGGCTGTAAACGAGCCAAGCTCAAGCGAGTAGTGCCTGCTTGAGCTTGGCTCGTTAGTAAAACTAAAATGCTCAAGCTTGGCTCGAGCTCGAGACAAGCCTAAATATAATGTTTGAACTCGAGCTCATGGAAAAATCCAAAAGCTTGAGTTCAGCTTGGCTTGACTTGATAAATTAATCAAGCCAAGCTCAAGGTTAACATCAAGTTCAAGCTCAAGTCAAGCTTTTTTGCTTGGAATCTAACAAAATTGCATTATCAAGTGCTCAAATCTCCAACAATCAAGTAAACAAAAGTAAGAAAATAATATACTCATTTCTTCATGCTTCTAATTCCACCTATGATTAGCAATTGCTTAAATTAAAGCTTTACATAATTAAATCTATCCATTCATACTTCCTTGTCTCTAGCTATAATATTTGTTCTGTAAAGTTGTGATTTACAACTGTGTTTTTGTTGGCTTTTATTCCGTGCCAAATTTGATTGTAATTATGTTCAATCGTTTAAAACCCTGTATTTGTTATAGGACTTGTTGTAAGGGTTGTGTGATAGAGAGTGTGTTTGAAGACTCAAGCATTTGAAGAACTGAAGGATTCTCGCGGGTATCTCGCGACCAAGCATCCCGCGAAGTAAACCATGTGCCAGACACATGCTGGAATGCGAAGAGTCAGGCCAGGTGGAGACAACTGTGTCTCGCGAGTGTCTCGCGGGTAAGGCCTTCCCGCGAGACACCCGCGAGACTAGCTGTTCTGCCAACCTGTACTTTTTGAGTCACACCTTTTGCACCTCTCCTATATATACCATCTTTACCCACAATTGTTGAGAAATGCTTTAGAGAGAAAACCCTAGCCAAACACATTGGTAATTAGAGATTGTCTTCCCCACCTTTCTCTATACATTTGCTTGTGGTATTTCCTCAACCCTTCCCTCTCCATTATCCATATCTTTGAGAGGTTGATAGCCCAAACACTTACCACACCTTGTGAGTGCTGTGTGACGTTTTGGTGCTGCATTGGAAAAAGCCTTGAATGGCAGATGCAACATGGAGCTTGTTGCGGGATCCGGATAACTAGGACAAGACACGGTTCCGAGAAGCCTTGTTGGAGTAGGAGCTTGGAGGGCTTAGGTACAGCGGGTAGACTAGGCTTGGAGGGTCTTTTGCTAACCCATGTATCCCAACTGATTGTCTAGTGGATCGATTTCCGCTTGGAGGGCGGCGGAGAGGTTTTTCGCCGAGTTCTTCTGTTTCCTCTTCGAGAACACGTCTTGGTGTTTTCTGTGTTTGCATCCTTCTTCCCTACTCTTGTTTAATTCCATTATACTGCTGTGTTGCTTAGTTTATGGATTAGAGTAGCTTACTTGTTCATCCACTCGCTTTTACACTATTCCGCACTTTGTATTAAAGTTGTGTAAAATCTATCGAGCCGTAATTTTTTATTTGGGGGTCTAAACAGCTCTTGTGTTTTCAACACATTTTCGAGCTTTCATGTTCAAAATACAATTCACAAATATAATCTTCATACTTCCTTCACAAATATACTTGTCATCTGTGCAGCTATATATAATCTTCAAACAAAAAAAGAAAGACCCTCTTGACATGACATTTCAAAAGTATCCATATCACCATATGCTAAGTTATCATATGCACCATGCCATTAACAAGAATATTTAATTTTTTTAAACAAAAGACCATCTATCATTCACAAATATAGGTCTTTCACTTTCTACACCAGATCAGAATATATTCCACTGCAAGGTCTTTAATATGCACCAGATCAGAAAACCAACAACCTGCATACAAAACAACTGTTAGAGCATTTTAATATTAAATAATTAAAATAAATAAATGTTATAACATAAATGAAAAGATATGGGAGTGAATATGGAAGATGAGGAGTTAGTGAAAATGTTTAATCCCATATTGAAAAGGAGAGAGACTTTTTTATTCTTTTTAATTGTGGTGATTAATGGGCTAAAATGTATTGACTCAGATATTGGGCTAGATACGTGCGCAAGGGGGAGGTGAAGAGTGGAGGTATCAAAATTGGAAATGAATCGGCCTCTTGGATCCCCCTACTCGACAGCCCATTTACCATATCCGTTGGTGAGTAAATGGCCTGAATTAATACTCCATTTTTACTATGGATGGATCCCCCTACTCGACAGCCCATTTACCATTACTATGGAAAATAAAGAGCCATTAACCCACTTAATGGACTATTCGTAACACTCACTAAATCAGAATAATGGACCTAATTAATCTGAATAAATTGGGTAGTAATTTCATGAGGCCCATTGAGCCTATAAATAGACTCATTCAGACTCAATCCAAGTTACTACAATACTCACACAAAAAATACACTAAAAGATAGAGAGATTCTTGGCAAGGAAGGGTGTTTTTTCTGGTGGAGCTTTGGGCTTGAACACTTTGTGCAAAGGTTGTTCTACCCATACGACACTTGTTGGGCTGTTGTATCCTGGGGGAGACAAGTCAGAGAAGGTCTGCACCGGTTACAAAGTTTAGCCAACCAAGGGCTTGAATCTCCTTAAAGAGAGCGAGTGCCGCGCCTCAGTCCAAATAGTGTTGTGTAATTTCTCTCCTTAAAGTAATAAAATTCAGTAGTATTATTCAGTTTCTCTTTGTATTATTTCCATTATCTTTGTATTTGCACCAACAACAACCAAAAATAATAAAAGGACATTAGAATTTATAGGGGAGAATGATAATTATAGTCAATATTCAGTAAATTAAGAGAAATCAACTTTACATTATTATAGTTGTATTATCAATATGCACCATATCAATATAACATGCCCTTTGCAAATATAAGAAAATCATAGATATAAAAGACCATTATCAAATAACAAAGCACATACGTTATACTGCAAACACAAAAAACTAACATCCACAACAAAAAATCCTTCAACTCATTATCCTTCCAACTGCATGTAAAAGCAAATATAAGCTTTCAAGAACATTATAATAAAAAACTATAAAAAAACATTTAATGAAAAAAAAAAAAGACACACACATACTAAACAATACACTTAACATAGCATCATTTTGGAAAAGGTATGGCTATCTCCATGATGCTAGTAGACCCCAGTTCAACCTAAAAAAAAAAAATTAGAAGCTTTAGATTCCAAGTCTTTGTCACAATAGACAAAAATTAAAATAAATTTAAGCTGTTTTTCATAAAAGAATTAATAAATGTGATGAACACTTACTTTTGATTGTTTCTTAGTTTTGTAAAGAGGTCGAACCCAATCACCGCCACAAAGTAAAGCTTGTACAATTTTTGTTGATAAAAAAGCTCAATACACATCAATTAATCTACCTCCTGTAAAGAATGCAGATTTTGAAGCTGCTGTGGTGATGGGAATGAAAAGTATGTCAAATGCCATTTTTGAGAGAATACGAAATTTTAGGTTGTTAGCCTTCCACCACTCCAAAGCATCAAAGTCTGAGTCTGAATCATTCGAGCATAAAAAGACACCTTCTTCCAAGTACACATCCAAATCTGATTTTGCTGGTTGTATGTTATCAGCATTTCTAACAAACTAATCAAACTCCATTTTACCTTTAGTTTTAAACTTTGAATTATTGCCACCAACACTACTACTACCTTCAATGGATTTAGATGCACTTTGTCCAGCATTGCTTGAAGTATAGTCCACAACATATTCACTATAAAGTTGATATAAGGCATCATGAACACGATCAATGTTTCTAGCTACTTCAAACCCTTGATAGATCTTTGGAAAGGAAAAGTTTATCAAAGTCATTTTGAACCGAGGATCTAACATAGCAGCTATGACCATTACAAAGTTGCATTCACGCCAACATTTGTCAAACTTTAACTTCATCTTACATGCCATAGCACAAATGTAATCATTTTCATCAAGTGACTTCTCATTTAAAACTTCTTTTATCTTCCAAACCTCAAGAAGGAATATATTTGCAATTGGATATTCACTTCCTGATATGACATTTGTGACTTCTTCAAAAACTGATAAAAAATTGCATGCATGTTCTGTCTTATCCCAATCCTTGTTACTAGGCAGCCAATTATACCCTGCATCTCTATCTTTGTACCTAGGGAACACATCTTTAAACTCCAAGGCAACAACCAACATTGCATATGTTGCATTCCAACGTGTGGGACAATCTAAGATCAACTTCTTTGACGGTAATTGCAATTGCTTTGCAATCTTACCAAACTTTATAAGACGAGCTTCTGATGCAATTAGATACTTCACACTTTCACGGACATTTTCAATCACCGTTTCAATCTCACTCAACCCATCTTGTACCAACAAATTAATGACATGTGCACAACAACGTACATGAAAGATCTTGCCACCCAACATGAGCTTCCTTTTGATAGTATCTTTCAAAATTCTTACAACTGCATCTTTGTTATTAGCATTGTCCAAGGTTATTGTACACACCTTGTTTTCAAGCCCCCAATCAAGCAGAGATTTAAAAATAGCATCAAAAATTACAACTCCAGAATATGGAGGTGCTACATCACAAAAATTTATAATTCGCTTTTGTGATTTCCAACTAGAGTCAACAAAATGACAGGTGAGACACATATACCCAAGTTTTTGTCCAGATTTCCAAAAATCTGTAGTAAGGCTAACTCTATTGACACTACCAAGCATAGTCTTCAATTTTTTCTTCTCCCACTCAAAAGTAGAAATGCAATCATTCCTTGTAGTATTGCTTGAAATTTTCTGGTAATATGAAGTAGCAGTTTTCATAAAAACATTAAAAACCTCATGCTCCACCATATTAAAAGGGTATTCATGCACAAGGATCATATGTGAAGCCTTTTCCCTGACCTTGGCACGGTCATGCTTAAAGTTTGCTATTGCCACCTCACTTTCCACCCCACCTTCATTTACAGCTAATAGTTTTTGCTTCTTATCAGCTAGTTTACGACTTAAACAACCTTTTAAGTGCCTATGGTATTGTGTTATTGCACCATTATTACTATAGGCAAGTCTTTTAAGGTAGTGAATACATTGAACCTTTTTTGTTCCATCAAGAAGAATAATTTCATTAAAGTCATTC
This sequence comes from Quercus gilva, assembly GCA_023621385.1. NCBI lineage: Eukaryota > Viridiplantae > Streptophyta > Magnoliopsida > Fagales > Fagaceae > Quercus > Quercus gilva. The sequence goes on along the minus strand of CM042480.1, from coordinate 47,441,858 downwards.
CAAATCAGAGAAGTCCTTTTCCTTTTCTTTTGTTCAAATGGATTTTCTTCAAGTTTGACATCCTTATTTTTTATAGATTCTTCATTCTCATCAATATTAATTACTGCATCTAGATTTTTAGTAGCAGGAGCATCCATTTGTTGACTCTTCACTTCACAAATCTAAATAAATTAACATTCCAAAACATACATGAATAAACAAGAAATCAAATTTGATATCCAAAAACACATAGCACATAACACAAAACAAAGCTAAGTACAAAGAAACTATAACATTTTTAATAGCTAACCGCAGAGAACTCTACACCTCAGGAAAAGAAAAGCACAGACCCATTCCAAACTACATACTAGACTCCACAACCACAATCCACTAATTGTAAAGTTAAGTTATTATCAAACGAATTCAACCAACAAGATTTTTCTAAGTTATATAGAAATTTCATAAACAACCATAACTTGGAAATCAAAACGATTTTGCAATATCAAACAAACTACAATGCAAACAACTATAAAAATATATAGAAAATTTTTTAACATGAAAATTTACCTATGGTGAGAGAAGGCTATGAACGTCTTGGAGGATGGAGGTAGAGAGCGAAGATGGTAGTGATGCCAAATACTACACCGAATGTTGTCAGAGCTCTTTGCACACCCACTAGAACCCTTAAATTACATGATGATTCAGTAAACACCGGACTCTAAATCCTCTTTGCTAGCATCTAACTCTTCCAAATTTAGGACTTTTTCATTTGTTGCAAAGAGATATAGGGCAAATTTGGTGGAATTTCTTGGCCTCACGAGAGAGAGAGAGAGCTGAATAATTATTTGTGAAAATTTGGGGAAAAGAAAGAAACTGATGATAAAAGAGAGAAAGATTGAAGCTTCTCAAAGAAGCTTCGGTCTTTCCAAGATAGCCTAAGAGTTTTAGGCTGTAGACTGCATAGGATTGATATGGACTCATTGAGTGACAGCTGAAAATTTTAGTTTGAATAAAACTGAATTGGGTTTTTTTTTGTTCAATGATAGAATTAAATTGTGAAGTTTCGATAGAGAGAACTGAGAAGAAACTAAATTATATTAAGATATAGAGTATTCAGATGGAAAGGAGTAACTAAATGACTAAACTAACACACGAAAATAATATGAAAAGACAACATAGGGATAAGATAGTGAAGTCCAACTGTATATGAAGTATTGAAGTACTACTGTATTAGAGTCTTTAGAGAACTCTAGAAGGTAGAAGTGGAGTGAAGTACAGCTGTATGCATGAAGTACTACTGTACTAGCTAGAGAACTCTAGAAGTTAGAAGTGGAAATTGAAAAAAGCGTGAATTACAAAGTGAAGTCTTCGGTCTTCTTTTCTTCTTTTTTTTTCTTTTTTTTTTTTTGCTAAAAATGTTTTTTTTTTTTTTTAAAGGGAAAGAAAAAAAAAAACTTAAAGTAATAGGTACTAAAAAGTTATCTCATGTGGGAAATTTTATTATTAAAATATGGGTAATGTAAAAATATTTAGTTTATTTAGTAAATATATATCAAGCCTTTTATCAAGCTATATATGAGTTTAAGCTTGGTTTGTGTTGTATCGAGCTTGATTGTTCACGAGCTTGTTCACGAACAAATTTTTTTTCTCAGGCTCGGCTTGTTTATCAAACAAGCTGAAAACTAAGGCTCAATCTTGGCTTATTTATAAACAAACAAACATTAACAAGCTTTTTATCGAGCTGAGCCCGAGTTGTTTACGATCGGCTTGGTTCGTTTACAACCCTAATTTCCCCACAATTTCAGCCTTTATTGACATAAGGTCAAGCTTTAATATTGTGGTTTTATTGACAATTTTTTACAAATTGTTGATATAACTAATTTATTACTGGTTTTCATCTAAATTCACTATTAATATTACTTTTTTATTTATCAATAACTATTAATCACATCGGCAATTTGTAATTTTTTTTTTTTTTTTTTAATTTTGTATGTCTAGCATTGCTCTTTTTTATTTGGACAAAAAATAACCGCACAATTAGTTGTTACAAAATAGTCATTATCTGGCCCAGGCTTTATTGACTTAAGCTCATGGTTTTTTTTTAATCCCGCAAGTCATCATAATTTAAAGAACGTTTCTTCTCCACCCTCTTTAAATTTCAAGCACTATCTACTTCTTAGTGACATCTCTTGTTACCAAATTACAAGGGAAAAATAAAATAAAATAATGTGAAAGTCCTACTCCTGACAGAAGATTCACCAAATGGAATGTGGAGAATTTCCCATATAAACTAGTTCTTTCTATGCAGCTCTACATAACCATAAAGCCATTCCTTCTCTGATCACCCAATTCGTTTCTGTTCTCGCATGCAACATATAAAAGTCATGATCTACTTACTAGAGAAACCGCTTCCCAATTGCATCAATAATCTAATTCGAGCTATGTTCACAACTGTCCTAATTATCATTCTTGTGTTGGCTTCTTCTTCCCAATTTGCTATTTCTTCTTCCTTTGAAACTTCTCCTTCCAATATGGGACAAGAAGCAGAGGCTCTACTGGAATGGAAAGCGAGCCTTGAGAACCAAAGCCAGTTTCGGTTGTCTTCATGGGTTGGAAACATCCCTTGCCAATGGGTTGGAATCTCTTGCAACAACTTTAGCAGCATCTCTCATATCAGCCTCACAGGTTTTGCTTTAAAAGGTACGCTCCACACTTTCAGCTTCTCATGCTTACACAGTCTAGTAAGTCTTGATCTCAGCCACAACTTACTCTTCGGTACAATTCCTTCCCACTTGGGCAACCTTTCTAAGCTAATCTACCTTAATTTATCAGTCAATCATCTCTCTGGAAGAATTCCATCTGAATTAGGCCAACTAACAAGCCTTCGCATATTAGATCTCCATGAAAATAACATCACTGGATCCATTCCTCATCAACTCGAAAAACTCAACTTGCTCAATGAGCTATCTTTGTATAGTAACAATCTCACAGGTTCAATCCCTGTGTCAATAGGAAACTTCAGAAACTTGATCATTCTGGATCTTTCTTGGAACAAACTTTCTGGTTCCATTCCTGAAGAACTCGAAAAGCTAACATCTCTTAGGAGTCTCTGGTTGAATGGAAACATCCTTATGGGCACGATACCCGCATCTATACGGAACCTGGGCTCCTTAACCGTATTTGCTCTTAGTGAAAACAAACTTTCTGGATCTATTTGTAACGAAATTGGGATGCTTGGATCTCTTACTTGGCTTGTTATGGAGAACAACAATCTCTCAGGTTCAATTCCTACTTCTATAGGAAATTTAGGTAACCTGAGTCATTTCTACCTCAATAATAACAAACTTTCTGGACCCATACCTCAAGAAATTGGAAAGTTGAGATCTCTTCTTAAGTTGTTTCTATATATGAACAATCTTTCTGGCCCAATCCCTACTTCTATAGGAAACTTGACCAACTTGTATATGCTATCCCTTGCTGAAAACAATCTTTGGGGATCTATCCCATCCTCTCTTGGGAACATGAAGAATCTCAATACCTTGGAACTTTTTATGAATAAGTTATCAGGCAATATCCCATCAGAAATAGGACAACTCAAACTTCTTGCCGTTCTGAAGTTGTTCACAAATGAACTTAATGGCTCCATACCTTTTGAATTTAGTAATCTTACAAATCTGTGGTATTTGGAATTGGAGGAAAACATGTTGTCTGGTTATCTTCCACGAAATATTTGTAATGGTGGATCCCTTCGAAATTTCACAGCATATGACAATTATTTCATAGGTTCCATTCCAATAAGTTTGAGAAATTGCACCAGCTTAGTACGAGTGAGGCTTGAGAGAAACCAGTTAAGAGGAAATTTATCAGAAGACTTTGGCATATACCCAAATTTGATGTATATCGATTTGAGTTATAACCATTTCTATGGGGAACTTTCTCAGAAGTGGGGGCAATGCCAAAGTTTGCAAAGCTTAAAAATCTCCGATAATAGAATTTCTGGTGTAATACCTCTTGAGCTTGGAAGATCCACCGAGCTACACGTGCTTGATCTCTCCTTCAATCATCTAGTTGGGCAAATTCCAAAGGAATTAGGAAAGTTGACATCACTGTTTCTCCTTCATTTGGGTGATAATCAACTTTCTGGTAGTATTCCATCGGAAATTGGAATGCTATTCAATCTGCAATTTCTTATTCTTTCAGCCAACAATTTAACAGGATCATTTCCGAAACAAATATTGGAGTGTGAAAAATTATTGAACTTGAACTTAAGCAAAAATAAAATTAGGGGGAGTGTTCCCACTGAGATTGGTAAAATACATTTTATTCAAATGCTTGATTTGAGTGAGAATTTGTTGATTGGAAAAATTCCACCACAGCTTGGAGAATTGCGAAGCTTAGAAACATTGAATCTCTCCCATAATGAGCCCTTTGGTTCCATTCCAACCACTTTTGGTGAAATGTCAAGCTTGACCAATGTTGATATATCATACAATTGCTTGGAAGGTCCTTTACCCAACAATAAAGCCTTTAGTGAGGCCCCATTTGAAGCATTAAGAAATAATAAAGGTTTGTGTGGTAATGCCTCTAGTTTAAATACTTGTCCCTCTTCCATTACTTGGAGCAAGAATCCCAATGAGAAAAGGCGAAATAAAGTTGTGATTATATTTGTTGTTCCTATCTTAAGCATACTGCTTCTCTCAATGATTGTATGTGGGATTCTTTACATTGTTTTGAAGCACCCAAGACTGAGGAACAAGCTAAACAATACAAGAGAAGCACAAAATAATAATATGTTTGCAATCTGGAGCTATGATGGGAAAATGGTGTATGAAAGCATCACTGAAGCAACAGAGGAATTTGACTCTAAACATTGTGTTGGAGTGGGAGGGTGTGGAAGTGTTTACAAAGCAAAGCTACAATCAGGTCAAGTTGTTGCTGTGAAAAAACTTCATTCAGTACAAGATGGTGATATTACCAATGCAAAGGGTTTCGAAAACGAGATTCGTGCTCTTCTAGAAATTAGGCATCGGAACGTGGTAAAGCTTTTTGGCTTTTGCTCACATCCACGACAATCATTTTTGGTTTACGAGTTTTTAGAAGGGGGTAGTATGAAAGATTTATTGAGCAATAAAGATGAGGTACTTAGTTTTGATTGGATCAAAAGGGCAAATTTTGTTAGAGGCGTGGCTGATGCTTTATCCTATATGCATCGCAATTGCTCACCTCCCATAGTTCATCGAGACATATCTAGCAAGAACATCTTGTTGGATTCAAAATATGAGGCACATATCTCTGATTTTGGCACAGCTATGTTTTTAAGGCTTGACTCATCCAATTGGACTTCATTTGCCGGAACATTTGGATACACAGCTCCAGGTAATATAATTTTTTCCTTATTGGCATGCTTAGCCCTCTAGAAATACTTGTCTCTAGTTTATTTAATGTAGTGACAATCATAATAAATAGTGGTAAAATATGCTTTTCATTTTGCAATAGGACAAAATTTGGCTCCAAACTTGGTTGTAGCTAATGGTTACAACTCTCACTTTAAAAATTAATATGGTTACATATTTGGAAAATCTAATTAATAGATTGTATATTCTTTATGTTCTTATCATGTCTGTCAAATTTTGTACCAATCAGATATTATTCACTATTGATCTTTAAACTTATTTCTTTATGCATAATTTTAAACTACAAAAATTTGAATATAAACATTTGATTGATAACATAACTATTAATTTTTGATCTTCTGAAAATTTTGCAACTTTCAAAATTGTAAGAAAAAAGTCTAATCAAGCTTGTAGCTAAACTTTATCCTTCACTATATTCTAAGTTGTAGCCATTTCATTCTCCAAATTTTCATTTTTGTTGAAGCTTCGTCATGAAGGTAAACATGAGGATCATGGTTCGCTCTAAATATTTATCTCTTAGGTAATAGCTAAGTGATCAATTTATGAATACTTTACAACATTTTCAATATGAAATGATAACTAAAAAAAAAAAATTATAATTACAAATTACTATGAAATTAATAATTCACGAAACAGTAGTCATAAATTTTATAATGGGGTCAAGTTGTATGTATCATTAATTTTTAAAACAACAAAATAACATATATATATATATATATATATTAATGTATAATCGATATTGAAAGCATATCTTTAGTATGATTTCTTTTAAATATATATATATATATATATATATATATATATATGTAATAATACTTATTATCTATATATAATATAAAAGCGAAACATTTGACTTTTTGTAGATTACTCTTCATTGCGCCAAGTGGCTACATAAATTTGTGTCACGTATATATTTAAAAACACTGAATAGTTGTCTTTTTTCATTTTACTCATTAAGTTTCACTATAAACTCACTGTTTTACATAAGATGTATATGTTAAAACAAAAAAACTGTCATTGAGAAGAAAAATATCAATAAGACATAGGGAAGAGAATGAGAAATATGAGAAGAAAACCAGCAGGCTTCTTATGTTTCTGAGAAAGATGAAGAGGAAGAAGTTAAAAAGAAGTTACCAAATGAATATTAACTACTATTTATATCCAAAGGATTGTGACCCTTCAATAGGTACTTTTATTCAATATGCTCATTTTGGTCAATAGGCACATTTTCGAGCAATAAATACATTTTCATTCAATCGACACCTTTTATGTTAATAGGCACCTTTAATATCCAATATGAAAGTTATGACATTTCAATAGGTACCTCTTGGTATATCCAATTTGAAGGGTTATGACACTTCAATAAACACCTTTTAGTATATCCAATTTAAAGAGTCTATAACCTTTCAATGGACATTTTTTGGTATGCCCAATTTAAAGGGTTAAAACCTTTCGATAGGATCTTTTTGGTATATATATTACAACCTATCTTGTATATAACTATATATACAATACAAACTAAACAAAAGATGCAATATTATGTCTCTTATTCATTCCCACAAAAAACTAATAAATAAAATAACATTACTTTCTTATGCCTAAATAATAAAATTTTGTGCTATTCTTTCAATATCTTTTTTTTTTTCCTTTAAATTTCATGCATTTTTGCTTACTACTCCAACTCAAAAATAATGATTTTTTTTTTTTTTTTTGCTAAAACTAATCTAGTAGTTACTCCCATGTATCGCACAAGTTAATAACTAGTATAAAATAAATTTCATCCAATCAACTCTATATATTGCAAGACAAAAATATTTATCTCACTAGTTATGAATAATTTTCCTTTAATTGATTGTAATCACAATTAATATTCTTTGAATATTTTAAATTAATTATTTTTAGTTAAATAAATTAGAGATTACATATTATAATAATATTTCCAGAAAACACAAAATGTGTACACATCAGATAATTTCAAATAAATTAAACAATAAGTTAGATTCTTATATTTTGCAGAGCTTGCATATACAATGGAAGTGAATGAGAAATGTGATGTTTATAGCTTTGGAGTGTTAACATTGGAAGTAATTATGGGAAATCATCCAGGAGACCTTATTTCATTTCTCTCATCATCTTCATCATTAGCAACAACTTCAACCACCCACGATATACAATTGAAAGACATTTTAGATCAACGCCTCAAATCTCCTAGAAATCAAGTTTCATTCAAAGTGGTCTTGATTGCAAAGCTTGGATTGGCATGCTTGGCAACCAATCCAAAATCTAGGCCAACTATGCAAGATGTTTCCAAGAAGCTATCTATTGAAAAAGCACCTACATTGGAGGTGGTCGACATGCTTACCTTCAGTTTAAGATTGAACAATGCTTGATGCAGTAATTATGTGCATCTTTTCTCCCTTGTTTTTTTTTTTTTTTTTTTTTTGGTAATCTATTAAGGTTAATAGTGTATTGGAAAATTTGGTTTCCATGTTTCTAATGTAATTGCAATATTTTCCTGTATTCATTTTATTTAAGTTGTAATTGTTTTGTGTCTTTGAGGTTAAAGAGCTGAAAGAAGAGGTTCAAAGCGCTATGTTGAGGAACTTGATCAAGCAAGTTTTAAGGGAACATGTGAGAAGACAAGCGAGATTATCGTGATTTGAAATTCAGTTATCAAGTTTTCCATAACATTGGTTGAGCGAGATTTACCATGACTACGCATATCAATTTTTCCAGTTTATATTAGTAGCCAACAAACTCTTGATTGTACTCAATATAAGAACGACAATAAAACCTATATTTAGTCAGCAAATTTTTAGAATACCAAAACCGGAGAGAGTATTCCTTCTAGCCTCCATGGTCTCCATAGTGGTTTCTCTTCATAGTTTCCAAAACTGAAGTTGAGACACTAATTTCCAATGTGATCTCTTCTACACTTCAAGGTCAGTTGAAAGATTTGATCAAAGTCTCTGTGGTTTTCCTAATCCAAAAGCCATATTAATAAGGTGGCAACTGTTTTCTTTATATAAAGTCGTGGTGAGTGAGGTGTAACGTGAGAACACTACAAAACCTCAAGAGAGTCCAATGCAGCAAGTCAGAGAGCGTTGCCACAGAGAGAGAGAGAGAGAGAGAGAGAGAGAGAGAGAGAGAGTCTCAAATATAACTACTTCAGATTCCTTTTTTTGTGATGACATTGTTTTAATTTGTAGAGAGTCTTTCTTATATTTCCAATTTATTATGAACTCAATTTGTAGAGAGTGTCTTTCTTATATCTATTTTATTATAGGTATTGATCAATCTTGTCCCATGTTATTTATCTAGGTAAATTTGGCACGTTGGTGTGAATTTTTTTTCTTGGTGCTTATGTAATTTTTTTTTATTTTTTTTATTTCACTATTACTTAAGAGTTATTTAATTTAATTCACACGATGGGACGACTGAAAGCGAAAAATTCAATAGAAGACTTATTAGATTATAGACTTGGCATTACTGCTTGATGAATTGATTAGAAGTAGCCCAACCTAAATTTTATGAAGACTTGATCTTCCAATAACCATGATTGTTAATATAAACTGAAGTAATTTACTGGTGTGCGCTAAATCGAACTGCATAATTACACTATATGAATCCCCAATATTCTTGGTTGCTTTATAGCAACTTAGGAGAAATCTTTATGGGCATTCCTTGCGAAGGAAATGGAAGGGGGTCCATGGTGATTGTCTCGTCTGGATATAGTAAGGACCAATCATAATGGGTTACAATAAAATGAACAAAGATGAGGATATTCAATTTGGCTAGTTGGTACCCTGCACACACTCTTGGGCCTCCTCCAAAGGGAAGAAATACATATGGTGGTATGGGCTCCTCAAATCTACTTGGATTGAAACTCAGCGGATCTTGAAAATAATCATCATCATAATGAGTTCCATATGTTGTCCACAGTACCTGCAGAGAACCACAACCAAATGTCAAAAACATTTTAAGGGGAATTTCAAAATTTTATGTGGTTAATTTTGTCTTATTTTCATTATGTCTCAAGTTTTCATAGATTCACCGATTTGTCCATATCACATTGAAACTTGAATAGATTAGATTGAACCAACATATATACACTTCCCACTTAAAAGCTCTTAGCTCATATTACATCTGCTATTTTACACGATATCCACAATTGATGCGCTAATATACACATTTTAAAAAGTAAAAAAAAAAATGTCGATACTGAAAATTAATGTTAAAAGTGGATGTAAAAATATCGTTTCCCTGTAATAATGGTTGTCAGTATCCATCTAGGTGCTTAGTACTTCAAAATCATGGTGTTGGATTGCTATCAAACTTCAATTTCAATTGGTCTATCATATGTAATAAAGAAAGAAGAAATCCAGCATGCACCTTCCATCCTTTGGGAATGGTGAATCCTTCATATTCAATGTCAGCAATTGCTTTCCTGAATGAACCAAAGATAGGAGGGAACAGCCGCATGCTCTCGCGAGCAACTTGCCAAGTATACTTCATCTTCTTCATATCCTCCAATGTTAGATTCTCACCCGGTATTTTGTTGCTCATTATATCAACATGTTCTGGCAAAAAATGAGATACTCTAATGTGAGTAGGAACTCATAAGTTACTTCAAATATAATAAGTTAGTTAAAGTTCAAATCTTTGCAAGAAACTCGTATAATGACTAATTAAAAAAGGAAAATTTATGAAGTAATCTCTCAGTATAGTGACAAACGCAATACCCCCTCCTTTTACGTGAATAATGAGACCTACTATTATATAAGGTGAAAGTGTATTATTTCTTTGTACTCCTAGAATACTTAATAATTACTCTTTAAAAAATCACTTTGAACCATATAAAAGCTTCAAAAATAATATTACCTTGAAGGAGGAGGGCATAGCAGTTAGGGTGCTGAGCTAACATTTTGAATGTCATGGCAATGGCATAAGAAGTTGTGTCATGAGCTGCAAAAACTAGCAAGACCACGTTATCGACAACCTCTTCTTCACTAATCTCCCCTTTAATCATCCCAGACACCAATCTTGACATCAACAACCCATCCTCCTCTCCTCCTTCCAACCTTCCTTCCATCTCCTTCTTCTTCTCTCTTACTGCACTAATCAACATCTTTTCTATCTCTAGCCTTGCCTTTCTTGCTCTAGAAAACTTAGAGCCGGGAAACGTAATTGGTGGAGCAAAAACCCCTTCCAAAACCCTCTCAAAAGTTGCAAGCATTCCTGGCTCTACCTTAATCCCGAACAAGCACTCAAACATTATGGTAAATGTCAAAGCCTTTGTGGAACGGTAAAGGCTAACCTTCTCTTGGCCATGCCATTTTGTTTTTAGGTGCAATTGAACAGAGTTGCAAACTTTAGGCACTAAAGCCTCAAGCCCTGCATAGCCAAGACTTGTGCCTATAAGCCCACGAAGGCACCGGTGCCTCTCGCCTTGTTTTTCCATGATAGAGTCTTTGCCCATGAGCTGAACCGACGAAGAAGGCCACGAGCTTATCACCAACTTAAACTCATTAGACAAGAAGAACCTATTAGCATCAGCCCCATTCACCACTACTGTTGGTGACCCCATTAGCCTTGTTTTGAATATTTTCCCATACTTCGTAATCCGAGGTTGAACAAACTCCTTGAAAAGTTGGTTCTTACGCTGAGCTTTGTAGAACTCCATTGTTTCACCTATCCAAGGAAGTCCCATCTGCCCAGGTGGTAGCTTCTTGGATTTTTTATAGCTTTTTTTGTGTTTCAAGAAAGTGAAAGTGATAGAGACTATTGCAACTAAGAGAGAGAATATACAAGAAACAACATAGCCAAGTTGTGCAGCCATTGTTATTGGTGTGAGGAACACTGACACAACTTTGAAATTTATAGTAGCTCCAGCATGTTCTCAGGTGAGCATGGATAAATAATTAGAAGAATTGTGCTCATAGGAAGAAAAGTTGTAAGTCAAACCGAGTTGATTATCACAAAAGTCAACCAATCATGAAGTCATAACCGTCCAACAAAGTAATTTAATCTACAAATTAACGGTTGTGATGTTTTGATTAAGTTGACTATCATTGAAGAATATCCCCAGTAGGGCATCAAAACAGTGCAAATGGACCTCGCATGTGCACTTCATAAGCCCCTGAAAATTCATCTGAAAGATTACACAATCTCTTCCTCTTTCTGAAACCTTGTTGTTGACAATATAATAAGTCAAGGATCCCTAAATATCTGGTAAAGTCTAATTCTTGAAAATGTTTATTTCTTCATTCAGAAGTCAAAACGCAGAAAAATGGAATCTTTTACCGTACCCCATTATTGCTGATTACAACAATGCTTAGATTAGCAGGGATAATCCCCCTTGGAACTCAGCTGCACTAACGCTTTTTCAGTTTTTGATTTTCTGCACCTCCTGAATTTTGAGGTTTTGTCACGGATAAGAATGTAGGTAATTGACAAATCATTTTTCAAATGCTAGCTAGTGAAGGGTGGCTCTAAGCAATAAATGGGGGCGCCTTAAGTATCACACACCCATGTTAGGAGCAAGATTTTTTGAATCTATATATGTGGATTGCCATCTAAAAGATAAGGCCCATAAAACTAAGTCTCATGACTAATGGATTCATGGGTATCATGCAATCTCAGTCAAACAAGCAGCATGAAGCTAGAGGATAAATAACAACTAGCTAGGAAGTAGTATTCATTTTCACTGTCACATGTAGTTGTATATACGAGTAAATAGATTTCACAGATGTTTTGACTTTTGATGCATCTATACAAGTGGGGATATGCATGCAATGAAGATTACATGTTTGCTGTTTTTGTAATTTGTATATACATGCATTTGCATGTAGCTGTATGCAGGGGGGCGGGGCCCCGCGGCGCGGGGAGGGGGGGGGGGGGGGGGGTTTGGGGCGCCGAACTTCCAAATATTGGTCTAATAATAGTATAATATTACTATATTGTACAAAAATATCTTATTTGCACCCCTACACCACAAAAAAAAACAAATAACTTTTCTCTTCTTCTTTTTCTTTTTAATTCCCAGGACAGATTCCCTTAGAGCATCATTAGTGGATTTGGCAGCATAAAAAAAACTGTTTTATCTATTTTATCGCTTTATTTTACAAAATACTTAACATCAGTGATTTTATTTTAACATTCAACATAATAAAATAATATATCTACTACAATAAACGACAACCACCACCACCAACACAATAAAATAATATAACTTCTAATTATTTTTTATTTTTTACCATCTTAGTTACAATGCATAAACATTTTTGGCTATGCACTGTAGTTCAACAGCCAAAATTTTTGGCTTTTCCTCCACCATTGCAGCTAGCTTTTTAGTATTGATAGTGCTAAAAAAAAATAGCAATATGATTTTTTAGCACCACTAATGCTAACGCTCTCACATAAATAGACCTACACTCCAACAACTAGTATATTAAAATAATGGTAGAAATGAAAAAATGATGTTTTATATCCATTGTTTTACATGTTAGTGACCTCAACATTGATCTTACAAGTTGTAGCAGCTACTATTGAAAGAATGTTTTCAGCAATGAACATAATTTAAAATTGATTACACAATTGAATGGGAGATCAATAGATAAATGATTGCTTAGTCACATATACTGATAAAGATATATTCAAGACTATTGAGTGCAAAGAAATCATACAACGATTTCAAAATATAAAAAATCGTCGAGAGCAATTGAGTAAATTAAAATAGGTGTGAAAAAATAAATTAAAGTTTATATTTTATGTTAGATTGTGTATGAGAATTTCATTATCACATAGTTGGTTATTTACTTTGTTACTAATATTGATTAATATTTTTCAAATTAATTTTTTACTTTCAATTTTGTCTTTTATCTTGCCCCCGACCCAAATTTCTGGCTTCGCCACCACTGGGTGTATGAATATGTACTTATTAAGGCATGAGGGAAAGCATGACCAGATGGGTACCAGGATGCTAGCAAGCTCATTGATACCAATTAATGCATAATGGAAAGCATGACGAGACAAAGATATCATTCTAGCAAGACGCAAACCCTTACATCTATAAAAGAGTTTTCTTAAAGCGACAAGATAGAACTCTGAAATACACTATAAAAAAGAGAAAAACCTCTTTAAAAATATTATTGATATTCTGAACTCTAAATTTTTGTTTTGCATATTGCATGCCTATTTAAAAGCTCTAAAAAACTAATTTCTTAAATAAAAATATTCCTAAACATATTATAATTAATACAATACCATAATAGGACTCTATTTTGACTAACAACCCCTTAAAAACACCTAAAATCAAGAATATAAAATCCTATCTTCTAAAACTATGAAAATTACATATGAAAAAAAAAAAAAAAAAAAAAAAAAAAAAAAAAATACCGAACGAAAAACAAAAGTTAACAAAAGATAAAAATTACCCTCGTATTTTGTCATATCATTCAATGCCCTCTCAACCCTCTAGTGTTCTTGCCCCCGCCTGTCCTACCCTCACCGTCACTGCATCAAATTTTCCTAACCCTTTTGCTACCAATATTGTCCATCCTATGCAAACCGTATTTTCAAACCTAAACAATGTTTTAAAGTTTCAATAGACTATAATGTTATACAACTCCCATATTTGGGTGATTCCAGCAAGTATCTTAAATGGCTTTGAAGAATTTAGTGCCTTGTAACATCAACAGACCTGGACTTTAGATCCAACTCCAGTTGGTAAAAATGTTGTGCACTAGAAGTGGGTCTACAAATTGAAACGTCATAGTGATGGCTCTATTGCTACTTGTAATTAAGACCAGATTAGTGGCTAAAGGCTTCTTTAAACAACAGGGTTTGGATTATGAAGAGACATTTCAGTCTTTTTGTCAAGCCCACCACCGTTTTAGGCTGTTAGCCTCATTCTCTCTTGTCTGTTACCTTCAACTAGTACTCTTAAACAACTTTTTTTTTTTTTTTTTGGGAGAAGAAAGTCTCTTAAACAGTTAAATGTTTGAATTTCTTTTTTCATGAAATCCAAAAGGAGGAAATGTATATTTCAAAAGCCACTTGGCTACATTCATCCGCAACACCCTCATAAATAAAAATAAAACTTAAAGTTAAAACAGTTTAGTTTTCTAAAATAGACGTAAGTTACAATTTTATAATTGGAATAGTTATTCTTTGAAATTTTCTTTTCTTTTATACCTACATGCTACATGGTATCTGCATGATAATTAAACAAAAATAGGTAAAAGACATCTAATATTTTCTTATCTTATCACATATTTATTAATTTTGATAGACACTTTTCTATACATCTATTGATTTATAAAATACTTCGCTTGTGTTTATATTTGTTTTATACGATAATAATAATATATCTAACAAAATATAATATAATTAAAAAAAATTAATCACGATCACATCGATAAATACTTGGCTGCACTGGTTAACTCATTTCTTCATATAGGATTCTAAGAAAAAGGAATATTTGGAAATTATAGCGTACAGTAACTTCTACTAGGGCATAAGATGTACGGCCATAATAGGATCAAGTCAAGCCTGCCTGGCAGGACCACGGATTTAGCATAGTAAGAAGCAAAGAATGAACAAATCATTGGTCGGTTTAGTTCCTCACTAGTGTTACTATATAATAACATTTGTCGGTTGGATTAGTCACATGCATGTATGCAATTTTTCAAATGAATTAGCCATGATTGTACACATTAATTGGTGGAATTTGATTTAGTCGTTATATATCCAATGTGAGCCTTTGAATACACTCTCCCAATTAATGTCCTCACAGTCCAAATTCTTGAGTTTATACTTTATAGTTAAGATATACAGCGCAATGCTTCTAATTAAACCATATAATATTATTTGCTTAACTGTAATACCACTTATTACGAGATGGACTGTTACAATCTGCATAAAATTAGCTAGCTAGGCACATTTTCAAATTAAATAAACCATAGTATGTTTAGATTTTTCTGCATACACTTTACATTGATTCTTTAGCCACTTGTACACATCGTATATATGTTTATTATATACGGCTCTCACTTAATTATGCCTTGGCAGGTAGGTTAGGTGCTTTTTTTTTTTTTTTTCCTGAAAGGGCATATGGTGTTTTTCAGCCATGTAGAATAATTGAAAAAGGAAATTAATTGTTTGTTAGATATTAACTGAGTAAAAATTAAAATCACAGCCTTTGTGTTCCAATTTCTCTTCCACTTCCATTCACAGCGACAGATATAAGAAATAAAAAGTGGGAAAAAAAAAAATTCAAAGCATGCTAATAATTTGGGAGTTTGTAAGAACAATCAAATTATTTACCTTGATTACGATTTAGACCCCAACTTTTAACTTAGCCAATTTTAAATTAAAATGATTAACCAATTAACATAAGCATGAATGATAATATAAACATCAATAAACATATAAAATGAACAATTCATAGAAAATCATAATAAAACCATAACACAAAGATGTGTTATCAAAGAGAAAAACCTTATCAAGTGTAAAAGTCTCTCCGCGGTCTCACTACCAAAAACAATGCACGAGAATATATAGTTGTAGTACAATTTACTCATAGAACCCTCCAAGCAATGTAGTAAAGATGTACTCAAATCCTCTATGTTCCTGCATGCAACTGACTCGCAGGTCCTTTTTCTACGTACTCTAGCATTTGAATCCGCAATTGTTCTCCAATTGCAACTTCAAGCCATCATGACTAATTATGGGCTGCTCCGATGCGGTTCCCGATCACCAATTAACTCACACAACTTTGAGGTAATTTAGAAAATGATGGTCCTCTCGATCATAGTATGTGGCTTTGTAGAAAGGGAGAAGCTTGAAAGATATAGATTTATGATCTAGAGTTTATCTTGATCCCCTAACACTTCAATTGGGGAATTTTTTAGTGTCAAATTTTGTGGGAAATGAGGCTTAATTAGATGTGCGAAGGGCAGGCACAGCAAATAAACTCGTAACAAATTTCTCTCAGGTGAACCTAACATTTTTTCTTGACAAAGTGTTTGCAAAGTTTCAGGTGAATCCACTGGTCTAGCTATTTTTCAAAATCTGATTTTACCATACACTTTTGCTTGACCCTCCAAGCTCCTCTGAGAATCTTAAGAATGCACTTTCAAACTTCTACTTGAACCCAATATAGAATAAACCTCATGTTAAGTATTGAAATACAAAGAGAGCATTCAAAAATCACATCCAAAGTTGTCATAGAATTTGCCAACAATCTAAAGATCCTAACAATTTGCTTTCTGTTTGTTAGAAATATTGAATGAATGTATTATATTTCTCAAGTAATAAAATATACAAGAGTACCTTTATATAAAAGGCAGGGTGTGTAGTGCAAGTAAACAACGTAGGTCTAAAACCCACAACCTATTACACGTTAACAGTCCCCCTCAAACTCAAGGTGGGTGTGAGACCAACTCGAAGTTGTCAATCAAAGCACAAAGGCATCTCTTAGAATGTGACTTGGTAAAGATATTTGCAAGTTGATTTTTAGAGGAGACCGAAAATAGTTTGAGAGCACCATGGACAAGATGATAACAAATAAAATGACAATCGATCTCGATGTGTTTAGTTCGTTCATGGAAGACCATCATTGTGAGCAGTATGAATGGCACTCTGATTGTTACAATAAAGAGGAGTAACAAAGGATGTGGACACACCTAAGTCCTAAAAAAGCCATCATAACCAAAGAAACTCAGATGTGGTATCAGCAAGGATATTCTGCTTCAATACTGGAGCGGGCCACAAGGGTTTGTTTCTTGCTTCACCAAGAAATCAGAGAAGAACCAAGAAGGAAGAAATAACCAGTGGTGGACCTGCGATCAGTGGGATTTTCTGCCCAATCAGCATTAGAGAATGCAAGAAGAACAAGAAGAGACTAAGCAGAGTAAAAAAGACCAAGCAGAGTAAAAAATACCATAGAAGAGAGTACCCTTGAAATATCGAAGAATATGCAGAACAGCAGTATAGTGAGTCAATCGTGGAGCAGATAGACACTGGCTCACTTGGTAAACAATATAGGAAATGTCTAGACGAGTGATAGTGAGATAAACTAAGCTGCCAACCAATTGTCTATAAAGAGAAGAATTAGACAATGGTTTCCCCTCTGAGGGAGTTAAATGCGCATTAAGTTCAACTGGAGTGTCAACAGTTTTACTATCAATGAGTCCAGCTCAAGACAAAAGTTCAGAAGCATACTTGGCTTGAGTAATATAAAGACCATCTATGAAATGAGTGATTTCAAGACCCAAGAAGTAATTGAGATGTCCAAGATCTTTCATCTCAAACTGCTAACTAAAAAAATCCTTGAGTTCTTGAATGCCACTAAAGTCATCACCAGTTATGATCATATCATCCATATATAAGAGAAGTAAAACGATGCCTTTGTCGGTGCGACGAAGAAATAAGGCAGAATTATAATGACTAGCAATATAACCCAAGCAAGAGATGGTAGAGCTAAACTTGGCAAACCAAGCTCGTGGAGCTTGTTTAAGGCCATAAAGTGCACATTGAATGTGACAAACCTTGTTCGGTTCAATAGAGAGACTAGTAGGAGGTTGCATATAAATTTCTTCACTTAAATTCCCATTAAGGAAGACATTTTTGTCTTCTATCTAAAAAATATCTCATTTACTGGTAGCGGCAACAGTTAAAAGGGCATGAACAGATAAGATTCGAGCAATCAGAGTAAAGGTTTCTTCATAATCAATCTCATACTCCTGTGAAAAACCTTTTGCAACAAGATGAGTTTTATATCGTTTAATGGACCCATCAGAGCGAGTCTTGATCTTGTAAATTTACTTACAATCAACCACAAATTTCACAAAGGGGAGGGTCACCAAATCCCAAGTATGGTTTTTAGATAATGCATCAAATTGCTCTTTCATTGCAATCTGCCATAAAGGGTTAGTGGAGGTCTCACTATAGGTGTGAGGCTCGTGTAGTGTAGCAAGGGCAGTATAACAATAATAGTCAAGTAAATGTGCAAGAATGGATCTTACCTGAGTTGAGTGACGAGATGGAATGTCTTGTGCAAGATCTTCAGGCGAAACAAGAGCAGGGGACCTAAGCTCAGGGTTAGGTAGCTCATCTTCAACCTGTTCATCTTCTACCTGTTCATTAAAGGGTGATCTAAGAAAGGCATCAAAAATATCTAGTGGTTGGACAGAGAAATCTATAAAAGGATAAGGAGTAACTATAGAAGGAGTATGTAGCTCATTTGGAAAAAGATTTAAAACAGAGGAGGTAGATAGGGAGGCACGAAAATGAGAGAGCTTGACAAATGAGCGATATTCCCAAAAGACAACATTGTGGCAGATACGAAGATGATGAGAGACAGGATCATAACACCGATACCCCTTTTGAGTTTCGCCATAGCCAAGAAAACAACAAAGTCTAAACCGAGGCTCAAGTTTGTTATGCTCATGTGGCTGAAGAAGAACGAAACAGGCAGAACCGAAGGAGCGAAGGTGGTGATAGTCTGGAGGTGACCTAAAAAGACGCTCATATATAGTTTGATTTTGGATAACAGGACTAAGAATGTGGTTAATAACATGAACAACATGAAGAGTAGCTTCGCACTAAAAAGGAGCAGGAACTTTGGCAAAGAAAAGGAGAGCACGAACAGTGTCCAGAATATGACAGAATCTTCAAATTAATTTATGTAATTTGTTATTTTTGGTATTTTTTTTATTATGTAATTTTCATTATTTTAGGTTTAGGATATTTATTTCCTTGTTTGTAGGTACTTTTAATGTTTTTTACTCTGATACCATGTTAGAAATACTGAATGAATGTATTATATTTCTCAAGTAATAAAATATATAAGAGTGTTTTTATATAAGAGGCAAAGTGTGTAATACAAGTATGTATGTAATACAAGTAAACAATGTGGGCCTAAAGCCCACAACCTATTACACATTAACACTATCCACATTTGAGCACTGAACTAGACACAATACATTTTCATGTCGATCTAATATCCTATCTAATATTCCAGTATTCTGGAAATCTTGACCTTAGATTTGGAGAGTGGCAGAGCCTAAAATGAGCTGTCCACAAGGTTTCTTAGTACACCATGTGGCAATTGAAGGCAGAATCCAAAGTTGTACTAAGAAAATTAACCAAAAGAATGCAAACGGATTCAATCTCTTTTTTACTTTCTTTATAATTAGTTCGACCAATCTTCAGATGAACTATTTCATATCTTTTCAAATTTGCAGCCAAATTTAAATCCAAACCTAAAATTCCAAAACCGTGACAATAATGTCTTCTCTTCTCTCTCTTTTCTTATAATAGTAACACTGTCACAACTCACAGGAAGGCTGACAGCTTTTTTTTATAGTATAAATTATCAAACAATATTAATTAGGTGGTTTCTCATTAGATGACAACATTGTACAATATTAATTACCTTTCTTTCCAATAAATTTACTGTTGGCATTCATTTTAGGCTGTAAATTGAGACAGCTCACAAAGCACTTTGTGGCATTTCCCAACCTGTCTCTTTACACAGCAAATAAATTTGAATTAAAAATGAGCTTTCCCTCTCATATGCTACAAAAATGAACTAGTCAAACACGGGTTTGACATTGATAAACTTTACAAACCCCAAAGACACAAACCTGCACGGCTACATACTACATGTGCTGTCGTTCTTTACTCCTCTCCCAACATTTTTGTGTTAACCTCACCTACTTCTCTGTCAATGTCATTAAATTTTGAGACACAAACTAACTCATACTTTCAGTCCTCTGGAGCCTTTTCTCTGTACCCCCTTTTCCTCTCAATTAAAGATGGCAAAAAATTATGGAAAGAGAGTATATTTATTACATAGTAGGTTAATTTTTTGGTTTTTTTGACTGGTAACCAAAGACAAACGTCGAGGAAAGGGTCGTAAAGTCTAGGGCCAAGGCCAACTGTCCAATATCCGAGACCCCAACCGACTTCATCATATAGATTTTTTCTTCTTTTTGTTCTGAAATTATAGATCTTAATTCACAATTCACAGACACAATTTTTTATCATATTATATGAAGTGACAGATTGTAAGTAGTTATTTATTACTTACATATAGACACATTATTTTTTTTACTATTCACACTGCCATCACAATTGCAACAAAAAAGTTATATAATTTTATGGTACTACATTTTTTCTTTATCCGTCCCACAGCCACAAATATAAAATTAGACAAAGTTGAGGGTGCATCACTGGATCGACCTTATATTTTAACACTAGTTGATCTCTTTGGTAGCCTTCTCCTATATATTTCCACTACGGAAGTCCCTTAATATTCTATAATCTTTGTGGATGATTATTCCCGTTATATATACATGATTTTATCTAATGAAATATTTGTCTAAAGTGCTCGATATTAGTTGCAATTTCACAAAAATGGTTGCTACACAATTTTCCAAAACAATTAAAATATTTCGTTCTGATAATGTCATGGAAAACAAACAAACTAATTTTATCAATCTCTTGAATGCTCATGGGAATCAATCTCATTGTTATTGTCCTGGGACATCCAAGATAAATGATTTAGCTAAAATAAGCAAATAAAGCATCGACAAATACTCACTTTTGAACGTGTACCCTAATCATCTCAGACTCTATACTCGAATCATTATGGGGTGAAGTTTACATAACTACAATCTGTTTCGTAAATCAGATTCCTTCCTGAATTCTTGATATGATGACTCCCTATATATTTCCCTACATGTGATCTTTTGGGAAAACACATCTTTCTCCAACCTATCCAAGTTCCAGCCTTGTATCCTTCTCCTCTCTTTAGAAATTCTTTCACTGAAGACCTTTCATCTTCTATAAATGGTCTTTCCTCCACCATGTCGGCTCTAGCATCTTCTCCCATCACACATCGATGTCCTTTGACTATGAGGAACCTCATAGCTCCCATGTTCCATCTCACCCTACTCAGATAAAAGCATCTCCTTGCTATCTCAAAAACAATCATTGCTATTGTGCCTTTGCTACACTTATGAACCTCACTCCTATCCTGAGGCTTCTTCCAACTGTATATGGCAAATTGTCATGGCAAAAGAATTTAATGCTCATTTTCAAAATCAAACTTGAGATCTCGTTGAGCTGCCTTTGGGAAAGTTTATAGTTGGCTATAATGGGTTTATAAGATTAGTGTCTATTTGGAAATAGTTTATTTAGTTGAAACTAAAAACTTTTTGCCAAAAGTACTATAAAGTTAAAAGCTAGTTGAAATAGTACAGTACGATTCATGAATAATACCAAAAGATGCAATCAAACTCATAAATAATAGTAAAAATAAACTGAATAATAAAAAAAAGCTGGCTTTTAAGCCAATGTCAAACACACACTAAAACTCACTTAATGGTACTTTGGACATGTACAAGGCCTGCCTCGTGGCTAAAATTTTCACGTAGGAGTATTGCATATACTATATGATAACATTTTCTCTTATTACTTGACTTACCTCAGTCTGGTCCCTCCTTCTTATAGATGGACCTCAAAAAATGAATTCCTTAATGGCAACCTTACGTGTTCATTGCATATCGTTAGTCTATTTTTGCAAAACTTTTTATAGCCTCAAACATACCCTTTGAGCTTGGTTTGCCAAATTTAGTTGGATCATGTTAATCAGTGGCGGAGCTAGGATTTCAGCTTAGGAGGGGCAAGATTAAAAGAAAAAATATTCTAAATATGTTAATTAACAACAAATTAACAATAACAAAATAAATAAACAATTGTAAATAAATGTAATTACAAGTATATGTTTTGTATCATTTAAATAAAGAAACAAGAATAACCAATTCATAATTATTAACAATTAAAAGAAGAGAGTAATGTAAATACATAAAGTTTAGACATCTAATTGATTCATTAAAATAAGCTTAAAAAATAGATTCATCTGATAGTCTTAAGAGTATAGTAAATAGTAAATACCTGTAAAATTATATATATTTGTCACCATCTTGATTGATTCTTAAAATATGTAAAATTCAACATTTATTTATCTATCCTTTTAAGTATCTAAAATTTGAGTTTATAACAAAATTTTCATATTTTGAAACCGTTAAAAAGCCAAGAGATAGATGAGAAGAAAAATATAATGAAGGGTTGGAGGCTCTAGGTTTTTGGTACAATATAAGAAGATTAAATATTTTTAATATATATATATATATATATATGAGACCCACTAATTGAATTGTATAATAAAAAAAGATTATCTTGAATTGTTTTTCGGTATTAGGTAACTTAGCTTCATCCTATCTTATTTTTATAAAGTAAAAAGTAAAAAGCTTCATCCTATTCCTATCTAAAAGACTAAACAATTTTAACTGCATTTCACTATTCGTTTAACTGCTATTATGAATCTTTGATATATATTCATTTATGAGACAAGCAAGAAATTCAAATGCTTGAATAGTGACGGGTAAAAAACTTTACAAGTGGGACAAGATAAAAAATTCAGAAAAAAATGATATGTTGGTTGGGTGGGTCAGGGAAGTTCATTTCCCTTATTTTTCTACAAATGGGACAGGATTGCTTCTTTGTTTTTTTTTTTTTAACCTTCTATGTCAAAGGGGTCAATTGCTTAAGAATATTTGAATATATATCATAGTAATAGTACTCTGGGGCTGTTTTCACAGAGTCAGGGGGGGCAATTGCCCCCCTTCGCCCCCTACTGCCTCCGCCCCTGATGTTAATGAATACCTTTAGAACAATTGTTAGTAAATCATATTAGAAAGTTTTGACACTGCTTGAATGAAAAATATAATATAAAAAAAAAATTGTCAAAAAAAGTAATTATTTTATCATTTTTCCATAAAATATTATAAAAATAGTTCCTAAACTGATACCTTTAAAGCATCCGTTAACATTTCCTAATTTTATAACTCGACTTCTCCTTCAATCCTTATGACTCTACCCTTTATCTTCGTCTCACAGATGAAGATGTTACTTTGTGTGTACTATATGTTGATGACATGATTATTACTGAAAAGGGTCTTGCATGGTTTAAGGAACTCAAGCTATTACTCAACCATCGCCTCAAAATAAAGGATTTGGGAACTCTTAGTTATTTTTTTGGTCACGAGGTCACGTGTTCTAATAACAGTTACTATCGCTTCTAAGAAAAATATGCCTATGATCTCATCTCTTGTGTAGGTCTCGCTAATTGTAAACTTGCTGAGATGCCTAGTGACACAACTATCAAGCTTTGTGTCACAATGGCAAGACTTTTCATGATGCTACAGGCAATGAATTGGCAATCTTGTATTCTTGAGTCTTAACAGTCACCCTGTCTTGACATTTCTCATGTTATGAACCTCATCAGCCGGTTTATGTTTGCTCCATGCTTTGTTCACTTTGTTATTGTTCTCTGCATCATGCACTATCTCAAAGGCATACTTTTTTATGGGCTTTTCTTCCTTTCTACCATTGATTTAGTACTACAGACCTACTTTGATGCTGACTAGGCAAAGGATTTGCTAATCACTGTTCAACCACTGGATATGCATCTTGCTAGGTGATGCATTGATTTGTTGGTAAAGATTTGGAACCTTGAGTGTGAGATAGAATGTTAGATCTATTAGGGTTCAAGAGCCTAAATTTGTTGTAAAGCCTACGTCCCTGTAAGTCTATACTACTTGCAAGATAAGTAACCTAATCCCACTAGTATTACAATATGATTAGATTAGATCTTTCTATAAATATTTGATGTACAGTATTTCTGTGTGGATACCAAATTCAACTTGCTCCCTCTTATCAAGTCCACTAGGTAGCTTAAATTTTACCAAGTTAAAGTTAGTACTATATATTGTTGAAAAATGAATCTATGATGTTCGAATTGGGACCCGATCATCTTATTTCAAATTAATAAGAACACAAGAAAGTGAGAGAAAAGTCTTGGGTGCGAGTATTAGAAAATTATTGTTGACTTTTTATGGTCCAAGTGATAAGCGACTTGTGCTATGCTAACCTTAATAAGTTAGAAAAATGTTAAAAAATGCCCTAAGAGTATTAGTTTAGGAATTATTTTTAAAAACATTTTATGGGAAGGATTTGGCTTATTTTCAGTACTTTTTTAATTGAACATGTCATTTTGTTTTAAATATACAATGACAAGTAATAATGAGTTTTAATCTTCACCTTTTATTTAGTTAGTAATTGATATAATAGTCTCTCGTTAAAACAAAATGAGATTTATATTTAAAAAGTATTGGAGATAATCCAAACCCTTATGGAAAAATGACAAAACAATTAATTTTATTAACGACTCTTTATATTTCTTATAAAAATTATGTCAAAACTTTCCTAATATAATTTATTAACAATGTTAACATAGCCCAATAAATTAAATGAGTCACATAAATAGAGGAAAATGAAGTTCTTTTTTCTTTTTCTTTTTCTATTTTTTATGGGAGGAAAAGGAAGTTCTTAAAACATCTATACTTCTAATAATATAAGTAATTGCACCCATAAAAGATTTTTAGTTGTCATCTTTAACACTGCTTTGGTGAGATCTGATGTGGAACTTACAAACTTAAACGTCCTCACCAACTTTTAGGACTCAACATAACGATATTCCTTGCTTACGTATGTCAATATTTGTAAGAAAGTCATATAACAGATTTTTTTTTTTTTTTTGGTTAGTTGTTTGAAAATTTTTATTTCTCTTTTTTTTTTTCCCCTCTCATATCGGCTATTTCATTAAAAATTTAGCCTTTTCTTCAGAAACAAATTTAGCTCGTCTTGTATTTGCTTCGAAGTTTTATTAGTAGTGTTAATTAGTCTTTAGGTCTAGCCATATCCTAATATGCTTTTTTTTCTTTTTTTTCTTTTTTTTATATCGGGTCTTGCCAATGCCATATCTATCTGCTTATACTTACCCCTGGCATTTTTGCACTATGAATTGTTTTTGTGATGATATTTACCAAAAGTCAATTATTTTCTGAAGGCTTTAGCTTTCATGCATTCTATTAAGTGCGGGATGGGACAATGGGAGTTTTTTTTTTAGTTGTTGTTCCACGTTTAATATTCATGTTTTCCAGTTTTTAATTATGCATAAGCTTAAGGCTTAAGCTCTCACTATTTCACACACACACTGAATCTTAAGGGGGAAAAAGGAAAAGTCCTAGATTCCTTAAAAAAGAGACATGCAATTATTAGCCGAAGCTCAGCTCCACTACTATTAGCAAGAGTGACAACTCATATGCATCCATAGCCAAAATTAACCCACACCAGAAGAGACAATCAACCTCAATACATAATTTACCGTGGAAGAAATAAATATTATATTAGAGGAATAGCTAGTAGTGTTGGGCAAAGCTGATTGGAATGCTTGGCTGGTGTTTTAAACCCAAGCATTATTGTAGCAATTGAAGTAGTAAATGGTAGGAGTAAATGTTCCTGCAACACATCAACTAACCACACCCTCCTTCACCTGCTTGTATTTACTTCACTGTGTCTAGCCTTTATATTCACCACTTCCTTGTCTCGAACACTCCCATCCTACACTTTCCTCTTTCCCTTCAGTCTTAGTTCTTTGGAAGCACACAGAGATGGAGAGGCAGACAAGCAAGTTTAGTTCCATGTTCACATGGACTTTGGTCGCTGCATTGCTCTCTCAGAACTTGGTGATGCATGTAGCTTCAACAAGCTTTGAAGATCAGAAGAACTACTTCTACTTCCCTCCACACCCAAATTTCCCCGGAGGTATATCTTTCTCTTACATCCTCGCCCACAGGGACAAGTTTTGGTGCTATTGATTACACACTATAGAATATTAAAGTATTTTTGGTATAAAATAACTGTAGTTAAGTAAATTAAAAACATTCCCCTCAAGATGGCTAGTTTTTCAAGTAAAAAGTCTTCAGCTTCTATGCTTTACTAGAGCTTAGCCACAGTCAATGTAATGGCCATACCAAAAATATATTGCATCAAGCTTAAAGTTGCTGATTATTTTTCAAGTAGAATTTCTTCAGCTTCTATGCTTTACTATTGTGTACTGTGTAGCCACAGTCAACATGATGGCCATGTTTCTAGCAGTATGTCACTTTTTATTTGGTAATTATATCAGAAATATATTGCATCAAGCTAAACGTCAACTCGAATTATAATATTTTCACTCTCATCCCACAATCTGCACTGCATTGATTACAGGTAGTCCCCCGATTACAGTCAGTCCTCCCTATGTAAGCACACCACCACCAGATGGAGGCTATGGAGGCACACCACCATCACATGGAGGCACACCACCTTCTTATGGAAATCCACCACATGGAGGTTATGGAGGCACACCACCTTCTCATGGAAATCCACCACATCACGGAGGCCACAGCCCAAAACCACCAAGCCCTTCAAATTGTGGAACCCCCCCACATCATGATCCAACTCCATCAACACCATCTACTCCTTCAGGAGGTGGTGGTTACTACAATTCCCCGCCAACTTCACGAGGTAGCCCCCCAACACCAACCATCGAAACCCCGCCAACCACCACCACCCCTCCACCAAGCCCCCTCGTACCTACACCTCCATTCCTCCCTGATCCTAATTCACCCATCATTGGTACATGCACGTAAGTTACTATACTTGACACCTGCATGAATATACACGAAATATACTAATGGTCACTAGGTTAACAATGTCATGGATGTTTGTTGATTTGCAGTTACTGGAGGACTCACCCAGGAATTATCTGGGGTCTGTTAGGCTGGTGGGGAACTATGGGCAATGCATTTGGTGTGACTAGCGTTCCAGGGTTTGGAGCACACCTCACCTTGCAGCAAGCACTTTCCAACACACGAACTGATGGGCTTGGGGCACTATATAGAGAAGGGACTGCTTCCTTGCTCAACTCCATGGTGAACAATAGATTCCCTTTCACAACAAAGCAGGTCAGGGAGAGTTTTATGGCAGCACTCAGCTCAAACAAGGCCGCAGCAGCTCAGTCTCATCTATTCAAGCAGGCAAATGAGGGCAAACTCAAGCCCAGAGACTAGAAGTATTTGGTTCATCAGTTTGTGAAAGCATTTTATCTTTAGACTCTAGCAGTGTGGTGTTGTTTAGGATTTTGTGTCTTCTAAGTATCTTATTATATCTGTGATGTCATAGCATGTTAAGATGGATACCATGTCAACAATTTTTATGCTCAGCCTATGTTTTCTTAGTTATAAATAAATTCATGTTTTAGTTTGAATTTAATATTTTCATTGAACTAGAACTCTTAGAGAGAGAGAGAGAGAGAGAGAGAGAGAGAGAGAGAGAGTGTGTGTGCGCGCGCATGAATTTAATATTTTCATTGAACTAGAACTCTTAGAGAGAGAGAGAGAGAGAGAGAGAGAGAGAGAGAGAGAGAGAGAGAGTGTCTCTATACAGCACATCAAAATCACTAGTCTCACCAAAAGTTGCATACTGGTAGGCACAGCTAGATTAGCTAAAAATAGAAACACTTAAATTCAAACTTTGGGGAACAATTTAATCTTTTGCAAATCACTCTATGCTTCAGGCCTCTAAATCAACAAGAGGCCCCGTTTGGTATACCCGCTCAAACACATGTTTTAGTTTTTAAATAACATTACACGTATTTTCACACACTTTTTCACCTACACGTATTTTCACACATGTTTTTAATTTTTAAGTGCATGTACCAAACACCCTCAAAGCATTTCTTTTGCAAAATAATTTAAAAAAAAAAAAATAAATAATAGATGTAGCTGTGGTGTCATACATGTAGTGCATGCATTAGAAGTGCTAGCATGACAAGCACATTTCACATAAAAACAGTGTCCACTTTTCAAAAGACCAATATTTACAACATTCTTTTTCAAAACTACACAGAGCCATCTTAGCTGTTATCCCAAGCAATGGCAGCATAGTGGCATTATAAATACACTGAAGGGAGTATCTCTATAATGACAGCAAAAAGGAAAATTTATACTCGGGCATAGGTATGCATTAGCATCTAGAACAGCATTAGGAAAGCCTTTAATTACCCATTCAAGTTCTCTCTTGAGGATAAGAAAGTCCTGAGATTCAGGTCACTAATGCTATTACAGTACTAGCAAAACTAAATCTTAGCGTTATTAAATCATAGATTAGTTACCACATAACTCATGTGTCAGCTTAGAATTCAATAGGTTCTGGTCGCTCCTAATCATTCATAATTTCCACTGTTTCAAGACAACGTTCATTATATCTTGACTGTAAATAAACAGTAAATTCTCCTTGAATAAAGAAGTGAGGAACATAACAAAGAACTTACAAAATGAATATACAAGCCCTATCTGTCAAAATAACCATCTTATTTATAACTACGACTCCCACCATTTGGTGGGTGAGGGAAGGCAGAGAACAGAAGGTGGAGGGTGGGTGGGTGTTGATTTTCACAACACCCTTTATCATGTTAATGCCTGCAGCACAATGCTGCAACTTATGCAAAAATGATTATATTAGTATAAAAGATTTTAATATCCTTAAAATCAAGATAGGGTTTCAGCTATAAGATGCAAGAATGTAATAATTTTGCTTCATTATCATCTCACTGTTCCCTAATATAGACTTGCAGCAATTTATGGATATTAGAGCTATCTAATGAAGGGTTCCAACAACAGTTTGAATCTTTTGAATGGAGATTGTATGATGTGAACCCAATTCACATATACAATGTGCTTATCATTTCAATTCGATGATGATTTTCAGGACTTTTCTTATAACAATAATTATGTGAATAATTTCCCTGTTTTTCTCTGCTGTTATATATATTAAAACCAACCATGAACAAAATTCTCTACGCCAACAGAAACAAATTTCAATAACTCAAAGAAGGGTAGATAAATTGGTTCCCTGTTATAGAAATCTTTACCAAAATAGAACCATTAGCAAGCAAACAATATGATTGAAGTGAAAAGATTAATTTCACTACTGGTCATGTGTTAAAGAGAACTCCAAATTAAACTATAACAGTTGACAGATCCAGCAATCTTTTGTTAAATATAAATAAAATGCATGCCTAGATCAAAAATAGTTTCCCATCACAACACATCTGACATATCTACAGAGAACAGATGAAGTAATTTAACATAACAATAAATGCATATCAACCAAACTACAAGACAACAAAAGAAAGGAAATACCTCGTAATAATGGAGTATACAGTTACAATTTCTTCAAATATAGTGTGGTCCCAGATTGGAACACTTCTAATGGCTAATGCAATGCTTCATTAGATCTAGATTGAGACCATGATTCTAGTTCCTTTTCATTTCCATTTTTCTTTTTTATTTCTTTTAATGTGGGGGAGGTGGTGGGGAAGAGGACTAATTTGATGGAAGACCATGATTCAGTGGCACTAAATGCTTTCTAGGTACAGCAAAAATAAAATAGCAGCAAGCTAGTTATAATCTGAAAAACATTATTTCACATCAACAGATATGAAGACTACTTGCAAATATAATAGGAAATTTGGCAAGTGGAACCCTCAAGTTGGTATCCAGAAAAATCAGCTGAATGGAAGTTAATTGAATAACAAACTTGACATTTACTTATAATCAAAGAGAGAAAGCCAAAAGAACAGAGAGCTGGAACGCAAGTTATGAGAATTGCATGTGTATATTGAGAAATATTTTAATGGGACACAACCACCACCAGAGGAGCATGAGAATTCCTAACATTGATATAGAAAATTCTATTAAAGCATAATATCAATAATAAATAGAAGATGTAGCATTAGCATCAGAAAATTCCAATTCTACTCTATTTTACCATTCCAAAAAGTCACTTTATCATTATATCATCCAATTTTACAATACCTCCAACATCCCAAAACTCTATTTTTATTAAAATATTATTTTTTAATATGTGAACAATGCAACATCCCATTTTACAGCAGCACACCAACAATTTTGGGGGAAAAAGGAGGAGTAAATTTTTTTTTTTTTTTTTTTTTTTTTGCAATACTGTGAATAGTACAATTCTATGTTTAGAATTGTACTGTAGCAGTATTGCAAATTTTTTTGCAATACTGCTATTTACAATTCCCTGATGCAAGAGTTTTTTAGGCTTAAAATGCCAAATTTTCCTTAGATTTGGCATTAGCATTCCCCAATGCTAATGCTCAAAGCCATACCAGGTTTGATCAATATTTATTATGTACCTAGGCCCTAGTGTACTAAGTATGACATTAATTCCCAACTGCACCATGTTGTGGTTGGTAAAGAGAAGGAAGGTGGTGTGAAGCTGTCAAATTCAAATTTTTTCAAATTCAATCAGAATCCTACTGCCTAAAACCTTCTCTATTTTCTTTTTTCTTTTTTTGGTGTCCAACTAGATAAAATTGATAGTCATATCCACGCAAAATTTCAGGACTTACTGAAATATTTCAAGGAAAACATTACTGAAAAAAAAAAGGGTGAGATTCTTCTGTCATCATGAAAGAATCCACGAAAGTGTTCAATCTTCACCTGTTTTTACAATAAGACCTAAACTAATTCCAATTAATTGCTGAAATTTTATGCATTCAAATGTAAATGTAAATCTTGATTTATGTTCTTGACCTATAGTTTTTAAATAGAGTAAGCATGATTTGTAACTCAAAGAATCAATAAACTATATTATCTCAACTTTCTAGTCAAGCTGATTATAAGGTTCTGTATAACCTCCATTGTTAACCATTTTCTGGTGAACCCAGCAACTTTATATATACATACACCTCTCAAATATAGCTTTAACATTAAAGCAAATGATTCTCAGCAAAAAAAAAAATAATAATAAAGCAAATAAAAGGTAGCTAGTGGATGCAAAATGTTTATTTGTTTTTTCAATTTCTAGAAGACAAAAGGCTAAAAATGAAACACTAAAGGTTTAGGATGTCAAATGCAACTGGAATGGATGGATCTAATTCTTGAGAGTGGCTACTTTTGCTGAAGGAACACCATATTCAGATATTCCCTTCCAAAAACCTTGCATTGTTAGACAATAACCAGGTATTGCCCTTGCTATTATGGGCTAAAGAATATACTTAATGAAAGCAACGCTTTCACCCTGATCTAAACAAACCTCAAAACCAACATTTGACCCCAAAAAAAAAAAAAAAAAAAGTGCAACTTTTTAAACTGCTTGCAGAACTTAAAAAAGCTTCTATAATAATCAGAAGATAACCAGGATAGTAAAAGAATGGAGTGAAGAGGCTTTTAGTTGGGATGATTGGATCACAATGAACATTAATTTTCTTAGAGTTTTGACAAGTGAATACAAATAAGTAGTTAAAATATAGTTAGATTAGGCATGTTGGCATTATCTCATATGAACAACATGAAGTTGCAACATTGAAGGTACAATCAACATGCATATACATAAATGCCAGAAACCTGCCTTTTAATTGAAAAGAACATGGCAAAACTGCAACTTTTATAATGAAAATCACTTTCGAGGAATATGGATATGATATTTGAATAAATACTGGCAGCAACATACATGGAACAACACATGCCAGCTCCTATGGATACTGAAAGAAATCTTATATTGGATTAGGTGACAGCAGTCTGAGGATCTCCATTGGGACAATGCATAAGCTACCTATCATGTATATTGTATACAAAGATCAGCTTAAACAGTTGAACCAGCTCACCTAAGCATGAAGTACAACTGGGCTCAGGATTTTGGACCTAGGATTTAGCTTGGGTTTACAACCCAACACAATGCTATAAAATTATTTTATTGTCGAAGATTTAGAAATAAAAGGGTGCATAGACTCCCATAACAGTTTGAATTCATGGGTATCTTGGTTGAAATGTCAGCATAAATTGTTAAATAATTAAATTTACCATATTCTAATACCCTAAGCTTTAGGGGTTAATGGTAGTTTATCATGGTAGTAGAGCTAGTGGTCCTAAGTTCAAACTCTATCTCTATTTTGCCTCCCATTTAAAAAGTTAAAAATCCATTAGTGCCCACAAGTGAAGAATAGTCTTATAATAAATGCATAAATGATTAAATTCACTATTTCCTAATAGCTTATGCTTTTGACTTAATGATAGTTTATCAAAACTGTTTATGTTTGCAACATATACTAACTACTAAGCAAGCTTGGTTGACTCTTGATGTATCAATAGCATAGATAAACATGTGTTATATCAATGCAGCCACAAGGTTTTTTTTTTTTTTTGGAGGAAAGTTGTTATTTCATTAATCAGAGGAAGGAATTGTAGGGAATATACACGAATTCTCATATTTGTGAGAGGCGAAAAATAGATAGAAAAAATAACACACACACGAGACAATCACAAGACACAAGAAATTACGTAGTTCGGCAATTTGCCTGCGCCCACGGAGTTGCGGTGATTTAGGGCCCGTTTGGTAACGTTATTCTAGTAATGTTGTTTGTATTTTTTGGAAATACGTTTGAGTGAAAAAGTGTGTGAAAATACGTGTAATGTTGTTTAAAAACTGAAAATTGTTACTCAACAAAATCCCATACCAAACGGCCCCTTACTATTTTCAAGTGAAAATACAAGATGTGGTAGTACAGTGTTTTTGTCTCTATAACGACACAAACCATACCCTAATCTGAAACAACAATATTTATATCCCATACAAGCGATTCACAATGAGACAAAAAAGGGCCAACTTGGGCTATTGGCCCAAGCTTCTGCTCCTTGGACTAAGTCTCAAAAAATCTCTTGTTAAAAACCGTAACACTTTTAAATCAGTTCAAGTCATAATCCAAATCAAACATAAACTAGGCTCCACATAGCCCAACAGAAATATCGAAATACAAAGACTCCATCGCATGGAGGTGAGTCTTCTATCCAAATAAGATCTTCATCTATATTTTTGGCAGGCCTTGCTAACGAATAGCCTACTGAATTACCAGTGTGCTGTAACAAAGAAAACTGACAAACTCTTAATTCTGCTACTATGGGTGCGTTTGTATAGGCCATTGGAAAACTGTGTTTTGAGTTTAAAATGAGCATTTGTAAAAAAAAGCTACAAGAAGTTATGGTTGCAAAACAGAGTTTTGAGTTTTAAAACTCTCTTTTAATCTCCCAAAACGTCTAACCAAATGGATCCTATATATTGGATTTCATAAAGAATACATCCCAGCCCGGAGAAGTGTGGTCCTGACGAAGATAATGAGCTCATAACAAACAAACTATCACCTTCGACTATAAGCTCTAAAAAGCCATCTTTCATTGCAAAAATGATTGTCTTTCCTGCAGGCAAGGATCTCTGCCTCTTCACTATCTCACACTGATGGTGGCCATAACCTCTCCCTTCTCATCACGAACAATCACACCAAACCCTGTTGCTCTGGACTCCTTGAAAATAGCATCATCGAAATTTTAAGGAGATTTGGTGTTGGGGGAAACCACCAAGACAGCAACTGTTGTAGAGCTGGTCTTGAATTATATTGTTGCACACAATGAAACTCCTCAAGGATGTCCCTAGCCCGAGCATTGAGAGTCTGTGGCTGTTGTAATTCAGTTCCGCAAGTCACTGCATTTTGTTGGTGACAGATGACCCATGTCAGTACTAGAAACAGCTCCAATTCCGAAGGCTCAAGGGGAGAAATCAGCTCTTCCACCAGTTGAAGCATGTCCTCTTGACCATGGGAACACTTCCGGAGATGCACAGAGCAGCTGGCCCAAAAATCTTGGGCATTTCCACAGTCCCACAAAGCATGAATTTGTAAATTCTCCATGGAAGATTAATGTGCTTCTAATTCGCAAATTCACCTATTCAAGACTTATTTTATGGGACCCATAAGTAATGTTCAATTGAAGTAAGAGTCGTGGTTTCAAAGGTCTAGTTATATGCAACTTAGGGAAAACATTTTTTAATTTGGGTTTTTATTTAATAAATTATGGTCAATTTTGTAGTCAGGGGCAAAACTATAATTTCAACAACTGTTGCAAATTAAGGGTATTTAAAAAATTTATATATGTCTACAATTTTTTTTAAGATCCTAAGTATCCTAGGATTTAGTTTCTTTGAGTCCAGGTTAGTTTTTTTATTAGGTTTTTAGTTTACTAGTCAAACTAGAAGGCCTAAGAGCTAAAAGGTTCTACCTAAATTTTTGTTAGGAAGTCATTTTTCTATTTTATCTACCTACCTTTCTTCTATCCCCATCATCCAACAGCAGAACCCCACAGCTACACCAAGCAACAAAAAAAGATAAAAATAAAAATTCTCACAGCCCCCCAAACCACCGCCAGACACAGCGCTGCAACCCATCATAGTACGACTTAAAATATTGTCCAAGGCAATATATCCATCAAATTCAACACACATAGAACAAGGCATTGATGTCAGCATATCTAGTTCACTTACTGAATATTCTTCATAGAAAAATGACTGAATAAACAGTGGATATTGAATCTCTTTACACCATTCTAATAAAATCCTGCCCATCAATTTACATGTTCAACATGGATTTTTAGTCTGGACAAGTATGGAAATTTAAATTGTATCCTAAATCAGAGCAATCATGCCAAGATCCTATTAAAGCAACAGAGACTATTGTAGTTCCATAACATGTTGAATAATAAAGCATTTACATTCAATACTGTTTTACTTTCCATGGATAGTAACATTTACCTAACACTTCAGTGTGCATGCTTCTAGCAAGGCGTCTACATTTGGGAAAATGCCATAGCTTTTTCTTCATGTGATTCACTTAAATTCTAATTGATTCAGAAGAACAATCTCACCAGGTAAACTTTCCAACTCTCAATCACATTTGAGAGATTGCCGATAAAATTAGTGATATGCTGTACAACCAAATTGCTTCAGATTCTGGCCAGACTTTATTCCACATAACTCTTAAAGGCCAAGGAAAATGTGGCTCTATATAGGTTCTGATCAGCTTATATGAGATTCAAACCATTTAAAGATCTGGTCAGAATGTAAGCTAATCATTTCATGGTAGGCAAATGCAAGATTCAACTCCTCTTGGATGTGCTGTGCTAAATGCTTATCTGGCAAATGGATATTACTCTCCTTGAGTGCTAGTTTCCAACGTGTAGCACGTCCATCATTTTTCATATATCCATTTTCATCAATGAAGCCCTTCTCTTGGAAAAGTTCAAACAACTTAGCAGAAACAGTTTGGTCAATACCTGGAATTCTGTCAGCAAAAAAGTGTGAAGACAAGGGGAACTCCATGCATTCAATCTCTGCGACATCAACACCTTTATTTCTCAAAATTTCCAAATTTTCATCTATCTTCTGCTGCCTCGATTGATCTTTGGGCATGTGCACAAATAGCGTAGGTGGATAATCCTCAGTGATATCCATTTGATCAAATCTGCCTTCGGCAATCATAAGTGTAATACTACTGAACTTCAACTGAGTGGCAAGAACAGAAACAAAGTACCCTCCAGAGGAGGCCCCCAAAGCCACATGAGGAAGCTTTTGAAGCTTATTTTTCTCAACCCACCACCTTATAATATCTTTAACAATGAACATCTCCTCCCCAAATGTCCAGCATCTACCTGCACTTGATATGGTAAGAACAGCAAACTTTTGAGAAAGAGCATGAAGGACGAGTAGCCTTTCTTCAGGCAAACCAACACAATTAGGGCAGGTAGAAGATCTGTCCCAAAAGTTAACAGCTCTGCCACTGCACCCATGTGCCAGAAAAAGAACTGCCTTAGGTGTATCAGGTATTTGCCAAATCAATTCTGTCCCATTCAGAACCTCCATTGTTGGATTAAATTGCACCAAAGACTCAAAGCTATTCCATTTCTGCTTCAGAAGTCCAGATGATAATATGTTTTTTCTACCATTATCATGAACTAACAATATTAAAAGTACAAGAATCAGAATAACAGACAGTAAAATTGTGATTCGAAACTTTTGAGGCCCATTCCAAGCCTTTGATTTGATTCCACGCTTCCACATTGCTGCAAAGTAAGATACAGAGAATTGAGGATTCTTCTGAATGAATTTTCAAAATAACAAAATATGACATAAATGCAACATGGAGGCTATATTTTGATGTAGAATTTCTGTAGCTTGTTAACGTTTATGGCTGTTATGGCTGCGAGCAGCAAAATATTTAAAATGAGATTTATTGATCTTTAATATTCAATATTCAAAACCAATGGGAACAAAAACCTCCAGCCAGCTATCCCTAACAAAACCATTTAGCTTAATCAGGTTGAGTTTCTCACTTTCACAAGCCAAACAAACATAAAGTAAATAATATCTACTTCCAGCAAGAGCATGAAACTGTTAACAAAGGGAAAATTAATGCATTAAACAAAGCAGATTTGTTTTACTATAAACCAATAAATCTAAAATGTTCTTTCATCAGGTGATCAAAAATATCCGTAGGATGTAGATGAGAAACAACAACAACAACAACAACA
Organism: Quercus gilva; assembly: GCA_023621385.1. Taxonomy (NCBI): domain Eukaryota; kingdom Viridiplantae; phylum Streptophyta; class Magnoliopsida; order Fagales; family Fagaceae; genus Quercus; species Quercus gilva. Next base: position 47,405,068 of record CM042480.1, on the reverse strand, counting down.
ATAACAACAAGCCTTAATCCCAAATTTTTGGGATCAGCTATAGATCCTCAACAAATTGGTTAGGGTCAGACACATTTAAAAGATGCAAATGAGAAAAAGAATTAACAAAGACCAAGCTTCAAGGCTAACGAACGGTAGAAAAATCATTTAAGTTCAAGTGGGTTTTTTAATTTTCCTTGATGTTAGAAGTTGATACTTTTGCTTGTATATGTTTTCTTAAATTGTTTTAAGTCAATGATATTTTGATAATCCAATAATTTCTTATAAGTGGGATGCATTAGTGGTTTCCATTTTTTTTATATATAAATATTTGCAGTTTCCATTTGTTAGCAAGAATAAAAGATCTTCACTCCTCAGTCAAAGTCTGTCATGCCAAGCAAGGTCATAGTTGGCAACATTTGGAAATAACATAACCTTTAACCATTTTTGCAGGAGTGGCCACTCTCAAGATTGAACCTGTGCACTTGACTTAGATAGCCTGAGTCTTTTACAGTTCTATTCTTTAGCAATTGAATTTAATTATTCAACTTTTATACTTAATTTTTGTAGTACAATTTTTGCAAAGACAGTAATTTTGGAATTGAATACTTACAAATTTTCAATCCTATTTCTAATGGAAATGAGAGATGCTTAATACCCGTACCTATGTACTCTCAATTCAATGGAAACTTATACGCTTAAAGACGATTCCATGATGCAACTTAGCCCCAAGTGCATGGACTAATTGAACCCGAGGCTTAGAATTTCTTCTCCATCTCTCATTTGTCTTCTTATAGACGATTACACCACAACCAACTATTGTGACACTCATTTTTCAAACCCTTAACCTAATTTTACAACCCAAATATTTTTCCCAAGTCCACCTTTTTCGTTAAGGTGACTGAACAAATCAAGACCATAAAACTTTATAAATCACCTAATTCATTTATAAAACTCTTTCCTCCTCTTCCACCATATGAACCCTAAAATCATAGTCTTTCCTAAACCAAAATGCAGCTTAATTGTGACCTATAGCACTTCTAGTTACTGCTTACAAGGCTTAAGCTTCATCTTCTTCATTCTAAATCCAAAACACATATTGACAAAATTTCACACGCAATTACAATTTGCAAGCTCTACATTTCCATCAAATAATTGCCTGATCTTCTAAAATACACACACACACACACACATATATATACATAAAGCTCAAGATGCAATTGAAGCAAAACAGCAAATATCCAAAAAAAAAAAAAAAAAAAACAAATAACTGATACAATAATAAAGCAATCCAAGTTTCTGTTTGGTTGTTGAGAAAAAAAAATGCAGGAAAGAGAAAGAATCCAAATTTTCTCTTGATTCCCTTTTCTTTTTCCACTGTTTTCCTTGGTTTTCTCAGCAACCAAACAGAGAAGCACATGAAATGAGTTATACAAATTGCGGTAAATACAGAAACGGAAACGTACCTTGAAAAAGAATAATCGGAGAGAGAGAGAGAGGCGAAGATCTAGTTTTAAAGAGTGAAGTTTCAATCTGAAAGAGCCTACGTTATAATACGTTATTTGTCACCATTTTATTAGGTAGTACATCCGTTTCGCTATGTTTATGACTGACTACTGCTGTTCTCTTCTACTCCTCAAATAGACTCTGTTTACTAAAAACGGATATATTTCAGGTTTTTTTTTTTTCTTTTGGCATAAACATTGATTTTTGTATTTATCAGTTAGTTAATAATTCATTTGATTTTAATTAATAGGGAAAGAAAAACTATACAAAATCCCAGGTGATTTTCATTTTCCCAAAAAACAACCCAAGCACTTTATGCATAATGAGCTGCGGTGTCTAAAATTTTTTTTTTTTTTCCTAATGAGATAAAAATTCTATTCAAAAAAATGTTTTTTTATACAAGATAAAAATTCTAGTCTAACTTAACTTATACGTGACTCTTGCAGTTTTGCTCCTCCAATCCACAAAAATTTATTACTTATGAAATGACTACCTTACTAAGAATGCGTGATAATTATTATTTGACACTTAATGTAACTTTAAATATGTATAACTTTTTTTTTATAAACTTCTAAATATGTATACATGTTACCATAAGAGCAATTTTTTTTTTTTTTTTGGAAAAAGAATGAGAGAGAGAGAGAGGGAGAATTAAGAGAGAACAACGTGGGCCTTTTTTGCCTTTAGATTTTTAGTTCACCGGGTGTCATTCATCTATATTTAAATAGGAGAAAACAAGAGGAGAGCTAAACTCAAACATAATCCAATAAACTCGTTTACTATGATTTGCCAAAATTGGACCCAAAATCATTAATCCGTCTAAACTTGAATGAATGAAAAAAAAAAAAAAATATATATATATATATATATATAAGGGATTTTCGATCATTGGGAAAATTGGTCAATATAGAACCTTAACATATGAAATGAACTGAAGAAAAGTTTAACTTATTGACCTGATAGGTTTGTCGACATCTTCTTTTATTCGACCATAGTTTGCATGCAAATTTCCTAATTTAAACTAAAATATTCAAGAAATTTACAATATTGACCTTGGGATTAAGGGAATGTCAAAATTAACTTAATCTATCCAAATTGGATGTCTAATTAGTTAAATTTACAATTTAATAGTCAAAATGACCAAAATGTCCTTTGTAGGCCAAACTTTGACCTTGTTGACCAACAATCAAACAAACCCAAAATTCACACCAACCTCCAAATTTCATCATTTTACATCAAAATTTATATTTCCAAACACTTTTTCAAGTTTGACAACAACTAACTGAGTTTGACCACAATTTGAGCAAAAATACGACAATATGATCGAGATAAATTTGAACTTGTATCGAAAATAACTGAGTTCTCTTTAAAATGAAAGCTTACAGACAAAGATAGGACTTAAAACAAGCAAGAGCAAAAACAATGACAAAGTAAAAAAACACTAGGTCATTTTTGAGACAAAGTGTCCTAAAGTTTAATTATAGTTTAATCTTAATTGAATTATAATCAAATGGCTTTGGTTTGAATAAGGAGTAGTTGAAAAGTTCTTATGACAAACTTCAATTTGGTATGCTTGGATTGCCAAAAATTCCCTTCGAATAATTTTTTTTTTTTTAAAATACCAAAACGGGATTTTTGAGCCAAAAAAATGAGTTTAATTCTAACTTCCAAGGTATCTAGTTTTTCAAATTTGAAAATTAGAACCATGAAGTTGACATGTTTAGAAAGTAGACATCACAAGCTTTTCAACGGCATCACATTTAAACAAAACAGAGGTCGAAAAGGCCAAAAATTATGTCTGTAAAAATATGACAAATCATGGGAAACCAATAAAAAATGTCCAAAATCAGGTTTTTGTATCAACTTTGCACACAAATTTCTCATTGCTCATGAAAAAAATGTTTCAAAAAATTTGGTACTTTCTTAAACTAGAGATCTACATCTTGGAAATAATGCATCTCAAGACAATGTCTGGAATTTGGATTGTTAGAAATCGCTTGTGCAAAAAAAAACCAACTTTGAGAATTTTTCGCATTTGTTCCACCCAACTTTAGAGATGCATAACTTTTTGCACACTACACCAAATTGCAAAAAGTTGGGACTTTCAAAAGGTGCCTTGCACAAGCTTTCCAACAATAGCAAGAACGCAAAAATCAGAACTCAAGACAAACCTTCAAATAAGCATGCAAAGATGGAACTTTATGTAACATCCCGACCTATTTGCTTGATTAATTTTATGGATTTACATACTTATTATTAGCTTAATTACTTTAAATGCACAAGGCTTTGATATTTTGATGTTATAAAAGATTAGGCTCTGTTTTTAATGACATAGACAGGAGTTTTTAAAAGGTAAGGGTACATATGCATAATTATTTTATTAATTGGGCCTCTCTAGAATATAAGTTTTTGGAGGGGTATTAAGTGTAAATTCTGAAAAGTTAAGGGTGAGTTATAACCCTTTCATCCCTTATCTCCTTGCTGCATCAGACCCCTTTTTCTTTGTTTCTTTATTACTTTTATTTCCTTTGTTCTTCTTCCTCTTTGCTTGTGCTTGATTCAGCCATCTTTCACCTCACCAACAGCCACTCCTCTCTCACACCAACAACCTTCTTCTCTCTTCTAGCAAAAAATTACACCATCAAAATACCCAAAACAAGATATAGTTTTATTTACTTACCCACAAATTTTGAAACTAAAACTTTAATGTTAAGCTTTTGATTTCTTCTTTAGAGAGAGATATACAGATTCAATGAGAGAAATACATGATCCCCCACATCGAATTCAATGTCTCATCTTTCTTATCTGCATGGCTTTTTTGCCTACTCTGAATAGCTTTTAGCCATTCTGGAATTAGCCGGATTTTATCAAAGTTTCACCATTGAAAGGAGTGCTAAGATTTGGGAAAACAAATAAGCTAAGTCCTAGATTTGTTGGACCATTTGAGGTACTTGAAAGAATTGGATCAATTGCATATCAAGTTGCCTTACCTCCTGCATTATCCAAGATACATAATGTGTTTCATATCTTTAATCTTAGAAAATATGTTCCTGATTCAAAGCATGTGATAGAGTATGAACCACTTCAAAACCAAAAGAACTTGTCATATGAAAAGATCCCAATAAAGATTTTAGATCGTAAGGAGAAAGTTCTTCGCACCAAGACAATTCCTATAGTCAAGGTGCTGTGGAGAACCATTCTACAGAAGAGGCAACATGGGAGGCAAAGGAGGAAATGAGACAAAAATATCTATATCTCTTTGTTGAGGGTATGTGTACAATTTTCGAGGACGAAAATGTTTTTAAGGAGGGAAGGATGTAACATCCCAACCTAATTGTATGATTAATTTTATGGATTTATATACTTATTACTAGCTTAATTACTTTAAGTGCATAAGGTTTTGATATTTTGATGTTATAAAAGATTAGGCTCTATTTTTAATGATACAGAAAGAAGTTTTTAAAAGGTAAGGGTACATATGCATAATTATTTTATTAATTGGGCCTATCTAGAATATAAGTTTTTGGAGGGGTGGTAAGGGTAAATTCTAAAAAGTTAAGGGTGAGTCATAACCCTTTCTTCCCTTAGTAGGACACATGCCCCACCAATCCTTTCTCCCTTATCTCCTTACTGCATCAAACCCCCCTTTTCTTTGTTTCTTTGTTTCTTTATTCCTTTTATTTCCTTTGTTCTTCTTCCTCTTTGCTTGTGCATGATTCGGCCATCCTTCACCTCACCAATAGCCATTCCTCTCTCACACCAACGGCCTTCTTCTCTCTTTTAGCAAATAATCACTATATCTCTCTCATTGAATCTATTTATCTCTCTCTAAAGAAGAAATCAAAAGCTTAACACTAAAGTTTCAACTTCAAAGTTTGTGGATAAGTAAATAAAACTATATCTTGTTTTGGGTATTTTGATGGTGTAATTGTTTGCTTTAGTTTCCATTCTATATTCTCTAATTTGATTGTTAGAAGCTGGAATTTGTAGTGTCAGAGTATAGGTTATGATTTTATAGGCTTTTAGATAGACATAAGTGTTTTTTTTTTTTTTTTTTTTAAGAAGTCAGAAAGGGTAGCTTGGGTAGATTAGTAAATGCATATCTCTTTGGAGACATTTAAATTTTTGTTATGTGAATTCTATTGTGCTCTATGTTTGTATAATTGCATGCCTAATTTACTGCACATATATGTTATGTTTATTATAATGTTCATAATTATGAATATGTTAAAAAAATGGTATTTAGTATGTATGATATCATTTTTTTAATAGGATATAAGCTAGAGAACTAGGTAATGTATGCAATCAAGTGTTGGAGGAAATTGCCGAAAGGCAACCAATATCCATCCTCCAGTTAGAGTAAGTCAAGGTCCTACACAAGAGGCTTTTCTAAAGCAAAGGGCTCCTTCTTTTAGTTGCACTACTAATCCATTAGAAGCAGAGAGTTGGGTTTTTAATATGAAGAAGATTTTTAAATTCCTTGAATGCATGAATTCTTAGAAAGTGAACTATGCTACGTATATGTTTGAAAGTCTTGCTGAGATATGGTGGAAGTCTGAAGAAAGAGTTTTATTAGAAGGAAAAGGTGGTAATGCCTAGATTAGTTAGACATAATTTTTGAAGAAGTTTTATGACTAGTATTTTACAGAACGATTTAGGGATAAACAAGCTACAATTTTTGATAGACTTGTTCAAGGAAGTATGAGTGTTGCTCAGTATGAAGCAAAATTTACAGAATTATCTCGTTTTGCTCCCCACCTTGTTACTACCGAAGCTCTAAGGATTAAGAAGTTTTGTAAAGGGCTTTATTTCAAAATCAAACAACGTTTAACTACTTTTCGAGTTGAAGACAATTCTCTAAATTTTGCTTCATACTAAGCAACACCTATACTTCCTTGAACAAGTCCGTCAAAAGCTGTGGCTTGTTTATCCCTGAACCATTCTGTAAAATATTGGTCATAAAACTTCTTCAAATTCTACCTAACTAATCTGGGCATTGCCACCTTTCCCTTCTAATAAAGTCTCTCTTCAGACTTCCACCATATCTCAGTGGGACCTTCAAACATATACGCAGCATAGTTCACTTTCTGAGAATTCGTGCATTCAAGGAATTTAAAAATCTTCTCCATCTTAAAAACCCAACTCTTTGCTTCTAATGAATTAGTAGTGCCACTAAAAGAATGAGGCCTTTGCTTTAGAAAAACCTCTTGTGTAGGACCTTGACTTACTCCAGCTAAAGGATCGATTTTGGTTGCCCTTTGGGCAATTTCCTCCAACACTTGGTTGCATACATTACTTAATTCTGCAGCTTGCATCCTATAAAGAAATGATACCATACATACTAAGATACCATTTTTTTTTAACATATTCATAATTATGGACATTATAATAAACAAAACATGTATGTTCGGTAAATTAAGCATGCAATTATACAAACATAGACACAACAGAATTCACATAACAAAGATTTAAATGTCTTCAAAGAGATATGCATTTACTAATCTACCCAATCTACTCTTTATGACTTCTATAAAATAAAAAAATAAAAAATAAAAAAAACAAAAAAATAAAAAAACACTTACATATATCTAAAAGTCTATAGAATCATAACCTATGCTCTGATATCTCAAATTCCAGCTTCTAACAATCAAATTAAAGAATATAGAATGGAAACTAAAGCAAAGAATTACACCATCAAAATACCCAAAACAAGATATAGGGTCCATTTGGATACCGCTTATTTTGCTAAAAACTGAAAACTGAAAACACTGTAGTAAAACAATTTTTAAATGTGTGAATAGTGTCGTGGAACCGATTTTAAATGTCTTTAAAGAGATATGGCATTTACTAATCTACCCAATCTACTCTTTATGACTTCTAAAAAAAAAAAAACACTTACGTATATCTATAAGTTTAGAGTCATAACCTATGCTCTAATATCACAAATTCTAGCTTCTAACAATCAAATTAGAGAATATAGAATGGAAACTAAAGCAAACAATTGCACCATCAAAATACCCAAAACAAGATATAGGAACTGTTTGGATACTGCTTATTTTGCTGAAAACTGAAAATATTGTAGCAAAATAATTTTTAAATGTGTGAATAGTACCATGGGACCTATTTTTAATGAAAGTTTTATTGAAAAAAAAAGGTTTATGGGTCCCGTGAACAGTGCACGGGACCCATTAGTCACTCAGAAATGCGCTTCTCCAAAAAAAAAAAAAAAAAATGCAGACGCAGGGACATAGACGCAATCCAAACGCATACATAGTTTTATTTACTTACCCACAAAATTTGAAGCTGAAACTTTAGTGTTAAGCTTTTGATTTCTTCTTTAGAAAGAGATATAGTGATTATTTGCTGAAAGAGAGAAGGTCATTGGTGTGAGAGAGGAGTGGCTATTGGTGAGGTGAAGGATGGCCGAATCATGCACAAGCAAAGAGGAAGAAGAACAAAAGAAATAAAAGGAATAAAGAAACAAAGAAAAGGGGGTTTGATGCAGCAAAGAGATAAGAGAGAAAGGATTGGTGGGGCACGTGTCCTACTAAGGGAAGAAAGGGTTATGACTCACCCTTAACTTTTTAGAATTTGCACTTACTACCCCTCCAAAAACTTATATTCTAGATAGGCCCAATTAATAAAATAATCATGCATATGTACCATTACCTTTTAAAAATAGAGCCTAATTTTTTATAACATCAAAATATAAAGGCGAAAATACACTTTTAGTCCCTATGTTTTAGGTCAATTCTCATTTTGGTACCAAATTGATTTTGCTACTAATGTAATCTCTAAAAAAAGAAAATCAATTTTATTTTGGTCCTTACCATCAACTCACTAATAAAAAATGCTAATGTGGCAGACGAAGGCACAATTGGCACAAAAAATGCTGACGTAACTATTAAAATAATATTTAAAAAATACCACATTAGCATCCACTTCAACATACAAGTCAGCATCTTACTTTTAAAAATTAATTTATCAATTTTAACAAAATTAAAAAAACATAAAAAAAAAATTAAAAATGTAAAAACACATAAATTCAATTTATGTTGAAGAACATGAATAAAAAAGAACTTAAACCTAGATTACAAGAACACAAACCCAACTCACAAGAACGAAGAGCATAGTACTCAAAAAAAAGAAAATTTCCAACATTTCTCATAACACAAATTCAACTAAATACAAAGAATTTCATCCCAAATATATCTCCAAAACCAATAAATCAAAACCTAGCCAAATCAACAGCAAAACATATAAATTATTCAACATCAACAACAAAACAACATAGCACCAATCAGACCACAAATCGTCAACAAACCCTAGAGAAAACCCAATCATCAACCCAAAATCCATAAATTACATCATCAAATCACAGATCCTCAACAAACCCCAAAGAAAACCCGAATCCTCTATGCTTCTCTCTCTTTCTGATCTGGACCGATAAACCACCCAATCACTACCAATTGGCCATGGGATTAAAGAGAGAGACAAAGATGATGAGTTAGAGAGAGAACGAACTAGACATCAAGAGATTTGAACTGAGAAGATGAAAGATTTGGGTTTTCGGCTGTCAGTGGCATCATCGGGTTCAGCTCGTGATCTTGGTTGCTTCAACTATCGGAGGCAGTAGTGGTGGCTTAAACCAAGAAGATGAGAGAGCTTGAACCGAGAGAGAGAGAAAGAGAGAGAGAGAGAGAGAGAGAGAGAGAGAGAGAGCCTGTTTGAGCGAGAGGCATTGATAACGAAGTTGCTGCTGCATCGCGAGTGAGAACGAGAAGTGAAAGAAATGGAGCAAAAGGGTTGGGATTTGATGGGTTTGTAGAGGCCATTGAAGGACTTGGGAATGGTTAAGGTTTGAGAGATGGGGTTGGTAGAAGAGATACTTTGGTGTTGACTGTTGAGGAGAAAAGAATGACAAAGGTAGCTGAAAACTCTTCTGGACAAAGAAAAGTTTAAAACTAAAAATTTTAAAATTAGTTTGTTTGTAGAAAATTTAAAACTAAAGAATAAACTCTTTTGGAAAAGAATGGTGGAGCCTTTGTTTGTTTTTTTATTTTTTTTAAGTTAAAATTAAAATTGAGGAGTTAAAATTTTATTGTTTTAATTTTTTATTAATTTAAGTTTGACATGGCATTTTTAAAATTGCCAAATAATTTTTTTAATAATGTTTTAATTGCCACATCAGTGTCACATCAATGCCACGTCAACAAACAGGGTATTCCGCCTAGCATGTAGGAGGTTTCTATTAGTGGTTTGACAGTAGAGATTAAAATAGAATTGATTTTCTTTTCTTATGGATTACATTAGTAACAAAATCAATTTTGGGACCAAAATGTAGGGATCAAAAGTGTATTTTCACCAAATATAAAAGCCTTATGTACTTAAAGTAATTAAGCTGATAATAAGTGTCACGCCCCAAACCCGATACTTGGATTTGTGACCATGACCGGCATGCTAATACCAAGCCTAAGCCTGATATTAACACGAACCAACTTAAACTTTTACAAAAGCTTTCCTTTTTCTTTTCATTCTTGTTTCTTTACTTAAAGGATATAACTTTTCCTGTGACATTCAGAGCATCTACACGGTACTCAAAAATAATATAATCCACCAATCATTCCAATTCTAAATCTCACATAATACATCTCTTAATACCTTAAAGTACAACTTTCATTAGATCCTAAAATTCACAATACTGCAAAACTAAACATCAAATACTACCTTAGGATCTATACATATAAACTAAAATCAGCTCATTCCAAAACTCGACTAAGGCTCCCTCTGCTCCAAAATAAACCTGTTAACTGAAAGAGTGGAAGGGGTGAGCTACACAGCTCAGTAAAGGTAAGATATATGAGAATTCAATAAGAATGCATGTAAATTCATTCATTTCATTTTATAATTATTCAGATAGGAGAACATCTTTTCATGCATAGTATTTTATACTATATATAATAATAACTTATATGTTTCCCATAGGAAAATAATTGTTCTCCTTTTTCTTATCAGAATAATATTATCGAAACCTTTCGGATTAAATTTCTTTCGTTTCTTACAAAGTCACCATATATATTTTCATTACAAAATAATCATTTTAACTTAAAATTAGATAATCGGCAACTTTGTCTTAAATTGGAAGCATCTTAAAGGATAATAAAACTTTCCTTCATAAATTTCTTCTTGTAAACTATTATAACTTTCATAATTATAAAACTTAACGTTTCATAAAGAAAAACAGATATCTGATAACTTCTTAACATAAACTTGTACTTTCTTCAAAAACTTTATCTTTATAGCATAGCAGAGTTTCAGAAACTTTTATCTTTAATAAACAGCTTTCTTTTTATCAGAACTTCTTCTTTCCATGAGAGCTTTTACTTTTTACAATGCATTTAAACAAAATAATTCTCTCATGATTAATAACATAACATAACATAGCTGTTCATAAATAGCTTGTTGGTTAGTCCATATCTGATAAGTCTGTACTTATTTGGGAGGCTTCTAGCACCACGGTGCTAGGCATCCAGCATTCCCCACAATGCCAGGTATTCTCGGGATTACATCATAATACATATCTTCCAACCATGGGGGTAGGTTGGCTTCCCCCAAGTTGGCCGTAACCAACAAGGGCGGGTACAGCAGAGCCAATCCCACTTAATGGCCAATCATATAACGTTTTCCATGGAAAGCCAGTAATTAACCCCTACTAGCAGAGTTCAGATCACCAGAAAACATAACCCGAAAACATTTCATACTTATACATCATATTGAATTTTCTTATTTTGCATAATGTTTCATAATAAAAGCATTTCCATTGTTTTCTTCATCATGTTCGTGGAATTAATAATAGCATCAATATGCTTGAATCATATACATAAGGTTTCGAAAAAAAGCTCACGAACATATCTTGGTCTAATAATGCTTACATGTCATGTCTCTAATCAAAAACATTTTAATGCATAATATACTTTAAAATAACCTCATGACTTACCAAATGCCCATATAACTTATCCCTTACCTGAAAGCAGAGGAACCGAGAGCCTAAAGTCGAATGAGCTTAGACCTGACGACTGGTAACACCTAAACCAAAATCAAGGCTTGTTACTATCCATTATTCCTTAACATAAACTTACGCATTCATCTTAAAGCCTATCTCTTATAATCAAAGAAATCCTAATCCCACCTCAAAGAGGTTCCCACAAACATATTATGCATACATAAACAAATGATGCTCCAAACTTAAGAAAACCATCATTCTCATATTTATATCATATATCCATAGGAGCCAAATTCGTTTCAAAAGGTTCATTGAGCTTAAGGCAATAATGCATGCATAAAACATGAACTCTTTTAAGCATTGTCATGTAACCATAAACACTCTTAAGGAGACATACAGCATATTCAACAAAACAGCTTCATAAATACAACCGTTGAATGGTTTAAAAACCCTCCTTTAGGGTACTAAACCTTGAACCAAGTCATACAAAAATTAATTTATAATCTAGACATATTATATGATGAGCATAATAAATTATAGCTCAAATCATTCACCCTAACTTTAGAATTAAATTCTCAGAGTCAGGCATGTCCCTTACTGCTCACTGTTTTATTCCAGCAGCATATGCTTCAATTGTAAAATACAAATGGACAACCAAAACACATTCAAACCTCATGAAATTTTACAGAGCAATTCCCCTGTATGTCCAGTATATGCCATAAAAATTTCGTAGTCAAAGCATAAAACCATAATTTACTAAAAATCATACAATACAGCATACTCAAATCTGTCCTGACAGAATTTCATGTAATTTAGAAATTAAACCATTATTTTTCTATTTATCCAAATGCTGTGAAACCAATTCCAAAACAACCGTATATGTCTTAGATTTCATATAAAATAACCCTAGCATCCAAATTCACTATATACAATTTAATACATATTTTTCTTGTTGTAAACATCAAATCTGTCACAGAGACAGCTTCAGTGCATGTTCTTTCTAAAATCATCAACAAATAGCAATATGTCTTAATTTCATTTGGGTATTTTTATACCTATAGTATACATATTAAAATATGTTAATAAGCATTCAATAGACCACAATATCATCAACTTTTAAATTACTAAAACAGAATCACAAAGTCAGCTTCTAAAATCAGAGCAGAGAACAAAGAAGGAAAATAAACAAAACAATCATACTATCAAAACACCCAAAAAAACATATGAGGTTTAATTTACTTACCCACACACTTTGAAGATGAAACCTTTGTGTTTAGGCTCTTAATTTCTTCTTAGAGAGATATCCATGATTTTTGGTGTGAGAGTGAGGCAGAGATGCAGCCGTGCAAGAGCAAAGAGAGAAGAAAAACCAAGAACAAAGAAAAAGGAAGGGAGAAAGAAGATAAGGAGCTGCTGGACTTCTGGGGCAGCCAAAGAAAATAAGATAAGGGAGAAGACTTTTGTCTTCCTTTTGAGTGTGTGAACCCGTGGACTTGAGGGAAGACTTAGGAGAGCTTCCTAGCTCTTTCCTTAAGAGAAAAGAGAGCAAAATGAGTTAACAATTTCAGATTTTTCCTTGGACCCGTGGAAATAGAGAGGAAGATATTTTCTTGGAAATTCTAGTTGCATGGAAAAGTCAAAGAAGAGAGGTGGAGCTTGTTCATTGCATGGCCAGCCAAAAAGTCTTTGGGTATGACAACATGCATAGTACATTGGCTTTATGTGTGTTGAACTTCCATTGGTTGCATGGGTGAAATTTCTACTATACTATCCCATGCATCATGCTTAATTAAAACACCTACAACCATATATATATATATATATATATCATAACTTAGCTACTTAATATAGTCCAACAACTATATATATATATATATATATCTCATAACTTAATCACTTAATATAGTTTTGTCCATACTTAGTATATATATACATAATAAAATTAACCATTCAATTATTTATGATCATTACAATTCTTATTCAAAGATATTATAAAATAATATGCTGATTAATACTCTTATATTAATTATAAAAAGAAAGTGGATTAAAATCGTAATTAACCACTTAACACATAGTTTAACTATTAATTTGGGGTCGGGGTGTTACAATAAGTATATAAATCCATTAAATTAATCATGCAATTAGGTTGGGATGTTACACTTTAATTCCTTACGTCTTCACACATTTAGGCTTCAGCATTCATAGCCACTACATGTAACGCCCCAGTTAAAAAAGAAAAAAAAAAAAAAAGAAGTGATGGTCAGATTTTTATTTGTATTCCCACATGCCCACCTACTCCACTCATTTCCCCACCACACAAATATCACTCATATCTCTCCCTCTTTGGCTGGTCAACTAAGGTAGTCTACTCACTTCTTTTTCATTTTCTCTCAAAACAACATAAACATTCCTCTCATCCTCTCTCACCGGTGCTCATCCTCCACCATCTCTACCATCTTTTCACGGCAAGATCACCACAAAGCTCTCTAGGAACCTCTAAGGCATATTCATTTCTTTTGATTTAAGGTAAAAAATTTCAAGTCTATTAGTGGGTTTATACTTTTGCTTAAGGTTATTTTAATCTAAGCTTTGATAATGATGTTCATGAGATTTATGAGCTTCTTGGGTGATATTCTTGTAATTATGTATATGGGTTTTTGTTTTGGTGGACTAATTTGATGAGTGGGTTTATGGTTTTACTAGTGGTGGCTAACTAAGGTTTATGAATGGTGAAAATTTAGGGGTTTTGAGGTATAAACTGTAAATATAATTTTTATGGTTTATATTGTTTGTTTGGAAGGATATTGTGATTTTGATGTCATGGGTCTCTTGATGATGTTGTGAAAATCTTGTGAAGACTATTCATAAATTATTGAGGTTTTGATGTTAAAAATAATACCTTGAATGATTCATGAGTATAATGGAAGTCTATGCCTTGTAAAGTAATTGGTTGAGAAACTTTGGAAGTGGAAAATAATATTTGTGAGGCTAAATTTAGGCTTGCCTAATTTAGTGCTTATTTGGAAATTCCTAAAATGTAGCTAGATACAATTTCAAGCTTTATGCTTATTGTAATAGGTTTGCTTGATATTGTTTAGGTTCTAGCTAATCTCCTTGGAGCTTGAAGAATTAGGATTTTACAATTGCGAGGTAAGTAGTTTTTTTAATGGGATTTTTGAAAAATAACATAAATGTTGTTTTTGGGTTAGACACACTTTTGGAAACTATCTATGGAAATTATATTTTCCTAAAACTATTGTGTCATAACCTTAATATATGTATGGTTATATATGAAATGCATCATATTTAGTATTGCATTTGGGGAAATGCATGAATTGTTGATATGGAAAAATGAGCATCTTTTATTTAATCTTGATAAGAAAATCATGGATTTTATGCTGTATTGGAAAATTTAAGATGCTTATCTTGTCTTAGTACTTAGGAAATTGAGAGAATATCTTTTTCACAAGAATGAAGTTGAAAACCTTACAAACTTTGTAGAAGTTAGAGTATTTAAGGTTTTCTGAAACTACCTGGTTATAAACTATGCATTTGAAAGGAAATGTATACCTGTGAGCTTTATGTGGTTTTAACACCATGCCATGTGTGATTTCCCGGTGATCACCCGATTTGGTTTTCGTAGTCTTTGTGATAGCGGAATCAAATCTAGGTCAGTGCCTTTTCACTTTGGATGATGCGTTCTTCCCTGCTGTCCATGGGAGGAAGAGGTTCCTTGATTGTATGTAGGTGAGACTGCTGCCCATGGGGCTAAGAGACCACATGCAAGAGAGGTCCTATTTGACGCGCTCTCTTTGTTGCCCATGGGGGAGAGAAAAACCTTGAGGGTATGTGTGAGGCTGCTGTTCATGGGGCCAAGAGTCTGCGAACCAAAGAGAACAATATCATGCCAGTTGTGAATGGGTGGATCTCCTGACCGGTCTATATGGTAGTGTGGTATATTTATGATAAATTATCATATGTTAGATTTTATGGCTTTGGAATTATATTATTAGTGCTCACTGATTATAATATATAGTTTCAAGGTATTTACTTTGAGGAACTTGTACTTCATTATTAAATCATTCTTGTCATATTATTATTATTGAAGATGAAACTTGCATTTCCCACACCCCCATTAATTATGCTACTTACTGGGGTTTAGCTCATCCCAATCTTTCACAGTCTTATAAATTAATTAACTATATCATGAGAATGGAGCTTGCCTTATCGGTAGTGATTGGAGTTTTATGCTGAATTGAGAGACTTACATTACTAATGGTGGGTGACTCGATCTAGTTGTTTTAAGGGAGCTTTCAGTAGTAAATTTTATTAGAAGTTAGGCTCTTGAGGCTTGTTAGCCCAAGAGTTTTGTTGGGACTGCATATTTTAGAGAACTTTAGGACTTTCCGTTTAAATCATTAGAGTTTTGTAATATATTGATGCATATTGTGGAGGCACATGATTTTTAGTTATTGTTCGTAAATGAGTTATAGAGCTCTGACTTGTAATGTGGAGATTTATGGTTATATATTCTTATCATGTGAAAATGAAAGGAAAATAAAGATCTCCTATAGTTGGTTGTCTAAAAAGGAAAAATCTACAGATACCTACGGGATGTATTTCTCATGCTTTGGACCCCTTTGGGGTTTGAGGCGTGACACTACACCAACACCTTCGGCAACAGATAGCAAGAACTTGTTGAAATTAATTTTGTAGACTCCATTGGAGTCTGGGAGCTGTCGCTAACAACACAATCACAAACCCATTTAACCAAAATTTCCTACTTTCCGTCTTTCCCATTTCCAAAGTTAGAATCTCAACCACATTAATCTGTTGCTCTTTCTTTTTTGTTTATGCAAAATGTTTGAGACATGAGTTTGTGATTTTAAACAAAAAAGAGTAAGTTTTTAAAGCTTTTGCGACAAACCCATTTGGTTTTTAAAAATCTCAAGTGTTTTCTTTTCTCTTTCTTTGTTTGTTTTCCCAAAATTCTTTGAAGCTTTTGCAACAAAACCAATTTAATTTTTTACCAATCTTAAGCGAATTCCTAGCTCAAAATTTCAATCTTTAATTATTTTTTTCTCTTTCTTTGTTGTTTCCGCAGAAATTTCATGCCATCGGTTTTGTGATTTAAGCAAAAAAATTGAATTGGAATTCATAACTCAAACCAAAAAAATTGGGAAACTTCTAGATTTAGGTTTCATAGTTAACCACACAGTGGTGCATAGTGAACGAATCTAAAGAAGTCACCTCCACGAACAAAACAACCACGAGCTCCTATGCCAACTTCATATCATCATAGGGCAAACTTGGTGTATGAGCGGTGGTTTTTCTACGAGAGCTTGCTACTAGGAGTTGAGAGAGGGGAGGAAATTATGTTGTGATGTGGTTAATTTTTAAGCATTAGATTTTTTTTTTCTTTGCCAGTTGTTCTTCATCAGTGTAAAAAAGAGAGAGAACTAGAGGAATTTAAACTAGAGGGGAGCCAAACCCCATGAGAATTAATAGTCAATCCCAACATTTTCAAACTAAGAGCCCGTTTGGTTGTAGTGATTTGAGGGAGGATGGAAAAATGAATGGAGAATGACTTTTTGGGTTGTTTGGTTGGGAGAGAAAATAGGAGGGATTTTGGTAGAGTCCAAACATTTTCTCTCTGTGTACACCAAAAACCAATTTCTCCAATTTGGAGAGAAAATGAGAGAGAAAGGAAAGCTTTAATGCGAAGGACATTTTTGTCCCCATTTAATGTTGAATTCTAGCCTTTTTTTCTTTTTCTTTTTCTTTTTCTTCTTCTTTTGTCCAATTGTTGCCCCTATCCTATTATAATTAACTTTAACTTCTTTCTTTTTCTTTTTCTTTTTCTTTTTTTTTTCTTTTTCATCTTTATCCAAAATCTACAAGAGCAAATTACCAACGTTTTTTTTTTCTAAAAAGAAACAATACCAACATTCTCCGGATTTTTTATTTTTTATTCTTTAATATTTTATTTTAACCAATTTAATTAATCACACACACACACACACACACATATATATATATATATATAAATTGAAAGAAATAAGTTAAAACAAAGAAATAATTATATTATGTCCCTTTCGTAATGTGTCTAATTATTTCTTATGTACTATATAATTGGGGCATAAGAGTAAATTCATACAAACTACCTTTTCCAAATTCACTTTTCTCCTTAACCTAACAAAATGGGTTTTCTATTTTTCTATTTCTCTAACTAAATACACTGAGGGAAAACTAAAATATCTTCTGTTACTATACTTTTTCATCCCCTCCCCATTTTTATCCTCTCACTTTTCTACCCCTCCAACCAAATGAATGGTTTGGTTGTTGTCAATATCTTAAACTAACCATATTTGTCTCTATTTTCATGCTCATGTGCCTTAAGAAGAAAGCAAACCAAGTTAACGAAATACTGTCATACGTCTCCTCCTCCTCCTTTAGCAAATAAACATTAGCTCTTTCAATATGACAAATATTAGGTAGCGAAATTCTTCACGGGCCATCCAAGCCTACCTATTTGCTTACCCATAAATTCAACGAACCACCAATATAAATAGCTCATTATCACTACCTTCTACTCTCAGACTTCTTCTTTTCTCTTTCTCCTCAATTTGTCTGAAATAAAGGTGGTGATCTCTTGTCCTGCTATCAAACTTTAGATCTCTTGTAAGTCTCTGGATCTCTCTATTTAAGGGTAAACATATGGTTGGGCAGTCCAAATTATATTCACATTTGGGTTAGTGATGTAGATTTGTAGTTTTGGGAGAAGGAAAAAAAAAAACTAGGTTAGCCCATATTTTTAGTTCTAATCAATTTTTGGTCAATGCTAGAGATTAGAAAAATTTTTGTTCAATCTAGCTAATTATTTAATTAATACTTCAATATTTGAATACTCTCTAATCGTTGTAAAGGCAGAATGATACCAATTTATTACCAGTGGAAAAGGCTTTTGGATAGCATTGTCAGTCTGCCACATAAGATTATTTGTGAAATTATTATATTTTTATAGGGTAAATTGCAAATTACACCCCTAAAGTTTAGGGATGATTGGATTTTATACCCTGAAGTTTCAGAATTTGGATTTTATCCTATGAAGTTTGGTGATGTTTGGATTTTACACCCTAACGTTTCAAAATTTGGATTTTATCTCCTATATTTTGGAAGTGTTTGAATCTTACTCTCTATAGTTTTGGGGTGTTTGAATTTTACACTCTAAAGTTTCAGAATTTGAGGGTGTAAAATCTAATCAACCCTAAACTTTAGGGGGTAAAATTCAAGTTCAGAAAATGTTAGGATGTAAAATCTAAACACTCCAAACTTTAGAAGATAAAATCCAAATTCTGAAATTTTAAGGTGTAAAATCCAATCACCCCCAAACATATAATAGGAATAGAAAAATTGACACAACCATGTACAAGAGAAGAATATCAAATATTTGTGTGGTTCAAACAATAGACTATATCCACGGATGGTAATTAAGGGATAAAATCACTATATCAAAGAGAGATTAAAAAGTTTTTGCACACTCAAGGAACACTCACAACTAACAATATCTCTTTATGACTCTCTCAAACTAATCAAAAGTCTCTTCCTATGTGGGAGGACCTTTGGGCTTTGGGACAAAGCAATCAAACCGTCTGTTGTATTGTCTATTGACTATTATAAGATTTTTTTTTTTTTCTTTTTTGAGAAAATGTCTATTATAAGACTTCAATATTCATTCCTTGGTGGATAAGGAATACATTCTTTAGTTAACAATGAAATGATGAATAAATTCATTCATAGACAAAGAGTATCATTACTTATTTAAAAATGTATAACTTTTCCTTCACTACAAGAATTTTGGTCTTTTGCAACTAATATTTTAGCGACGACCAAAAAGTCGTCACTATTAGGCATACATTAGCGATGATGATAAATGGCCATCGCTAATAAGTGTATTGTAGCAACAACACAAAAGTAGTCGCTAATAAGTCATCACTAATGCCATGGAGGGAATTTTATTTACTTTTGAAAAATGGAGGGAAACTTTTAGCAATGACAATAAATTTTGTTGCGACGACATTTACGTCGCTAAAATAAGGTTTATTTTAACGACGACATTTATCGTCGCTAATAATCATCTTTAGTGATGACCTTATGTTTCATCACAGATATGTGGCCAAAAATATATAGTAAAAATATTATATATATGTTTTATTTATCAGTGATGACACATTAGTGGTCGCTATTAGAAGGCTATTAGCGATGACACAACATGTCGTCACAAATATATCTACCTAAATATAATGGAGGGTAAAATTTTCACTCTAAAAAAGTGGTGGGAATTATTGGAGGGAAGCAGATTATATATTAGCAACGAATTAGGTTGTCGCTATAAGGGATCTTTTAATGAAGACAAAGATTGTCGTCACTAATATGTGGCTAAAATAGTTTTGATATAATATGATTTTTTTTTTTAATCAAATCCTCCAAATGCCTCTTAAAATATTTAAAATGACATAAATTCCTTTAAAATATTTGAAATGATTAAAATACCATTAACCTCGTCAAAATGACCAAAATACCCCCAAACTTATATAATGACCAAAATAAACTTGAAAACTCCAAAGAAACTTAAAACTTTCAAATCAATTAAAAAAAAAAAAATGAGACAATAAGGGCTAGTTGTTTCAAAATACTCTCAAATCATAATGTTACCCATTTAAACTTGAAATCGATAAAATAATAAAAATTGAGAAAGTTCTAATTCCACTCAAAATAGTGACTAATTCTCATAGTTATCAAAATGTGAATCGTATTGTAAATCAATTTTTGATTTTTCTATATCAAGTGTTATAAGAAAGGTATTAGTCAATATTTACCAAACTAATAAATTCATTATAAATATATAAAAGGTACATTCATTATAAATTCATAATATATTCAACTAATAACCAATTCAATCATCAATTATGTAATAATATTTACCAGAAAGTAAGTAAATAAATCAAATTAAAATATATTTATAACATGCATATTCAAATTAATTAAAATCAGAAGTGATAATACATGATATATGAGCGAAAATAATAAAAAATATCATCATTTTGCCTAATCAATTTTATCTAAGTTAATGTTGACATGATATTCATCATCTTTCAAAATTATTTCTTTATTAACATTTTCTAACAACTACTCCAATACCCAATAATCCATTGAAAACCTTCCCACTGAACCTAATTTCACAAAGTTTAGTGGTCTCGAGACCATCTATTAAGTTTGACCGGGTTTAACCAACTTTAACTAAACTTTGACTGTGCCTTTCTCTAAATCTAACAGTTTGATTATGACCATAATTTACTAGAATTAACATTTCATCACACTCTACATCAAGAAAACACAAATCAAAGCCAAATTAGGAATTTAAAACAATTTCTAACACTAATAATTGTAAAATACAACTTTACCCAAAAAATACAATTTTGTAAAATTTCAATTAACTTAGTTTTAAAAATAAGACAATGTGGAAGCTTAATATATATACATATATATATTTGATAGTTATAACAGGGATGGGGGATTTGACCTCTAAATACTAGAAGGTGCCAACCAATTAAGTTACAAGACTTTTAACATCTAATGTATAAGTTTAAAAAAGAAATTATTAAAAAAATTTAATAGTTTAAAGTTTTAAATGATGACGTCCTATATTTAAGGATTTTCTTCATGACTAATAGTTTTGACATAAAAATGAAAGGTTTTTTTTTTTTTTTTGGTGGTAAATGATTTCCTGAAATCATTTACCACCTGACCCCACTAATTGGAAGTCAAGGAAAATAAAATTTTCCGGAAAATATACTTTAGTTGACCGAAATTTACTCCTTTGACCCGGAAATGGTTTTACGTTTTTATTTTCCCTTCAAACCATTTCTGGAAAATGCAAAAGAGAGAGAGAGCGAGAAAAAGAAGAGAGAACTCAGCTCCAGATCGCCAGCGAACCCCGAGCTCCAGATCGCAGCACCGCGCCGATTAAACAACGATCGACTCCAAACACCAACGGTCGCCTCAAGCTCCAGATCGACTCCAAGAAATGATCGACTCCAACGGTTGCCTCAAGCGCCTTCGCCTTCGAACCCACACGCCGTCTCCGTCGCCTTCGAACACACACCCGACCCACACGCCCTCGCCTTTTGATCGGATTTAATGATTTTTTTCTTTGGGTTTTGTATTTTTGTGACTGTGGACTGAGAAATGATATTAATATTTGATTGCCGGAATTTGCTGCCGAAATTTGTTGTTGAATTGGCTGTGATTTTGAAATTTTTTGTAATAAAATTTGTTTGGATGCTGAGAAAATGTGAAAAATTGTAGGAAAATAGCATTTTCATAATAGAATCAAATACATGAAAATATTTTCCACAACAATTTTTATAATGCAACCAAACACTTGAAAATCTTTTCATTTTTCAAAAATAGCATTTCCGGAAATAGGTTATTTTTCGAAAAATATTTTCCAGCAACCAAACACAGCCTAAGTCTACATGTAGCTAAGACCAACATATATAGTTGAGTACAAATTTTTTGTTCCACTTTATACTACATTAATCATAACTTATCACTTATTTTCTTATTTTTCTTATAAAATAACCAAAATATTTTAGAATAAAAAAAAAATAGACACATAACATGCCACAACTTGTGGAGTATAAAGTGAAACAAAAAATTTGATAGATGAACTCATTCCAACATAGTTATCGATTAGTGTTTGTTTCACTAAAATTTTTGGAATTAATAGAAAATAAAATCTTGGAAAATTTTGCCTTCTACCTTTGAAGATAATTCTTATACGGTAAGAAATTAAAGGAATATTCATTTTAGATTTTATTCAGGAAAACATTTTCCTATAGAAAAAGTTGGAACATGTCTCGATTTCTTGCTTATAAGTATGGACAAACCAATTAGTCGATTGAGGATGTATAACCGACCCAAAGTTTTAGGATTAAAGCTTTGTTGCTATTATTGTTGTATAAATTAGAGCATTTATATATGAAATTATATTATAGAATTACTGTGGGGCCCTAAATATTTGGTAACTCCGGCCCACTCCACATTAGGCCCAAAGTCCACGCCAAAAGAGAGAGAGAGCATAATCCGAGGATAAACGGACAAGACTCAAGTCATTTAGGGACCTCGTCGAGGAGGCCCATGTCCTCGGCGTACTGACGTCTAAGGAAAGGAGCTATCACTCCCCCATTAAATGCATGCCACTGATATTCTGATCAAATCAATGATGAATTGACCAGCCAACAGAGATGCCTTGGTCGCTTCAACTAACAGAAAGCCTACAAAGGCGATTGATGGGACAGGCACTCAAGTATAGGCTTGGATGATCAATAAGTGGACGGCGGAGATCAACTAAACAAGGATATATAATAGAGAGCACCCCCGCAAAAGAAAGGGGGGAGAAAAAAGACAACCCTGATATATGTCAGTTCTAAGTAAAGAGATCCTCGGGCCGGATCTTCGGATCGGGCCGAAGATGAACTTCCTTCATAAGCACCCAGCAAAAATCATTGCTATGGTTATCATAAATACTTAGGCAAATTCCTCTACTATTATTATTCCTATGAATCTCACGCCAATGGCTTTGCTGGTACCTAGCCCTTCTACTCACGCTCTACAAATTTAATTGTTTAGGTCCAATACATTTTGAGTCCTTACAATTACCAAATAGAAAACAACTTAAAATATGTTATTAACAAATTTTCCAAGAGAATTTTATGTAAATAATGAAATTATTGTTTATGAAACCATCACAACATGGCCCCAAGTTATTGCACAATATTTGGCTCAGTCTTAAGCTGTCCAAAGTTGGGGTTCACATAAATTATCTTAGCATCAAGCAGAAACATCAATGTATTTCGTTTTTATATCAGCATAGTTCGATCTTAAATCCTTTATTGAATGAAAGATATTTTACAAGCTAAATAAATTAAGTTGAATCCACTAGTAAGTTTGATTACTTTGTCGGTAGAATTATATGAGCTTTTTTTACATATAAAAAAAGCTATCATTAATTTAATAAGATTTGTAGTTTGATTACTCTATGTGTCTGTGCACGTGTTTATGGTGAATTAATTATATGCAATTCTAAAAATGAGGCTTGCATGTGCGTATGTACGTGATCAATTTATTATGCTTATTTAGAATGCAATGGTTTTTTTTTTTTAAACTGAATTACTTAAGGGTTCTCTTTACTTAAAAAATAAAAGGGAAAATTTTATTATTATTATTATTTTTTTTGGAGAATAGCAAACAAAGGCATAGCCGGTTGTTGTAATTGAATGCTGATCTCATAAAAATGTTATGGGTAAAAACCTTTTTTTTTTTTATAATCTTTTTCCCTTATTTTTTGTTAACTAAGACATGCATGTTCACAAATATGTATACATGCGCTCATATATACGTTTGTGTATTTTCACATGCATTTGAACAAATAGGTATATATTCAAGCACATACATGCATACGTGTGTATATAAATATAACTATATATCCCAATAAGAGAAAACATTTTTTCTTTTTTGAATCTTTTACGCCTATTGTAAGTATTAATTGAAGGGAAATATGGAAATGATAACCTATTTAGATAAGCAAAAACTTCTAGAAATTACATCTTTTCACCTTAAATTCTCACAACTTCAATTGAGAAATATTCTTAGAGTTCCAAAATTTTCATTTGATCACTTGTCCATGCATCAATTGTGTAAGGAGAGTAAATGTTGTTGTTGTTACGTTGATGTACCAAGTTCTTCATGATTAGGGATCATGAAGGTGACTCAGTTTTAAATTTTTATTTCCTTATTTCACAATGATATTTGAGGACCTGCTCCTGTTAGAACTATCAATGTCTATAGATGCTATGGCTACTCCTAAGACAATTTGATATTCAAAACTTCTAAATAACATCAAAACATTAAGGTGGCCCCCTAATTCATATATGTGAATAGTTAACTCCTTCCTAAACAGATATAAAAATCAGTTTTTACCAACAAAAAAAAAAAATCCTATAAAAAATCTATGCTAAAAAAAGGGAAATGTATGCATTGTAACTATGTGTTTCATAAGAAATTTTGTTAGTTCACTTATTTAGAACCCATATTAGAAAATAAACAAAAGTTTGAGACTTCCAAATTTGGGTGTTACCAAGTTGTCTACCTCCACATAAAGGATTATTTGAGTGTTTTAATTTTATTTTTTATGGATTCAGCAATAAAATGACTTTGCAATTGAGCATCATTATTGATTAGATATAATGCAAAAAATTCTCATATTAAAAAGAATCAAATCTTTGATTTAATAAACATATAATAAAGTTGTTTGGCTAAAAATCTAAAACAAAAACTATATCTCAAAAGTTTGTGAGTATTTTGATTTTACACCTTAAAATTTCAAAATTTGAATTTTATTCTACTAAAATTTTATTGTATTTGCATCAGTAGCCTTCCATCCATTTTTTGTCAAGTATCATATAAACCTATCACACATGTTTAGTTCAACAAATAAAATAATGTCACATCATTTTTGTAGCCTAAAAAAATTCAATAATTCAAAATAACATGGCATAATAAAAATGAGCATCATTTTATTGGTTGAATTAAACACTCGTTGCAAGCTTATATGATACTTAATAGAAAATATGGTTGGAGAGGCTGCTGAAATAAAACTCCAAAAGATAAAATCTAAATTGAAACTTCAGGATGAAATTAAACCACCCAAAACTTTAGAGATATAGTTTGAAATTTAGCCAAGTTTTTTATCTTAACACAATTCTAGATCTTCAACAGACACATTAATCCTTTTAGAATTGATGAAATTCTTTGTTAGTCAACAAGTTTCATTCACAAGAATTCACAATTCATGAAAAAATAATTATTGTTAAAAATGGAAGTCCACCATTAATAGCATACTTTAGATTTCAAAAAAATTGTTAATTTTTTTGACAGTTTTGCCAATGGCAAGTATCAATATAGTCTACCAATTTGTTTATAGAATGATTTTACTTGTAGTTTTAAAAAATATATATTTGTTATAACCATGCAATGAGCATCTTCAATCATAAATATTATCGAAACTAGGTTTTGCAATAATAATGTACATAAAAGATGATAATCTAACACACTCTTTAATTTTGTACATCAAAAGGGAATTGCGGTGAAATTTAGTACAAAGTTAGTCATCAATGAATCTAATGATATAAAAGAATATCAAGTTTCATTTTGATTGATCATAAATTATTAAGTTTTTTTTTTTTTTTTTGATAATCAAAAAATGGGATGGGGGGGGGGGTTGAAAAATGAAAATAGTAAAAACAGTTATTTGTATCTGTTATTTTGTTAGTAGTGGATGCTAGTTTTACTTTTCATGTATTAATTTTGTTTTAAAATTTTGTGTATTGATTGTTCTTTAATGATAAAAAAATTTTGATTTAAGTTTTGGACCTCTAAATCAAAGTCCGGACTCCGATCCTGGTTTAAATGAACTAACATATTTTATAATATATGTTTGCAATTGGAAAATTGAAAATTGTAAAGACTTTTTCTTTTCTTTTCTTTTTGAGAAGAAAAATTGTAAAGACTTGGTGTACTTAAAAACCAAAAACAAAAAGACTGAAAAAACATAGAAACCTGCGAAATGGTTTAAAGGTCAAGCCGAGACCAGAGTTGGGAATCTTTTAGGCAAGGGTAACATATTCACATTAACAAAGGAACACAAGTTAATTAAAGCCAAAAAAAGAACACACAAATGTAAGAAAAGTCACATTTTGATGTTAACAAAGAACACAAAGGATCCCAAAGGTGATGTCATGTCACATGTTTCCTTCAAAGAAATGACCAAAGACCATAGAAACTTTGGCCAGGAAAAACAAGTTTTTGTATCTTAACAACACTCCAACGTGATTTCAACTTTTCATTTTTTTTTTTTTTTTCCTCTTTTACCAGTGAAACTTTGGTATGGAGTCTATGGACTTAGTCATCCATGGAAAACAAGTTTTTATATCACAAAAATTACTTCCCAACGTGATTCTCTCCACAAGCAAAGTGACGCAACCCATAATCTAGGTTCGTTTTGTGCAAAACAAGTGTGAGTTGCAACGTACAAGAGTTTTAGACTTTTAGTTCAAAACCAAAAACCATATAAAAGAAATAATAATAATAATAATAATAATAATAATAATAATACAATCATGTCAGTCTGACACAGGGTGTGTTCTACACGTATTGCATTGATCAATTTCTCTAGAGAGACTAAAATTCTCTAATGTCAAATACAGTGTATGCATAACACAAACAAAACTTATTCTCCATAAAATTTTCTATGGCAAAGCAATAGTGTGTTCTACACGTATTGATCAATCTCTTAAAATCCACCCAACTTTCCAACAATTCATACTCGGTAGTTCTATTATTCTTCTTTCAACTTTCAAACTTTCCTCAAAAAAGAAGAATTTTTTTTTCAAACGTATATGCTCAGAGAGGAGATTATTGTGCCATTTGAGTTGTAAGTCAAGTCTCCAACGTCTTAATCTTTTTAGGTTATAACAAAGACATTGTTACTAGAATTATCATGGTTAGATGGGAATAAGTATATATTTGGAAGTACATATATTTTGAGTTTAAATTAAAACTTAAGGTAAAGCATTTATTATTACAAATATAAATATATTTTTCTACCATTTTTTTTTAATGTGTGGATATTACAAGAACCCTCACGGAAGCAATTAATTTATAGGTTTTGGCTCATGGCTTTCTAGTCAATTTTTTATGAAATTTTTATTCTTATTTTTTTGTTTTTTTAAAGAGTTTTAATTTATAACATACATTCTTGATGATAGCTGTTTATTATCATATTAAAATACCAATCAATTTTTATTGTTGCTTTATACTTAAAGGCTGCCCAATTTTTCAGTCCAATTTTCGGTCTTCTGTTCGTTGATTAGACTCTTTTTGCAAAGAGGCATGGGATTGCATGGCACCAAAAGTCAATTTTCTATGGCGTTGGGATATTTAGTTAATATATCCAATGGGGTGGAAGACATTAATTACTCAATTGTGTGAATTCGGTAACATTGGAAACTTTGGTCAATTTTATAAGGCTGTGAATCGAACCTTCGATAATGGGAGACTTTGATAGTGGGAGACTGCACTTTTAATTCATTACGTGCGAGACTTTACCCAAGTCCATCATCTTGTCGGCTTTGGTTGATCCTGTTATTGTAAGAAGCCTTAAATATTGAAAGGCTGTAGTCAATTCCAATATATGGCAGGTAAGGCTGGATTCAGGGTCAAGATGTAAGCATATGTCATCGTTCTGATAGGTTTAGTGGAACTTGACACTAGATTCAATCTAAGTCCCAGACTCAGGTCTATTCTACAATATTGTAGACTTAATTTGGTTAATGCTTTTATAGCATACATCCTTCCACAATAGGATGAAAAACTAGAGTTGGAATTTTGAATTACTCTAGTCAATCTCATTATGTTGGAAACGGGAGTCAATTCGATTTATCAAAAAAAAAAAAAAAAAAAAAAAAAAAAAAAAAAGCTAGGATGAATTCTTTTAGTTTTTATTATATTAAGTGGAGAAATGAAGATTCGAATTTCAGATCTCTAATAGAAAATAACTGAGTAATATTATTGAGTTATATATAAGATGGTTGGTGACCTAAATTAATTTTATGATACATTGGAAAATTTTGTCAATCTCCAATGTCATAGAATTGGAGATTAAGGATTTGTTTGGATACAACTTATTTTCTTGAAAATTGAAAATACTGTAGCAAAATAATTTTTAAATGTGTGAATTGTATCGTGAGACCCATTTTTAATTTTTTTTCTGAATAAAGTGGTTGTGGGTCCCGTGAATAGTGCGTGAAAAGTGTGTGAATAGTGAACTTTGTCTCCCTGGCATAAAAAAAATAAAAAAATAAAAAAGGAAAACACAAAACTAAAAACGCAAACACAGTAAACATGCTATCCAAAAAGTCATTAAGTGTTTAATTTATAAATTTCACTTTATTATGGCAAAAACACCATTTTGGTCCTTACAATTTAGAGTCATAGTCAATTTAGTCCCTACATTTTCGTAGCAATGAATTTGGTCCCTGTTATTTTCAATTTGCAATTAATTTGGTCCTTGCCATGAAATCACTAACGAAAAACGCCTACGTGGCAAATAGCGTGCACTGTTGGCACACTTTAAACTTATGTGGCAACTAAAATAATAATATTACATGCCACATCATCTGAAAAAAAAAATTTAATTTATCAATTTTAAAGGAAAAAAAAAAAAAAAAAAAAAAAGAAGAAGAAGAAAGAAAGAAAGAAAGAAATTAAGATCTGGGAAGAAAGTGAACCCAGAAAAAATGCAACCCAAATCCACTTCCAGCATATTCTTTAAGCAAATCCAAAAATAAGATCAAACAAATATCAAATGGTTAACCTCACAAAAGATTTGACTTTATGGTTTCAACTTCACAAACATTCACAATGGGATTGACATAAGTGGGTTAATACAATGGGTATTTTATCAAGCACTTGGCAGTTGGCACTTGGTTAAGAAGCAAAGGCTTAGAAAGAAGAGATGAGATTTTTTTGTATTGCTCAAGCTCACAAATCTCTCAGTTGTTCAAAGAGCCAAGAACAAAAGAAATAAGAGAAAGGTTTTTTGACCTACAAGGGTTCTCTCTATTTTGCTATCAATGTACTGTCAACTGTGTGTTTTTCATTTTGGCTAAGGTGCTGCAAGGAAGAAAACTATCTCAGTGCTCTATTGTTAACCATTTTTTATATTTGTTTGGTTTTCTTTTTGGATTTGCTTAAAGAATATGTTGGAAGTGGATTTTGGTTGGATTTTTCTAGGTTCACATTCTTCCTAGATCTGATTTTTTTTTTCTTTAAAACTGATAAATTAAATTTTTTCCAAATGATGTGGCATGTAATATTATTATTTTAGTTGTCACTAAGCTTAAAGTGTGCCAACAATGCACACTATTTGCCACGTAGGCATTTTCCGTTAGTAAGTTAAAAGTAAGGACCAAATTGATTGTAAACAAAAAATAATAGCGACCAAAGTGATTGCTACGAAAATGTAGGGACTAAATTGACCGTGACCCTAAAATATAAGGATCAAAATGGTGTTTTCGCCCTTTATTATTTGTAATTAAAGATATACTAAATTGATTTTTTGAAAGTTTCATAGTTACGGAAGGGAGGGGGGATTTGAACCTAGACATTTTTCTAGGAAATAATACGAATTGCCAATTAAATTGCAAAACCCTTAGTATGTACGCAACTTATTGAATGACCAAAATATGTAACAAGATATATATATATATATATATATAATATAATATAATATAATATAAGCCTTAATCAATTAAGATTCATTTTATATTTATGGACTTGACCAAAAAAAAAATATCTATATAAATCGTGGACAAAGTCTCCTCCAAATGTGATTGAACAAATCTCTCTAAACAAGTTGTAATAGTACTGTTAAAAATATCATGTGACCAAAAGTGCACGTAATACTCATTTCAGCCACAACATGGTAGATTTGAGGAATTCCTCTTAATGTCCAAAACTTGTTTATTCCTTATTCTCATTATTCATTGTTCTTGATCCTTAACAATTGACCGATTGCATTACGCAAATGGGGCTAAAAGTATATTTATCTTGATAAGAGAATTCCCATAATTTAATATAAATATTTTTTAAGTTTTTTTTTTTTTTTTTTACTTTTTTTTTTCCTTTTAATGTTTATAAGGAGATTTATCAAATTCTTCGTCAACCCAAGTTTCCAACTCATCATTATAGTTAACTCACAATTTCATATATTTTATTGTTTAAATTAAAATTTATGAATAAAAAAGTATATATAATAGCATGGTATTTAAAATTTAAATAATGTATGTATATTGTTAAATACAAAAAGAAAGGATAAAATTTTAACTGTGAAGTGGATCCTCTCCATTTGTTTGAAATAGAGCGGACTCTAATTCAATTTGAATAGTTAAAAAGCTTATAATTTTATTTTTCTTACACTCTTTGTGCTTATATTAGTAAATAAAAACTTGCAAAATGCTAAAAAATTTAAGATAAAGCTTTTAAAGTTATATTATCAATTTTAATATAAAAGCTTATAAAGTAAGAGTTGTGCTATGACTATGAGCACAATAATTTCACAATAAAACCTAACTGGTAAATTGTTATTAGTTTTCATTTAAATTCACCATTAACATCACTTTTTTATCTACTGCTAATAGTTTGTCACCTAAAAGTTTTGTTGTGAAATTGTTATGAAACTATTATGCATGTAGCTTTATTCATAAAGTAATGTGATAATTAATGTGAATAGTATCATATTAACCATATAATAAGTAAATTTTTAACCATTACCCAACATCTTGAGATCAACTCCAAGGAATTTCTCCTTATAATTACTTGGTTTGTATGAGATGGAAAGAATACACAAGCTTGAGATAATAATTAGATATTTGAAAAGCTCTAAATACTCTCGTTAGCAAAACAAAATGAAAAGTTTAAAATTATTTTTTTGTCTCATGTTTAAAAGTTAAATTATTTTTGTCTCGTGTTTAAAAGTTAACTCACAGGACTACCGCACGCTTTTGATGTGATGGTCACTCTATAAGTACAAGTACTTATGGGGTGTAGGAGAAATTATAGGGTCCTCTGGTGGACTACGTCATTTGTCCACTATTCCACTAAAAAACTTCCATTTGTTTAAAATTGTTGAGTGAGTAATTAATTTATATTTAAAAAAATTTTCTAACTAACAATTTTAAACAAGTGGCAGTTTTTTAGTGGAATGGTAGACTACATCACTTGTCCGCCATAGATCTTATAATTTCTCGGGGTGTAGGGGGTAAGGGCCGATGTTCAAGTATTCAAGAAGGAGTTTCACATACATATACACTTAGATTATGTTAGAGTAAAATTTATATCTTGTATTAAAAAAAAAAAAAATTGATTCACAGGTGTGTATGTGTGTGTATATATCTATATATATATATATATATATATTTTTTTTTTTTCTTTTTCTTTTTTTTTTCTTTTTCTTTTTAATTTGGAAGGTTTATAAGATTTGTATAATAAAATTCGTAATAAAGTATGACTTACATTAGTGCATTTTTGTAATAAAGTACCACGTGACAAATAGTAACCCAAAAATAAATATATATACACACATAAGGAAAAAATTACTCGGTTTATTCTGGGAAGTCATCCCCAAATTTTTTTTTTTTTTTTCCAACCTAACTATCCAATTATTTCTTCTGCAAACACAAGGGTTCTGCTAAGAAATAATGAAATATATTGGAAATTGGAATCTGTAGCTTCTTATTTGTGCATTTTCCAGTGAGGTTCGGCCAATCTCACAAGGCTAATACAACCATGTAACAAATAGTAACGCAAAAATAAATATATATACACAAATAAGGAAAACATTACTCGGTTTATTTTGGGAAGTGAATAACTAATGATTATTAATACATGGCAAGATTTGTAATACAACCATGTAATTACTTATTATGAGGTCAACTTCATAGTAATTACTTTTTATTATCTAGCCCAAAGCAATTTAGGATTTACATTTTCATTTTTCAACTATCAAATTATCAAAGAAAAAAACACTGCAGAGTAAGTTACAATTGGAATCTCTCACAAAAACTCAAAGTTCAATTCTCTCCCTTTTTAATTCTCAAGAACAAAAAGAAAACAAAAAAAAAAAATCCCCCTTCTTCTTCTTCTTCTTCTTTTTTTTTTTTTTCCTTTGAGAATCAGCTAATGAAACGTGACAAATTAGAAACGATACAGTATATGAATGATTAATTAGGAAAGTACCTTATTTGAAATTTGAATTACTCACTAAAACTAACTATATTGGTCCTAGGCTTCTCTCTCTTTTTCTTAATTTCCTTGTAAAACAGTGAAAGATATGAAAGTGTAGGGAAGACCAGCATGCATCGTGTCTTGTCTTCCCCCACTAGTGGGGGTAGACGATAAGCATTACTCTCACAAAATTCTTCACACGCAATCAAAGCCCACTTATTTTCTAACCCACCATTTCAGTGAACTATCTATATAAATACCCCATTCTTACTACCTTTATTTCTCAACCAGACATCTCTACTTCTCTTTCTTTGCACCTTGTCTGAAATTAAAGTGCTCTTTTTTCTTCTCTTCTTTTGTTTTTCAATCTAACTCCGGTTCTATTTGTAAGTCTCTCTCTTTATTTGTATTCTCTTATCTATCTATGGGAGTCCTTAGTTGGGCACCCAAACCCAAAAAATATTTAGGTTTGGGTTAGTGAAATAGACTTGTAGGGTTAGGATAGCCTAGATTTTTAGTTCTGATTAAGTTTATTCAAGTAAAGATTAATATTTTTGTAGTTTGAATTATATGGTATTTTATTTATAAACTAATTCTTTAATTTAGTAATATTTGTGACATAATCACTTTACTATAATCAACGAGTCAGCAAATTCTAAGTCAACTAACACATCCTTTTCTTATAAGAAAAGGGTGAAGGTGAGTTTAATAGTTTATAGGTTCAAAATATATTAATATATTTTGAACCTGAAAAGGTATTCATATGTTGAATTCTGAAAACGAGGTTTGTTTGCGGGTGTATGGCCTTATATCTAGCTAGTTTTGGGTTTAATTACATTACTTGGTTCTCTTTACATTTGCTTTTCTCTTGGTTGAATAAATAAATATATAAATAAGTTTCTCTTTATTCACTCAAGAGAATTTTTTTTTTTTCTTGGGAAAACAACAAACAGAGGCTTGTACTTTTTCTTTTTTTTTTTCCTCCTCCCCCCCTACGGTTGAGGCATATTTGGTTGAAATCATTTTATTCTCTCTTAAAAATTTAACACTTTCCCATTTTTGAATTTCTTTTTCTTGTTATTGATATAATTTTCCTTTTTCTAGTTTCCGTTGACCAATACATTAATAACATAATAATATCTAAGACCCATGCATGCGCACACACACGTGCCCATGAGTGTACACAAATTCTCTTTTGTGCACGCAAACACTACAAATCCACGTAAGTATAACAATGAGAAGAATTTTATGCCTGTTGAACGGAAAATTGAACTAAATATTCATTAATACGGATGTCTTTTTGACCATCATGTCTTCACACCTCAACTCTTTCTTCTTGATTCTTTGCTACTTGAATACTAAACCCTTTTTTAGGATAGTGAAGTCAACTTTTTTTTTTTTGGTATCAAATTTATACCACAGCAGTTGGTGATTTATTTGTTTCTCCTATACATGTTTCTCTGAGCGTGGATTTTGTTTTATTTTCTATGTATTTACGCTTCATTTTGAGTAAATGTTTTGTATTTCAAATTGTCTGCAGCCAGGTTCGATATGGCCACCACATACGAACCAAAGAACATCCTCATTACTGGAGCAGCTGGCTTCATTGCCTCCCATGTCTGCAATCGGCTTATCCGAAACTACCCAGATTACAAGATTGTTGTAGTTGACAAGCTTGACTACTGCTCAAACTTGAAGAACATTCTTCCTTCAATATCATCCCAAAACTTCAAGTTCATCAAGGGAGACATTGCCACTGCTGACCTTGTCAACTACGTCCTCCTCTCTGAGTCCATTGACACCATCATGCACTTTGCAGCACAAACTCACGTTGACAACTCTTTTGGCAACAGCTTCGAGTTCACAAAGAACAACATCTATGGCACTCATGTCCTTCTCGAGGCTTGTAAAGTCACTGGTCAAATCAAGAGGTTCATCCATGTGAGCACTGATGAGGTTTATGGGGAGACAGATGAGGATGCTGTCATGGGAAACATTGAGGCTTCTCAGCTCCTTCCAACAAACCCTTATTCGGCTACTAAAGCTGGAGCTGAAATGCTTGTCATGGCATATGGGAGATCATATGGATTGCCTGTGATCACTACTAGAGGTAACAATGTTTATGGGCCTAACCAATACCCTGAAAAGTTGATTCCAAAATTCATTCTTTTGGCCATGAAGGGACAGCCTCTACCAATTCATGGGGATGGTTCTAATGTTAGGAGCTATCTCTACTGTGAAGATGTTGCTGAAGCATTTGAAACCATTCTCCATAGGGGTGAAGTTGGCCATGTTTACAACATTGGCACACAGAAAGAAAGAAGAGTGATTGATGTGGCCAAGGAAATTTGCCAACTTTTCTCTTTGAACCCTGAAACCCATATTAAGTATGTGGAGAATAGGCCTTTTAATGACCAAAGATACTTCTTGGATGTTCAAAAGTTGAAGACTTTGGGATGGTTTGAACGTACTTCATGGGAAGAGGGCCTAAAAAAGACCACAGACTGGTATGTCAACAATTCTGACTGGTGGGGTGATGTTTCTGGAGCATTGCTTCCTCATCCAAAGATGCTAATGGTGCCTGGAATTGGAAGGAAGTGTGACGGGCCTCATAACCGAAATTCTGCTTCCAATTTTGTGGCAAACAATTCTATTGCGAGCGGAATGGTAGTCCGAAGTCCCCGAAGTCCAAAGAACAACCCCTCTACTCAGAAGCGAGGTTTGAAGTTTTTGATTTATGGTAGAACAGGTTACCTTGGGGGTCTTCTTGGGCAACTTTGTGAGAAGCAAGGGATACCGTTTGTGTATGGGAAGGGGCGTTTGGAGGAACGGTCACAACTCTTGCAAGAAATTCATACTGTTAAACCAACTCATGTTTTCAATGCTGCTGGATTGACTGGCAGGCCTAATGCAGATTGGTGTGAAAGTCATAAAGTTGAGACAATTCGGACCAATGTGGTTGGTACATTAAACTTGGCAGATGTCTGCAGAGAACATGGCCTCCTAATGATCAATTATGGAAGTGGCTGTATTTTTGAATTTGATGCAGAACATCCAATGGGGTCAGGTATCGGGTTTAAGGAGGAAGAGAAGCCTAATTACACTGGCTCTTTCTATTCCAAATCCAAAGCTGTGGTAAGTTCTTTCACTATCCATTTGATTGCCATTCCATTTTGAGAATTTCTTGATATATATATATATATATAGTAATGTTTTTATTTTTCATTTTGTTGCCAGGCTGAAGATCTTTTGAATGAATATGACAATGTTTGCACCCTCAGAGCCCGAATGCCAATATCCTCCAATCTGAGCCACCCCCGGAACTTTATCCGAAAGATTACACAATATGAGAAAGTAGTTGACATTCCAAACAGCATGACTGTGTTGGATGAGCTGCTGCCCATGTCAATTGAGTTGGCCAAAAGGAACCGCAGGGGCATTTGGAACTTCACA
Source organism: Quercus gilva (assembly GCA_023621385.1). Taxonomy (NCBI): domain Eukaryota; kingdom Viridiplantae; phylum Streptophyta; class Magnoliopsida; order Fagales; family Fagaceae; genus Quercus; species Quercus gilva. The sequence goes on along the minus strand of CM042480.1, from coordinate 47,369,220 downwards.
AACCCTGGTGTTGTGAGTCATAATGAGGTTCTGGAGCTGTACAAGAACTATATTGACCCTAATTTCAAGTGGGTTAACTTTACATTGGAAGAACAGGCCAAAGTTCTGGTTGCACCTCGAAGCAACAATGAAATGGATGGATCTAAATTGAAGAAAGAATTCCCTGAGCTGTTGTCAATCAAGGATTCCCTGATTAAATACATCTTTGAACCCAACAAGAAAAGCATTGCTGGTGCAGTGTCAAAATAAGCATTTCATGAACCTCGGCCAATGGACAGATCCAACAGATTTTGATTTACTTTCTTCTTGCTTACATATAGCCATATTTCATTACCTTTCACTTGTAGCAGTTTCTTTTTGTTGTTATTTGCAAGAATAATTCCACTCAGTGGTATTGCTTGTTTATTAGTTTGACTATTGTTAGGAGCTTCTTGAGACAGCTTCAGTATATCTAAATGTACTGTCCACTCATGGCTATGAAATATTTGAATCTTAATATGTTAAGAAGTTTGATAATAAAAGTTCAATTACCAGTTTAATTTTCCTTCTAAATGGATGTCAGCTCTTCAAATCTGGATGCAATATAATAGTACGACATTCCAAGTATGAAGTAATTTTCCCAATGAAATATGGTTAAAATTCAATTGATACTAATAGAATTCTCTTTTTCAATTATTGAATTATAAAAAATAAAAATAAAAAGTATTACTATTGAACCTCTACCATATATTCAAAGTACCATTTTTCTCATGTTTGCACTATTATTGACCGGCCAGTATCTCTCGCATTTAGCCTTCTTCCCCTATTTCTATCCATCTACGAAGTATGAACAAGTCTTATGATCTTTTTCTCTGACAAGAATCATCTCGTGCAATTAGACCTTTATTTTCATCCCAAAAAAAGAATGTGGGACTTTTTAAAGTATCATTCTATTTTAGGAATTGTTACTTTCACAAAAATAAATAAATAAAACTAATAAAAATCAATCATTTAAACATATTGGCAAATTTTGGTTACTTGATTTCCTTATAGATTCTGTTGCCTTTAAATCTTTTTCGACCTCAATTTTCGACTCTTTGACTTTTGTGCCCTAAATGGGGAGAGTACTAGTGATGTTAAGTCTTGAAAACAATGTAAACATGGTGCCCTCACCTTAGTCTTGGGCTTTGCCCAGAGTTTGGCTTGGGCTTGACCGTTGTTGGGCTTAGAAGCCTTTAGGAATTAATGTGTAGTGTCCAATCCTTTAGGCCAACTTTTATTGTTCAAAGAGGCTTTGGGATGAAAGAAAAACAAAACATGTCAAAGTAGCTGCACTAAATTGTAATAATTTTTTAGATTGAAAATTTCAACTTAATTATTCTTATCAACTTCTTTAAATAGAGCTTAATTGCTAATATTAACTTTTTTCTTCTTCCTTTCTTTCTTTTTCCCAATTATTTTATCCTAGTGCAATACACGCTTCTCCTTCTTTTTACTTTCTTTTTCCTTTTCTTTGTCTTTTTCTTTTTCTTTTTTTATCCTATGGCAATTCACGCTTCTCTTTCTTATTACTCTCTCTCTCTCTCTCTCTCTCTCTCTCTCTCTCTCTCTTTTTTTAAACTTGTTTTTATTTTTACGTTTTATTGATCTCAACTTTTTTATTTTAAAAAATTCCATCGTAAGAAACTTCTTCCTTTTTCCTTTTTTTTTTTTTTTTTCAATACTTTAAGTGTCACTATTTTACTCCTAATAATATTGCTGGGTCAATGTCCTTTCTTTCCATGTCTCGTGCTGTCAACTTCGGTCACGTGCCTCGGTTTGGAAATAAAGTTGCCCACATGTTAGCACAGGTTGCTAGAGGCTTGTCTGATATGCATGCTTGGGTTGAGGAAATACCGGGTTGTATTGAAAGCCTGGTGTCCCAAGATGTACTATTTTTGTCATAGTTTTGAATAGAAGTCTTTGTGTTCACATCAAAAAAAAAAAAGTTGGTTTTTTTTTGTGAATGCAAGTTTTATTTTTGTGCCGACACAAGAGTTAATTAAAAAATCAAATGTAAAACAAAGAAAATATTCAATTATATGAAATAGATGGTAAAATTACTTTATGTTATATATGTAGGAAAAGCTCATTGAAAAATATTGTTTTATCAAAACTGAAACTTATAATAGATTATAAAAATAATTCAAAATGAAAAATGAGACTCCCTTTAAATTTTTTAAAACTTTTAGAAATCTAGATTTTAATCATAATAATATTTTAAATTTATTAAAATGTTGTTAATAGAGTTTCATTTAGAATATATTGCATTAATAATTTAAACTTATTTATAGTGTATGACATGGTGCAGTTTTGATAATAATAAATCAAAACAATAACAACAACAACAATTTGATAATAATAACGGGCTAGTGTATGACACTAGTCCGTTAACAATAACAACAATAATAATAATAATAATAATCAAACGGAAAAGTATTGCCATTGACCTTTAGATATTTTATTCGAAATTTGAGGAGTGATATGCTTGAGAGCATCAATTTTGCACGTGTTTAGGTTGTGCCTATAGGCCCTACAATCCATAAATAATTGGATTTGGCCCATTTGGGGTAAGAATTAGGACTGTGTGCTCTCTTTTTTTTTTCTTTTTTTTTTTTTTTTTTTTCCATTTTTGTTTAAATGTTAGAAAAAAATTATTTACACAACCTCAGCACTGGCGTAAGAATCTCCACGAGAGGTCTACAGAAATTTTTTATACTATGCAATACTAGTATCCGCATTATACATCATTTCACCAAGAATATACATAATTTGGTAGATTAAACACTTTCACAGGTGAAGAAAATGAGGAAAAAAAATCGAATAGCAACGGTTATTCTTAAACCCTTAAAATATAGATATATATATATATATATGTGAATATTCTCAAGTGAATAATCCCAGAACTTACTAGTTACTAAGTAAATAAGATTAAGATATTTATATGTGAATGAGTTATCTACAAAAACAAATAAATATCACATCACTTAATTATTGCAGGGCCTACACAAACTAGTATGATTAATCAAATGCAATGAAATTCAAAAAACATTATCACCTCACTTACTACTAAACATTAATTGTTGAAAAGATCAATGATTTATAGATCAATGTTGAAATCCTAACAGTTGGAATTTAATGAATGATTAATTTTTATGCCAAACAAACAATGAAATATTCATATTTTAGAAAGAAAAAAATAAAATAAAAGAAATTCTTACTCGTTTAGGCAAAGGGCATTGCACATGATCCACAAGTTGGTATGAGTTGCATGTAAGAGGCCAGCAACACCGGGTTCGAGTTTCTTTCATGATTGGAGGATAGGATAGCCCTAGCTTGTGTTGTCAAATTGTGTAGTGAAACTGTGAAAGGCAATTCTTTGAAACTTTGAAGAGTAATGCCGTAAAAAGAGAAAACAAACAAACACAACGAAAAGTCTTGGACATAAAAAAGAGAAAGGGGAAAATACACGTGCATAGTTAATAGGAGTAGCAAGGAAAATATCATAGATGTCATGAATCGATAATATTTTCTTTACTTAATCACAGGAGTAAATTAAAGTTTAGCAGTTTTTATGGAAAAGGAAAAGGAAATTTTCCGTAATTAGATAGAGATCATATTTCATTCTTGCAATGTAGTTAGACAATAATCATGGGGCATATTATATGGATTTGCCTTCTGTTTATCTTACCAAAAAAAAAAAAAATGAGAATAACAAATATAGACAAGAAAAATTGGGCCTCCTGAATTATTTGGTTGTTGAGTTTTTTTTTTTACTTTATTTAAGATTTACTTGATTTTTTTCAACTTAATAAAAGTTTTAATTACCCAACAAAAAAAAAACAAAAAAAAATTCCTTCTCTAGATAGAATGATGCTAGGCTGCTAGCGATATTTATTACACGGGGCATATTATATGAAATATTGTTTTCCTATTTTTACTATTTTACTTGTTTATTTTTTAATTAATAACAAGGTGAAAGATAGAGATTTCTTAATTTTTTTTTTCTTATACATAGGTAGGATTTGAATCTATGCAGTTTGATTCATGATTATTGCTCTTACTCCCATCAAAAAATAGACACCAATAAATTTATTTTTTGTCGTGGTATAATCAATCACAAGTCCTTTATTTGAAAATAAAGAATTTTAACTTCTAAGTCAACCAAATACAACTTTATTATTATCTCAAAAAAAAAAAGAAAAAAAGAAAAATACAACTTTATTGGAGTGGGATGGGGCGGCGTGGGGTGGGGGAGAGAAATATGAAGAAGAAGAAAAATAAAAGGATCAATAGCAAACAAACCAAGTTGGACACGGACAGAGTCATGGACAACTGCCCTGAGTTCATAGACTTGGTGTGGTATGCCAGAAATGTGAAGCATTGGTCAGAGGAGGATATTGGGTTAATGGTGACGACGGCGTGGGGTATTTGGACAAACCGGAATGAGGTGCGCCATGGAAAGAGTAGGAAACCTGCACCTGTTCTTGCTCGGTGGACAAATAACTACTTGGAGGATTATTTAATGGCCAACCATTCCACTCGGCCCTACAAAGACTCAACGGATGTATTATGGCAACCTCCCAAGCCTCCATGGTACAAAGCAAACATGGATGGTGCCGTATTTGCTCAGCAGAGGGAGGCCGGCGTTGGAGTTGTGATCCGGGACCACTACGGTGCGGTGGTGGCGGCTTTGAGTAAGAAGCTGAAAGCTCCTCTTGGCGCTCTTGAGGTGGAAGCTAAGGCAATGGAGGAAGCGGTTTCGTTCGCATGGGACATGGGCATCCGAGACTGCATCTTCGAAAGTGATTCTCTAACGGTGGTGAACGCCATGCTTCGACTCACTGATCCACCATCGGCCATAGCTAATAATATTGCTGGGTCAATGTCCTTTCTTTCCATGTTTCGTGCTGTCAACTTCGGTCACGTGCCTCGGTTTGGAAATAAAGTTACCCACACGTTAGCACAGGTTGCTAGAGGCTTGTCTGATATGCATGCTGGGGTTGAGGAAATACTGGGTTGTATTGAAAGCCTGGTGTCCCAAGATGTACTATTTTTGTCATAGTTTGAATAAAAGTCTTTGTGTTCACATAAAAATAAATAAATAAATATATACACCACCTTTTTCTTTATCTGCATTCTAATGCACCATCTTTATTTATCAATTATTCTCATATAATCTTTTATAATACCTATCTAACGAAAATCAACTTTTCCTCTACTAATAGTATTATTATTTAAAAAAAAAAAAAAACATGTTTATTATTATTAGTTTTTATTCTTCTATTTTTTTTCCCTTTGATTTTAGTATTAGTATCTAAGAAATGAGAATCTTTTTTCTAGAATTCCCAAAAATTTTACTGTCTCATTTTTGTTTTCTTTGTGCTTCAAACTCAATTCTTAACAGATAATAACAAAAATCTTTTTCTATGATTTCAGATAAGAGGGATGATGTGCCCAAAATTATATCAATAAAGGCAGGGCGGCTCAACAACTTTTAGGGCCTTAGGCGAAAATTTTAAATGAGACTTTTTTATAATTAAATATTAATCAAATAATATATATATATATATTGAATTTTTTTTTATTTAAAATTTATTTTTCTTGCATTTTGAGATGCAAAATGACTAATTAAGTTTTTGTATTTAAGTTCTTTTAACATTTCTTTTTTAATTGATAATATAGTTAATTCACTTAATATTTCTTGTGACATAGTAGACCTTAAAGTCATGACCAATTTAAAGTTTAAACTTGCACAAATAAAAATTAATTTAACGTATGATTTAATAAATTAGTGTCACTATAATATAAATGAGTTGACATGATACTCATCAAATTATTAGTTGATATAATAATTTATAATAATAGATAAAGTGTCAAATTATTAAAAAAAAAAAAAAAAAAAAGTGAGAAACCGTCAGCTACTCCACTACTCCTATCATCCTATGGCTAAGTTTTAAAGAAAAAAATGTGTCCTATCAATTATCATGGCAGAGGTCCAAAGAGAGGCAGAACAGAAAAGCTATCATAGCTGCAAAAAACGTGTCCCATCCCATCAAACAATTGTGCAGTGCAGCAATGAAAGTGTGAAACAAACAATATATATATATATATATATAATTTAAGTGAAATAAATAGAAGTCTAGAAGACTATGAGTCTTGTTCCTCAAAAAAAAAAGAAAAAAGAAGAAGACTATGAGTCTTCATTTTCGGAAAGACAAAGAGAAAGAGGGGGAGACTGAAGAAGAATACCTGTGACTGTAGACTGGTACGCTGGAGCCTAGACTCAACAAAGAGAAATTTCAAGCTAAACTGACTGAGTTTATGGAAAAAGATCAAGAATCAAGATGAAGATGAAGAAAAGAAAGGTAAGACCGTAAGAATATTGATGGAGAGGCAGAGAGATAAAGAGATGAGAGGTTTTTCTTTTGTTTTTGAAATTTATAATCTCTAATTTAGCATATTTCAAGACAATTACATTGTATTATTAATGAATATGTCTGTTATTAATTTTGATTTTAGCATATTTCAAGAATGAGTTAATAAATTTGTCTCCTACAATTTAATTTTGTTAGCTGAAGTTTGTCTATTTTTAGTTTTTCTTTTTTAATCTTTTGCATTTTAGGATACAATGGGATCTTTTTAATGCATTTTATTGACCAATAAATGTGCTTAAATTTTTTTTTAATTAAAATATATAGATAAATATATTATATATATATAATTTTTTTTAACAAGTGGGGGCCTTTTTTTATTTGGAGCCTTAGGCAATTGCATCAATTGCTTTACCTATCCATCCGGCCCTGAATAAAGGCGTGACTGGCGACTCCAAGATTTTTTTTAAGGGGGGTCAGCAATGGTGGAGAAAGGAATTTGTCATGGGGGAAAAGTAAAAAAATAAAATAATTAATTTTTTTACATGTACAACTTCCATATTATATACATTATACAATGATCTAAAATAGTATTCTAAATACAATTTAGTATAAATATCAGTAAGACAACAACCATTGAATACATAAACAAATATAATTAAATAACTAATCATACATGTGGTCAGTCTCTTGGAGTTGGACTAATGGTAAATGTGAAACTAAGAAAAAAAATAATAACTAATATAAGTTTTTACTTTTAAAGTGTATGACTTCTGAACCATACACGTGGTTAGTCTTTGGAAATTGGAGTAAGTACTAAAAGACTTCTTGGATTTGAAAATCTATAGAGCATTCATCAAACTACTTGATCAAATAGAGAGGAAAACTAGGAAAACATAGAAGGGAAAAAGAAAGATAGAGAGAATGAGGAAAGAATACAGATTTGTTAGTTGTAAAGTGGTGTACTTTTTTGTTGATGAAGAAGAAAAGTGCAAAGAAAAAAAACTTTATTCTACTGCCAATGAAAAAGTAAGCCAAATCTTGGAAAAATATATATATATATATATATATATATATATTTTTTTTTTTAACGAATGAACAAAAATTTGAATTTTTTTTTCTTTCTTTCTCATAAAATTAAATATTTTAAGAGTAGTGCTATTAACATAACACTTTCACAACAAAATCTTGGTGACAAGTTGTTAAAGGTAGGAAAAAAGTGATGTTAGTTGTTGGTTCTAATAAAAATTAGTTACAACTTGCCACTTAACTTTTATTGTTAAATTATTGTAGTAGCATTAAAATGATCATATTCAAATTTATATTAGCTAGGTTTAAACAAAATTTAAGGTCAAGGAGTTCAAAATTTTATTTAGGGGCTCAAAAAAAATTATTAAAAATTATGTATATATATATATATATATAAATTTGACCAGGTCAGGGGCAACGCCGCCCGGTGACCAGGTATGACCTTTAAACCCGTATATACAATAATTATATATATAAATTTGGTCAAGTCAGGGGTAACGCCGCCCGGTGACCAGGTATAACCTTTAAACCCGTTCGTATATACAATAATTATGAATCCTAAGTTGCCCAGTCTTATCTCTTTAATAACCAACCCCACTCTAAAAACAACATTTGCTCCAAAATTCATCTCTCTTATCAGATTATCTGTTTTTGTTCATTGTAGGGTAGTGAGCATATTGACCCAGTACGTATTTGACCATCATCTAGGACATAGAAATACATCTATATGTGATATTATCATGTGACTACGTAGTTACAAGTGTACAATTACCAAGTAACATATGAATTTGATAAGTTAGTCCCTTTTTTTTTTTTTTTTTTTTTTGGGAGAAGAAGTTAGTCCAATTAAATCAAGTATTTGAAGTCCAAATTTGAATCTGATAGGAAAAGAAGTGTGCTCACCTGTGTAACGTGTTCAGTAAAACTAAAATATTTAACTATCGTAGAAGGTTTCTACAACTCATACAAAAGTATAACTTCGTTCCGATCCAAGGTTATGTATATCTATGATCTTCTCCAAAGTTATGTATTTCTTTGTGTACCTCTAGCATTGACTTTGACCATTTACTTTAATTTGTTATATTACTAATTGTCTCAAAAGTTTAAATTATTAAGAAATGATAAATTTAATTATTTAATTATATATTTCTAACACTCTTTACATGTGAATTCAAACTTCCTTTTAATAAATCAGGGCCCATTACATGAGATTTTTTTTTTTTTACTTAAATACATGAGATTTTAAATGAGAGGTAAAATGAAGGAGATAATGATCAAACTCAAAATCTCTTGATCTAATACCATATTAAATTACAGATTATCTCAAAAACTTAAACAGTTAGAAAATAATAAATTTAATTATTTAACCATATACTTCTATCCGCTTTCTTCCAAGGTTGACTTCTTTAGTTTAGGTACTTTCTAACTAATTTTCACATATTGATTTCATTTTTCAAGTTTGGTTTTGCATTTGAGATTTCGTTATCCATGAGTTCTCTCGCCCCATTTAAGTCATCGTTGATGGCAATAACTACTCTTACTGGGCTCAAGCAATGGGTGTTGGAAAAATAACGAGAATAACAATAAAAGAAACAGATGAAACAAGCAAATTTGATGGCTTAGAGGCATGATAAAATTTCTATCTAAGACAATATTTGTCTTCACACGAAGTTGCTAAAGGGTTACAACAAATATGTCTCCACAATACATTTAAACCAAGAATTCGAATTCTTCACGTAGCAAATTGGAGAATTCTTGTGAATTTCTTTAAAAATGGTGAATTCTTGTCCCCAAAGGGGTGGCACCTTATACTTATGCATTGTTCCTTTTTCCTATTAATTAGCAATAATGTAAAAAATTTACATTTGGATATCTATGCATTTAATCCAATACATTTCAAATGAGTACTAGTACTAGTTTCATGACTGGTACAACTAATCCAAGTGATAGCTCTAAATTTTCTATTTCTGCTTGCACTAATATAATCCAAGATCACTTTTTTCATCTTGTTCCTTATTAAATTATCTTTACGTATAAATCAGAAACTTATATATATATATATATATATATATATTATAGGGATGAGCATGCATGTTCCTCTCCCTATCAAAAATAAAAGCCCTATCAAAAGAGCATGAATGTTCCTCTTCATCCACTTGGACATAGATAGATTGTAATATTTCGTGGACACACGTTGGTGATTTTAATTTTCTAAGCATGCAATAAAAAAAATTATTGTCTTTTCATTTATCTTCTCTTGCTAGACAAATTTGTTGCCTCTTAGGTGAATTAGTAAAGTCTCTAATAATTAAATAAAAAATCTGAGATTTAATCCTCACCTATATCAAAAACTGATTGATATCTTGTTCTAATGATAAAGAGTTAATGAGTTATCATCAGGAATAGACGTTATAAATTAAATAAAAAAATAAATAAAGTGAATTGTATAAAAACTCCATAATTGTCATTTAATATTCATCCGAAGTTGATAATGGTAGGAAATAAAATATAAAATAAAAATAAAACAAAAAACAAAAAACCAAACCCCCAGTCTTTAAAAATAAATAAATAAATAAATAAATAAAAATAAAAATAAAAACAACAACAACAACAACAACAACAACAACAACAACTTTTTAGTGGTAGAAAATGTTGCTTTACAGAACAAATAAACAGGTTTTCGATACAACCTGCTATCTCGATCACTATCAAAATAAATATGATTGCAACCAAATAAATGTGTGAGAGAGAGAGAGAGA